>MU172941.1:359427-385503 GCA_016695475.1 Suillus decipiens | reverse complement strand
ACGTGGTTGCCCGTGGGTCACAAGGCATGGAGCCAGGCTGGAACATTAATGCGCTGTTGACGTCAGAGGGTGTAGCGCAATAGCTTAGCTAATTTTTTTGCCGTGACCTTAGAACACGATAAAACGCTCGAAACAATTATCCCGACTTTTGCCGTTCTGCCGTTTTTTTGGCAGAACTCGCCCCAAAATACTTCTGCCCCCTACACTAACGATTGGTAACCACTACACTGCTTATGGAGATGCGCGCTGATAGACGGCATTAGTGCCAAAGTTATTATTGGTCGAGTCTTCGTAGAATTGCCAGGATTCATATCAGTGAAAGCATTCCTCGATATCGCCGTCAGACCTTACCGAGGATCGGCACAATCAAACTGCTCCTACCATACGGACGGAGGTCTGACCCTCCTCGAGACAATGTTTGTCACTCCCCTTTCGATACCAGTAATATCGCGATCGAACACAGTCTACAATTTCCATGCCCTCCCGGGCCAGTCCACCAATACTTGGGCATATACAAATTAGTTTCGAAGCCAAGTCGTTTGCCACACGAGGATTCGCATAAAACAACCAGCAATATTTGTTGAACAATATATTGCCAGTGCAACCCGGCCCTATCCAAGTGGGCGACCAGGATCGATCATATCAAGGAAAATCAAACGGTATATCATCACCATCGTATAAAAGTATATGGCCAGAATTATTATCATAGAATTCGCATGATGCTGCCACGAATGCATGCTGAGTTTGAACTTAGGGATTAATATTTTGAAGAGCAGCAGCTATAAGTTGCCTGAGCGCAGAACTGACGAACAACGGAACGAAAAACACACCCGTGCTTTAACTTGTCTTATAAACTCGCGCTTTTTTGACGGTAAGAGTCCAGTCACCAACCTGTAGGTCCAACTTATGACACTGATGGTCTAGATGAACTACGACCTCTTGTCATCCATCCTCCTGGCATTAATAGCTGTCAGTCCGCTTGGTGCGCATGCCATGCCCGGCTTAGAGACCGTGACTACCATATCATGCACTTGGGCTGCATGTGGACAAACGTGCCCAGGAGTTGTTGCAGACTTCAGAGGTTGCACCTTAGCAAACGGTAACCTGGGGGATCAGTACTGTTGTGATTGATGACCATAATTGGGAGGTTGCGGTGTATTGGCATAGCGGTGTGGGTACCTTGTTGTGATGAAATACTTCACCAGAATTACATCATTCAAAGATCAGAGTCTGAAAGAACATGCTATTCGATACATGCGACGGGTGAGGATGAAACGTAGAGTCAGAATATCGGTAGGTTTGGTACTTGACTTGGAGTAGGAGAGGTTCAGCCGACCGGCCATCTCGTGGTGCTTGAACTTACATGTTGTAATATCAGGATGTTAAATCTAGAAGGCCGCCTGAATAACACCTAAAAAAAACACTTACAACCAGTCGCATTCAAGGGTGAACTTAAATGCACTGAGACTAAAGGAGATGCAACGGGAATAGGTTCCCAGGCCCTCACCAGTTTTCGTCTGGGGATGAAAGATGCCCGGAAGAAATTCCAATGGGTGTCTGCGCGGGCCACAACGTAGCAGGAAGATATTGCACACCCATTGTTTTGTATCTTCGGCATCAACCCGCCTGTCATTTATGGCGAAAAGTAACAGACACGTTGGAGGCTCTTGTAGGAGGTTGCAGCTGTCTGCTGGCCGATATTACTTCATACGAAGCTCCGCAATACACCGTGCCATCTCTTTCCGAAGATGACATCCAGTCAATCTCCTCCCTCCGACATGTTATTGCTGTAGATCTTGTTCTGAAACTTTACGCCCCACTTGACTAACCTGGACGCACCTCGTTTCGCGAACTGTAGACTGTATCTGCCTTTCATCACAGCAGTCAACCGGAGTCACGCGTGGGACCAGGAGATAGATAAAGTCAAGGATAACGGGCTCCACAATCTACTAATCACCACAGCACACAAAGTTCCACAATACATCATGCTATCTTTTCCAAAGACGACATTCAAACAACAATCTCTTCGCTCCGACATGTCATGGCTGTAGATTTTGTTCTGAAAATTTACGCTCTGCTTGACAACCTGAACATACCTCATTTCGCGAAATGCAGAGTGCATCTGCCTTTCATCACAGCAATCAAACAGAGTCATGCTTAGGACCAGGAGATATATGGAGTCAAGGCCAACAAGCTTCACAACCTGCTAATCACCACGAAGGACAAGCTTGTTTAGTTCTCGTCGCAACGGCCCACCATGCAGATATTCTTGCTTGTTCGTCCGTAGAATTGCTATCTCCTCAAGCTTCTTGACTTCGGGGAGCGGCGGCCGTCTGGCTTGGAAGAGCTACCTGACATTACTGACAACACGCAGATCGAGGAAAAATATCAATCTGCACCGAGGTCTCCATTACGGGATCCGTCTGGTGGGTTCCTTGAATGGTCAGAGTGTTAGAGATATTGTAGCGGTAGAAGCAGAGATGTCTCATGACAGTTGCCACTTCCCGTTCTTGCACGTGGTTTTATATATAAGTTTCATTTTGGGACGAGAGTCAGCACAATCGTCGCAAGAGTCGGACTTTTACCATCTTAGGGGCAGTTTGATTGCAAAAGCTTTCGATTACTACGTGACTTGTCTTACCGAAGTGTCGACTTTCACAATTGCATATCCAAGTTCATCGCATTTCATCTATGCAAGAGCCCATGCCACTTCTAAATCTAAAGTGTTGAAACCCAACAATGTTCTACCTGAAGGACGTACGCTGTTCCTAGTGAACGTACCACCAGATGCGACAGAGCGTGAGCTCATACTGCTGTTCAAACACTGTGGAACAGTAGAGCGCGTCTTGTTTGATTTAAACTCTGCAGATGCTCTGGCAGAGCACGCATTTGATTCTGACGAGGAGATGGCCGAGGCTGCTGAAAAACGCGATGCTGAAGCACCACCTCGCAAGAAAAGAAAACTCCAAACATCCGAGCCAACGCCTCCAGAAGTGATACCCCTGCCTTCTCCGTCCATTCGTACACTGCACAAAACTGGGTCTTGCGCCCACCTCATATTTCTCGATTCTTCACCTCTTGCAAAAGCCCTTGCGTCGCCCAAGCCATGGCCATTCTCGGAGGAACCTCATGCACTCTCACTATATGGCAAAATATAATAATGAGTGGCCTCCGCTAGACGTTATCAAAGCTCACGCAGATAGCTTTATGGAACGCTTCGAATTTGACCTTTGGAAAAGTAAGCAAGAGGCCAAGTACCGGAAAAGGGATGCAATTATGGACGAGGATGGGTTCACAGTCGTCACTAGAGGAGGTGCTTATTGACAAACACTTGGGGCGTTGCCAGCAAGAATTCCATGCTCACTGGAAAATCTGGAGGTAGAAGAAAGAAGGGCAAAAGGAGAAAGACGTGTTTATGCCCTCCAGAAGGCTGCGCAAAGGTGAGTGAGAAGTTTTTGTGACAACAATATTAGTTCATGTGTCTGTAGCTGCACTCGACCTTCGAGACGGACAAAGAACGCGTAGAAACCACGGCGGTTCGAGCCTCATGAGTCATCTTTGCTATACATTTGGGGAAGTGAGTATAGTGTGTCGTAAATTACCGCTGCTACTTTCAACAACAGGCAGATTGCAATGACAGAATCACTAGAGGTCCATGCTCGGTCGTTAATGTGAAGTGTGATCAAGTCGGACCTCAAAGTCGGGTGTAGCGAAAACAGGTGAAAACGATTCAGAGGATCAACAGACGACAGTTGAATCTCAGCATCTGGTAAAAACAAAACATATAACAAGTTTGTAACGTACCTATCTCTTACTCGCACTGAAAACCAGAGATATACACTGTCACACGTTAGATCAGTCCAGATCGAGACTCCGTGCGATGACATTGAATGATGAGTGCATTCAATATGACAAGGCATGGCGTCTCGAGCTGATTCTGGAGGACAACCATGAACCTCAGGAAATGGAATACTCAACTTTCCCCATGACCTGGGTCGCGATAGTCCTTTCTCCTCTTGTCTAGTGTGTGTTTTCTGTTGTTGTTTTTTTGTTAAACCGGGGTGGACTTACTTGTGCTGACGACCTCGGCTTTTTGAGCCTTTTGGCGCCGAGGAAGCAGACTGATCATATCGTGACAATTCCACCCCGGACCCAGCGGGCACTGAGGGGCGAACGAGATGGAACGCTTGCAGCGCCTGTAGAACAGGACCAAGGTTCCAAGCCCGAGCCACCACTAGGTCCCGACCAGGATGGCAGCAACCGCCGATACCCTGAAGATAATGTGATATCAGTAGCAGGCTGGAACGTAAAAGTGGAAACATACCCTCTCATCTCACGTCCGAGCTCACGGAACAACGAGAGTGTTGAGTTGACGTGGGCCAGGGTGCCTGATCCGTGGTGCGGGCCAGTACAACCACTGGGGAGATGCTGAGGAAGTGAGGAATGCGAAAGAAGTCAAACAACCGAGAGCCCCCGCGAATGTGGCCAGCAGACGCGCTTATGGGGATCGGGAGGACCCAAGTCCTATCCCTGCGCTGTCCACGCCGCGAACGGCGCCCGTTAAGGGCAGCAGCTGTAGTATGCTGTATCGTTTTATTATGCTGTTTCTTCGTATCCCTGTATTATACATCTTGGTGCATAGTTTAAGATTGCCTCCAATTCTAGCAAATTGTTAGTGCGCAGGTAAGATTGTGGCGAGGAACAGATATACATTTAGTTTGTGGTTGAAGCTTGCTTTCTGTTGAGTCTGTTATGAGCGCAATCAGGTAAAAATTAGTCGCACACGACGTATGCATAACACTGAGGAAGAAACATACAGCATTGATGTGCTTGATGGAAAGGACGATACTAAGTGGGAGTCGCACGCCACATGCCTTGGTCGAACGTCCAAGGCTCGGATATAATAAAGTCACACAAGGCAAAGTTGTGAACATGAGAGAGATAAAGAGAGAGATGATGAAAGAGCGGATGAAGGAGTGAAAGCGCGAGAATGAGGGAGAATATATACGCCTGGCAGTACAGCGGCTGACAGGAGTGATTTCGCTAAATATGGAAATGGGTAGGAGATGTCACAAGGCGTCACCAGCGTTACGCTCAAAGGTCACATTGAATATTCCTCTTCCGAGAGTTACTGTATGGCATTGCAGAAGCTTCATATCTCAGAACGACATGTCAATAGGTGCGGAATCACTCGGATATGTAGATGATCGCTGTCAACTGACCCATCCGGGTCGCGTCCACACATCAACTTGACTAACTCGGTCATTCAAGCTGACTACTTGGTCCAGGCCTAACGAAGATTTCTTGTATCGACAACCACAAAATAAATATATGTAATGAAAGCGCAAGTACTTGCCTCTTCCCCTAGCCCAGCTGATTCGATTTTCAACCATGTGTCCCACAATCTAACCTTGCTCACATCCCAATATGATGGCAGCTTACTGTCAGGCCTCGATGCAGCGACTGTCGCATCTACACTGGTGTTCTGGCTTCTCCCAGTGAAGGGGATGCCCCCAGAGGCTTTTCCAAAGGGTGATGTTGAACGCCTGGGCTAACTCCAAGAATCTCGTCCGCCTCTCGCGATCCAGCAAGCGGAACATCATTCCGAAGTGAGACCTTGACGGGATCATCACCATTTATGTATGCCAACGCAAACACGACATCGAGGTCTTCCAGAAGAGAATTAGCCAGGAGCCGGTCCTGCACAGAAGACAGCGTAAAATATACCTTCTAGAGAACGACCACCAGTTTCGGGGCAGAAAAAGTAAACGACTGGAATAATTGTCGCGTTCATGACCGCGAAGACGATGTAGGTTCGCCAAGAGATATTGTTGAAAGCTGGGCCAACGAGCATCACGACGACGAAGTTGAAAGTCCAATTTGATGCTGGGAAAAATAGGTAAGTAGATTTGTCTCCATGTCTTGGCGTACGAGATTGACAAACCTGTGCTTAGCGCATTTGTCAGCGCTCGAGTTCTGAGCCCGGCAATCTCAGCGCACTGGAATATCAGATCAGCGAAAAAGATCAGATGAATGAAAAAGATCAAAGCAGCCGTTGCTGTACTCACATATAACCAGGCCAATCCAAGCCATCCAAAGGCAAAGAACGTGTTGAAGCCAAATAAAAGGACTACGCTCACAATCTGCGCTGGTGTATTGTTGATATATCCTAATATAGCCAAGAGCAGCATCACAATGCATTGACCGATGGCTCCAAACAACATGAGTCGGCGCCTGCCAACATAGTCTATAACATAAATAGCAGCAATAGAAGCCAGGACATATTCTGCGCCATTAGCCACAGAGATAATCCGTGCATCCGTATTGGAGAGACCAAGACGCTGGAACACAATAGTCTGCATGACATCAGTATCGTTGCAATATATCACGCAGCCGCATGTCATACAGCATAACTGTTGATAAATGCATTTTTAGATTACAGCAAGGCGCATCAGGAAAATTACTCACAAGGTAACGAGATTGATGCCGGTCAGCTGTTGCATAATCATAAATACTACAGCAATGACTGTTCGTCTGAAATTTTGACTGCGACCCCCGGTAGTAAGTTCACGTAGTGAACCTTGACTAGATGTTTCGACACCAACAGCCTCACAAATACCGTAATAAGTGCGCTGAACTTCTGGATCAGTGAAAGGTTTGTCTTCCATTGCGGATAGAACGGCCATCGCTTCTGCATTGCGACCGTGCTTTACCAACCTAGGATTCTGTTTATTTTTGTGAAAATTACGGAGAATGACGAGAACTCACCACCTCGGAGACTCTGGAAGCTTGTGTAGCGTACCAAACCGAATATGTCAGTACTAATATGCACATTCTAGGGGAGAAACTGAACTCACGAATCCAATGCACGTCACCATAATGATTTCAAATACCAACTGTAGCGCTATCGGAACTCTCCACTGAGCAGACGACCAATTCACAAAGAATCTGATTTAATCGTTGTCATTGGCTTAATTGGGGATGAAACTGGAACATACAGTGCTAAATCAACCAACTAAAGAAAGCTGTTAGCGACACCGATCCAATAAAATAATGACCCGCAAACATAGCTGCAAGCCAGCTGTCAATTTCAAAAAGACTGATACAGAGCACACTCACGCAATAGTTACTCCAACCACAATCAGAGTCCCCTCCATCATTATCCTAGAAAAAATACGTGTCGTTTCATTATGGTGCGATTAGCAACTTACATTCGGCCCCTCTTTGCAGATGGGGAGAGCTCCGCATGATATGTTGGCACTGTTGATGTCTACAAACTTGTTCTTAGCAGGACTTTGCATATGAGTAGGCACATCACTAACTATCAGACCATTTCCGAAGCCCGTGAAGGTGCGAGCAAAAATCAAGTGTGGAAAAGAAAACGCAGTAGTTTGCAGAATTGCCCCTGTAAGGAATTCAGCACGTCTTGATAGGCTAAAAAAAGCTCGGTTACCGGCTATCATTATGCTGCCTCCTACTACAATCGTCCTTCGCCGACCGAGCTTATCTCCCACCCAAAGATTGGACAAGGCGCCAAATAAACAGCCCACTTCCTACACATTATGAGCACAAAAGATAATAAACAAAAGATAATGACATACGTAAATTGCGATTGTGAAGCTCTGAAGAGTGGCGTGATTGGGGTGACTAGCCTCCACTAGGACTTCCGGGAAGGAAGCCTCAAACTGCGCACGATGAGATATGGACGCTTCCATGTCAGGCTTGATATAACATATGTTACCTGATTACCCGTAAGCAGTGACGACATGACACCTTGGTCGTATCTGAATCGCAAAATGACGAAAATTTTCGATTATTAGCTACTTCGTAACGCACCCAAAGAGTGTGAACCCAGTTCCTGCTACAAATGCCACTGCAGCCATTAGCTTACGACCACGCAGCGACGGAGCATGAGCGACGATATCAACTGGCTCTAAGCTAAACTGTTGTTTCATCAGCTCATAGTGAAGATCAGTGTTTTCTGCGACAGACGGCTGATGTTTCTCCTGGTCAGATGAAGGAAGAGACATAGTACTACGTGGGTATCGATTTTTTCTTTTAGACGACGAGATTTAAATACCTGGCACTGTACCTAGTAGTATTAGTAGCTCAAGTGAAATTCAGTGGGCGAAATCATACGATAACAGTCTGAAACTCAAAGCATTATGTACTGAAATAGATGTGCTGAGATCGCCGTTTTTTACACTGAATTTTCAGCCGAAGGACTGATCACCTGCCAGTGGTGTCCTGTAAATTTGGTCTGAGGTCAAATTAATACAGCAAATCAGCAGAGGCCATCCGCGGGGTCAAATCAACCTATGCAAATTTGACGAATTTAACAGTTAATTAGGGTAAAATTTGTTCTACACATTCAACACATGCCTCTAGCGATAATAACGCAACAAGGGACGGTGTTGTTGGCACGCGATGGCAAAATGTAGAGTTAGAGTGTATTTAAATACACAAATTTTGTGAAGACAGCGCGAAACGTATAAAGAATATCTGAATGAGTCCGAGGATAATGGATGAGACGAGATAACGCATGATAAGCGTACATACAAATTGGAATATTAGTACGCACAATCGGATTGCCCCTACATAGTGCTAGTTTAAGCGTTGGAACTTGATCGGTGCTGAATTCTCATTTTCCACTGAAAGGGTGGTTCTGAATCCACTGAAATTCAGAATCAGTGCATTTTTCAGTGATTTTTATTAGAAGTACTATCTACAGTGTGGGAAGCTTGCAACTGCGATCCTAACATAGATGATCATGGGGGCATGTCTAATGACGACTTCAGGAATCGGGATGCGAGCCGCAATAAGATTTTTTTTGTCGCCCATGATGGGAGTTAAAGTCTACGATTACTTTGTACAGGTCGGATTCTGTCCACGCAGAGCGGTGGTAATATTTGTCTGACCTGATGGATTGAAGTGTATTCTATCAGAAGCTCCCGGCCACGCCGTTTCTGCGATATCATGACATGTTTGTTGGATAAAAATAGGTTGTTAAAATGAGCTTGTCATTATTGTAACATTAGAAGACACATGCACATACGACATGAAGGTGTGAAAGCGGAGGCGATCAACAACAGACTCTGGGGTCCTCGGCAATTCGAAGATACGATGCAGAGAGTTCCCGACTCATTTGCACGCAATGGCAATAAGTGTAATGAGGCTTAATGGAGATCAGCTAGTCCCGACGGTAAATATGAGTACTAGGAGGGCTCACAGTAGATGGACCTTGCTTGGCCCTGATCCCATAATGCGTGGGGACCAAGTTTAAATTCCCTGACAAATCCTGGGAGAAGAATCTGGTTTCGCAAACTGAGGAAGCAATCTCTAGTACTACGTTTGTAGATATCTAACGTCGGTGCCGGGAAGCCAGTCTACGACGCGCTCATCGGCCATTGCCGGCAGCCATCGGCACCTCCCGATAGCCGATTATGATACATAGGTCATGGGGATCCATTAACATCATTGATATCGGTGATCATACGAACCTCCGCAACATCCTTTTGTGCGTTTGTTTCTTGTTAGCTGTCTTTTCACCTACTATCATCAGGGGGATTCGTAATACATTTTCCAAGACAAATGCAATAAGCACACGAGGACTGGCGACCGCAAAGTTACCACAGATTGTTGTAGATTATGAACGAGGACGTATGCTAGGATGGGGCCAACGGTTCATCGGCATACCCGACCGTCCGTCAACCAAGTGAGTCAGCTTGGTTTCTCACATGTTCAGTACTCAGTAGTCACCGCCGCCACAACCGTCAATACCATTACTCTTGCTTCGTTACTTCCGATTTCTGGAATATGTTTACGCCCATAGTAAGAGATCTAGTTTCAAGACCAGCGGCGCCCGCTACTAGTTTATCCAACTTCCCGGAAATGATTCAAATCCGAAAGTCACCTATTTGTCAAAAAGAATCCCTTTTATTATACTTTTGTCATCCATGCTTCTTCAGCTAGTGGGCGAGCTCAATTGACCGTGATTCCTACAATTTTACAATACGTCGGCAATTACGCTCCTATCGCTGATCTATTTCGGACCCTGCAGATATGATCAAAATCACAATAGCCCATTCCGACAACTCATCTCGCTAAATTATTACGGGCGCGGGCGTACAAGGTGCGGTTTATTTTCTCAAATAATTAGGAATAACGGCACCTTTATAGATAATAGGATTCTCGGTTATTTATTAATCGAAATGAGTCGATCGTGGAAGTGGAAAAGATCACTGACATGACCGCGTTCCACCATCCAAATCCGAATAAAGTTGAGTTCTGTCCTCCAACCGGGGTTAAGACCAGCTTGTCTACTCCCCCCATGTATTGGTATATCGCATTGTGGCGTTTTCCTATCCACTTTGTTCTGTAACTTGGCAGCCTCGTATTTGTAGGTAACCTTGGACACCACAGCCTAATCTCAAGATCTCTTAAAGCAAAGACTATCCTGCAGTGCATTTCCTATATAAGACCCCTTTCGTCTATCAAAAATTTTCAGTCTTCATCCTCAACAATCTTGCACCATCATGTCATACTTCACTCCCGCTGTAAACTCCAACGTTGACAGTAGACGTGGACATTCTCAGGTCCCTTCGCACCACACGTCTTTCTCGCTTCCCTCGTCCGGTGGCGGGGGCGCGCAGCCGCCTTCGCTAACGCAGAGAGGTGGATCTACTATCCCTCCCCCTGTCGGTGCCCGTATGCAATCATCTGGGCAAACGGTGCTTGATTGCCCGCGTTGTCGCGAAATTCTCCCACCCGGCATTGAAATCGCCACCCATCTTATTGGATGTGGCGTAGCGGAACTTCTTACCAATGCCTATACCCCCTTTGATTATCCTTCCCGGCCTAGACACGCGGGAGGTCAGCTTCAGCCCCCCAATTCCCAACTTCCTTCGCAGAATTATAACGGCAGATCAGGTTCTCGCAGATGATTGTTGCGTGAGTGGCATCTTTTATCCACGCGGTTGACGTTCATCCTGTGGTTAGCTTCAGAAGCTGTCCGAACGCGTCACTGCTTTGTACTCTAAATCATCACGATTACTGTGTTTTCTTTTTCCACGCTAGACGCCGTGTATCGGCCGGTCTTGATCAGACAAATTTTTATGGCACTGCTTCGCTATTGCACACGCTTTCCCATCCACCTTATCGTTCCTGATACTGCTTTGGTTTTCATTTTTCTTGTTTTGTCTCGCTGTCTGTAGCTTACCTGACTTGATCTCGTATTTGGTGTATCACTTCTTTATGGTGCAATTCATCTCCAACGTGCTTTACTAATCAATCTGATAATGCTTCGAATGATCTTGGCGAGACTGCTTACACGTAAGATACACAAAAGAGTGGACGAGTGGGTTAGTAATACAACATCTATACCACCCAACTGCTCGCGGGAGATCATCGAAGGAGCGGATATATTGTTGTGAGTCCAAATTAAGCACATAGTCCCATTCATTCATTGGTGGCCACAGTCACCATAGTCTTGTTCTTCTCCCGCGATAATTCGTTCGAGCTACGGGGACTAGATTGCAGCACACCATCAAGGTTTGTAAGCCCGAGACCTGTAACAGCTGACAGCACGCCTCCTTCGGAAGGGCGATCCGCATCAGGACGGCTACGCCCCTCTCTCGCGAAGCGCGCTCTGCCTCTGGACAGAAACCCCGCCTGTCTCCCTCGATCCTCCTGCTCACGGCCAGCGGAAGGACGTGCCTGCGATGATTCATCCGTGCCCAGCAACCTCGTTTCACCTTCTATATCTCGTGTGCGTCCATAGTTATTCAGCGTCTTGATGATCAACATGAAGTCGATCAGCCCAACTACGAATAGGCATGTGATGGCGATGCGTGGGCCCAGTATGGCGTTTGGGGAGAGCGGTGCGGGGCTGAGATTGTCTGTTGTAGAACCAGAACGCCACACAAAGGACATAATGGCAGTGATGAAGAAGATCATGGACCTACGAGGCACAGGTGAGTGTGAGAACGTGATGGGAGTGAGGAGGACGAACCAGGCAAGCCATACTGCGGGCATCGCTAACAGGACCCATACATTCCACCAAATGAACGTTGTTGTTTTACGTGCTTCCTGTGGGGTTGCTGTGAGCGCGCATGAAGGGATAGCAGCGCCTTGCGCCACGTACCTCAGCCCATCTGGTAGCTTTGTACATACTTCTCATGGTGTCAAAGCGGACGATGTAAATACAGCCGAAAGTTAAGCTCATCAATGCAGCTGTCAGCGAAAGTAGCGCTGCTGTGCGGATCACAGGATCCTGAGCCATCTGGGTATTCTGAAACATAGATAATATGGCACTGTAGGAGAGGTATCTAACAACTTGCGAACATAAAAAAAACGACAGTAACTTACGAGAGCAATAACGCGGAGACAAGGTTTAGGGTCTTCCATTCTCGGAGCAGGGAGCCGATAAACCCCTCCCAGGAATGCTTGAATCGGACGAGAGCTGGGGAGACGTTGGGGGTGGTCCATTCGTCTGCTAAAGGGAGAGCAGGCTGTGGATGGTAGTGAGTTCCTGGCGGTACGTGGCTGGAGGTGGTGTTCTGCAGTTGAGGTGCACAAGCATCAATCAATCGTTGAATATCCGGGCGACTGAGCTCTGCATCCTCATAGATACGAGCGATGCGTGAAAAATAAAGAGAGGGAAGGCGAAGCAGTAAATGAAGGTAGATTTGCCGTGGGAGAGTATCCATTAAAAAATAACGAGAGGAGCGGAAGAATCTTCGCCAAGTCCTTGAGGAGACACATGTTATGGGACGGGGTAGATATTGCTTGAGCGCATCCTCACAGCTGGGATCAAGGATTTCACCATTGTGTAAATCAGGGCTACTTATAGAAAATGCGCGTAACGGGTTTCGCCTTTGGAAGGGGTTCTGAGGGACGAACGGTTCTTCGCGCGTTTCCTTACGATGAAAGTTAGGCCATGTGAATAGGCGCATGGGAGATGCAGCTCGAGATTGTGACGCGGAAGGGGATTCGTAACTACCCTTCCTGGGTGTATGAACCCCTGCGCGCATAGCCGAGGATGGTCGAGGGGGGTCGCTTGGGCGGCGAAACCGAGAGAATGTTGACTCGAACAGCGGTGATCTTGGCGGAGCGCCCCCATCACGAAGTAAAGGATGATGCACATTAGTTCCTGGACGAGAATTATGACTGGGAGGAGATGGTACGCGAGAAGGGCCACTCTCGAAGGAGACACGTTGAAATGGACTGCCCTTGCTGATGGCACCCTCTGAGACCGTTGCCTTGGGCACGTCATGTTCAAGAGTGGAAGTGTTAGGATAGCCCATGAAACCCTCCAGGGAAGGAGCTGATTGTGAAGTTTGAATGCCCTGTTGTTCCACCCTGCTTACGATACGGGGACGCGTGAAAGAAGGGTCGGGGAGCGCAGATAGCTTGTCTGAGCTAGTAAGATCTGAATCACTGCTAGATCTCGCAACTAGGAGTTTGAATAAATCAGAAAAATTTGGAGTGGTTGAAAGGACAAAGGTGCACCATGTGATGGGAAAGCCTCTGTTCGGACATCAGATGACAGCGCGTACTGAGTGACTGCTTGCTCAGATAACGAAGCTTGGGTTTCAGAGTATGGAAAAGTGTTATTCATTAAGTTAAAAAAAACTGGAAATCGTACAGGTCGTGAATACGTGAGAGAGATAACCAGGAAGCGCTTCTGCGGACTACCGCTCTTTAAATAAGTATCATGCGTTGGCCTGTTGCCGTAAAGTCGCCTCTAAGAGGTAGCTTGACACTTTGGAAATGAATACGTGCTCCTTTTTTGGGTTGCTTTGATCAGCATCGAAGGTACATAAGTCTGGTCACATGTGTGACAGGGTCACGAGACGCGAATTGCCGTTTACGTCATGACCTGCTTCAGCAAGTTGGAGGGATGCAAACAGCAGACATCGACGACGAAAACTGAGCACTTCTTCCCTTGGAACTTCCACCACGTCTTGTCAACCACCTCAACTGAAAGTCCTCATCTACCCATATTTTTTCCATTTTTTTCTCCTTAATTTCATGGATTTCTGCGTGAATCTCTGAGACTACCAAAATCACAAAGAGTCTATGGTTTTCAAGTGGAGAAACTTGGTCATTTGGAGAGGACTGGCCAGTTGAAGGGGAGGGGGAAATGGGGAGGGCACCAACTTCGGAGCAACATGGTCACCACGCGCCATCAAATACAAACAAAGCCAAACAATCAATAGCAGGCAATAGCCACCTGCAAACAAAGGTGGTGTCAGTGCTTCTACGAACGTCCTTGCTTGTTTCATCCAATTTTCATCTAAAATCATTCAATAAATAATCAGCGAGTCGTCGTAGACGTCAAGTCTCTCTCGCGCACACATATTGCGCACTTTTTCGCGATTTTGCGCTGTGACTTTGGTCTATGCAAGATCCCGATCCACCACTTCCTCAGCAGGACCTCCATTCGATAGAATCATCTGAACCACTCCACTTGCCATCGCCCAACGAGGGGCCACCTTCAGACGCACCAAAAATTACTCTTAAGATTAAGGTACCACCGCTACTACCACCACCAACCCGAATGACTCAAGGTATCCATGGTCCGCGTCGTTCATCTAGAAACCGCGGATTCTCCCAGTCCAGTTCAGAGTACTTCGAAAGTGAGAAGTCCGTGATGGATGAGGACGACCACCCCCCAATCTCTGCGGAATCACCAGAGTCTCCTCCCCCTGCCACCTTCGTCAAGTCCCAGAGAGGTCGTACTGTCAAGCTAACCCAATATCGCGAATCGAGTGATGACGAGGTCAACAAGATATTCCAAGATGATGATGATGTCGAACTCGTCAATTCTCATATCGACGCGATAGATGGTGATGATGAAGATGATGATCAACCACGTCGAAAAACGCGCTCTTCCAGCAAACGTAGTTCCATTAATGACGATATAACAAGCAATCGCCGTGTCCTTCGCAATAGGAACAAGAACCCCCCACCCCTTCCTACAACTTCTAGTGGACGTGTCACCCGTCAACCCAAGCGCTATGAGCCCAGTAACAACCCTCCCAAGAGATTGACGCGTGCTCAAAGTAAAGCTGCCGCTGAAATGGATGATGGCTATATTGACGAGCCATCGGATGGCTCGGCAGATGCAGATGGCTCTCTTGATGACGCACCACGTACATCCTCAGATAACGACCTCGATGCCGAAGGCGAAGAAGATTTGGATGGCGAGGTTGAACATGATCTTCAGGAGCTGCGGACGAATGGCAAACAATACTCACTACGACAACGTGCCCCAATCAACTATGCCATCCCACCAGCGCTGGAGGAGATGAAACAAGCCAAACCGCGTCCGGCTGGTGGCCGAGGTGGGGGTAATCGAAGGCGCGGACCAGGATGGAGTGCCTCTGGTGCTGAACTGGGCAGGTGGATGGGCTTGGCCGGAGCTGATGATTCGGTGCGTCATTATGCCTGTTTATCGCATATAGCAGTCAGCTAACGCACATGTATACTAGGATTCCGACTTTCCAACTCGAACACCTCGTAAACCGTTTGGAGGTGCCGGCGTTTTTGGTGCCGGAGGCCCTGTTTCGGCGGGTGGCGCTGGTTTACTGCCAGGCGACCTTGCTGCTGGGACCCCTTCGAACCTGGGTAAAATTGGTGATGCAGGTAATTGCCATTGCCGCCTGCAAATCGTATCGAACTCATGTGTTTGCAGCTTTAGCTGACGCAGACCCGTTGGGAGTGAACACCAATGTTACCTTCGATGAAGTTGGTGGCTTGGATGATCGTGCGTGTTCTTCCATTCCATTACCGTGTGTTCTTGACCTCCTGTCTGCAGACATCCATTCTTTGAAAGAAATGACACTCCTTCCACTACTGTACCCAGAAGTTTTCCAGCGATTCAATCTAACGCCTCCTCGTGGAGTACTATTCCACGGTCCTCCCGGTACAGGAAAAACGCTCCTTGCCCGTGCTCTTGCCGCCAGCTGTCGGGCTAATGGCAAGGGGGTCTGTAAGTTACACTCCTTTCCGTCAGGACATCACCTCTCATAGTCTGTTAGCTTTCTTCATGCGCAAAGGTGCCGACTGCCTGTCAAAATGGGTTGGTGAGGCTGAACGCCAACTGCGCCTTCTGTTCGAGGAAGCACGCAATTGCCAACCGAGTATCATCTTCTTTGATGAAATTGACGGATTAGCACCCGTCCGGTCATCGAAGCAGGACCAAATCCACGCATCGATTGTCTCAACACTTCTAGCGCTTATGGACGGTATGGACGGACGCGGCCAGGTAATTGTCATAGGTGCCACCAACCGTCCAGATGCCATCGATCCTGCTCTACGGAGACCTGGTCGATTTGATAGGGAATTTTATTTTCCCCTTCCATCTCTCGAGGCTCGTGAACGTATATTGACTATCATGACAAAGGACTGGGAGGGCTGGAAAGATGGAGAGGGTGCTGAGAATATCAAGGGACTTGCAAAGTTTACCAAAGGCTATGGTGGTGCTGATCTTCGGGTATGCGATATTACAGCTACACGAGCTGGTCATCATATTCACCTATACACAGGCCTTGTGCACCGAGGCGGCTTTGAACGCTATTCAGCGGCGATATCCTCAGATATACCAGTCCAGTGACCGGCTGCTCCTCAAGCCTGAGACCATTGGCGTAACATTCAGAGATTTCATGATCTCCATCAAAAGTACGTTTTTGATGCCGTACAGATAAAGTTATAAACTGAGTTCTCATTTCTAGAGCTTGTCCCGTCATCTGCACGCTCGTCGTCCTCATCTGCTTCACCTCTCCCGACCCAGCTTGCTCCTTTACTTTCGGACACATTAGATAAGGTGAAAAATGCTATTAACAGGGTCCTCCCTGTGAGTAAGAAGCGCACCGCTTTGGAAGAAGCTATGTGGGAAGAGGATAGTGAAGCAAATGCCCTTGACAGGGAACTGTTCATCCAATGTGAGTGCAAGCCACTGGTCAGTCGATAAAGTCGCTGATCGTCCTATAGCTATGGAGACCTTACGGGTCTACCGACCACGACTGGTACTCCATGGGCCTGCTGGTATGGGACAAGGCTACTTAGGAGCCGCTGCCCTCCATCATTTGGAGGGATATCATGTTCAGACTCTCGATCTGGGGACACTTATGGGCGATTCAACACGGGTAGGCTTGTCTCGTTTTGACATATTCGTCCTCTTAATGGTATTACCAGACTGTGGAAGCCGCTGTGGTTCAACTATTCATCGAGGCTAAAAGACACCAGCCCTCAGTTATATACCTTCCTTCTCTTGATGGGTGGTCAGCAGCGGTTTCCGAGACCGCACGATCCACTATCAGGTCCATGCTTGATTCGCTTGCGCCTACGGACCCTGTCCTCGTACTTGCCATTGTAGACGGTCCATTTTCCTCACTACCTCGTGACGTCCGTTCATGGTTCGGTATGACCCGCGAGAATCGCCTCACACTACCAAATCCCACTGAAGCTCAGCGAGAAGCCTTCTTCTCAAGTATCATTGCTGACATTCGTCGACCGCCGAATCAGTTCGCAGATGGTATTAAGCGCCGAAAACGAATCCTTGAGGAACTACCGATTGCGCCTCCGCTTGAGCCCCGTCAACCGACGGCTGCTGAACTTGCTGTTCAGGAAGAGAACGACCAACGTGTCATCACATTACTGAAGTATCGTCTCGGCCCTATACTAACAGAGCTGAAACGCAAGTTCAAACGATTTACTAAGAAAGCTAGGGTAAGCATAATTATTGTGACTCCCTGCGCAGTCACTGATATCCTGCTTTAGGAGGAGTATGACTTCGATCCAATTCCTGTAGTCAACGAAGTGGAGATTGTTGCTACTACCACTACCCTGACCGTACAAGCCGAAAATGATGTCATCGGCGTTTGTGAGCAGGTCACCCAGGAGCAGCCAAACGGCATTGTCAATGGCGTCCATCCTGATCCTCAGCCAATTGAGCATCCAGAGCCACCACAACCACAAGAGCCGCAGCTATTTGACATGGACCTTGAGAGGATGCACGTTGACCTATATAAGGGCAAGTACCTCACTCCGCAAGATTTCCTAGAGGACATCGGGAAGATCGTTTTTAACGCCGCGGCACGCGCACATCAGGATCCTACTGGTGACAGACTGTATAGGGCACAAGCTATGCTGACTGCTGCCGAAGTAAACATTCAAGACTTCGATGCTCAGTTTAAGCATGAGTGCCAACGGATGGCTGAGCGGGAGCGGAAGAGAAGGGAAGAATACAAGAAGGCAAAAGGGAAGGGCCGGACCGGAGAGGATGCTCAGAACGGCGCGGCAGCCCCTCGCAGGAGTGCTCGCCACAATGGCCAGCAATTGGAGATCACTATCACGGATCCATTACAATTGGAAAGGCGACTGAAAAGAGCACGTTCTACTGAGCGTCATAGCGGTTCTCCTGAATCAAGTGACGATAAGGCAGAAGAACCTAGCACCCCTCGGAACTCGAAACGTCAGCGGACAATAACGAGCGATGATGACCATGACCCGATGGACATCATCGGTGCATCCCGCACTCAGAATAGAGCTTCAGCTGTACGTTTTGCAAATGACGTTCAGCCGCCCCCCGAAAGTGACGCGTTACCCGTTTATGGTGCACCTACTGCGATCGATGGTCTGTCAAATTCAACTGCGATGGCTGTCGACTCTCCTTCCCCGCGGAAACCGCCTGGCTTTGACCCTATGCTCTTAAATCCGATGTCTCCTGACGGCGGGTTCCCAACAACCTCGATATCACATCTCCTTAATGGTGCAGGACCGTCGACAGTGCCCACGCAAGATGGATGTACCCCTCCTCCTCCTATGTTGTCCCCAGCGATCGGAGTCGCGCTTCTAAATTCCTCAATACCACCTCCTCGCACGCCCTCTCCACTAGCCATTCGGTCACTAACCCCCGTCGCTGACATCATACAAGAGCAACCCCAACCCATGGTGGTTGTACCCCCAGTTGAAATAGAAAGAACCCCGACTCCTTTGCCAGACTTCCACGTCGATGAACATCTACTTTCGACTCTTCAACATGATTTATGTTCGGGGACCGCGCAGCTTTCCGTCGAGCTCCTCGAACAGCTTCGTGCAACAGTGCTTGGGTGCATCTGGAGACACCGTACTGACTGGGATCGTGATGACCTCATCAGAGAAATGAAAGACATACTCCAGGAATTTTTGGATGACTTTGCTGCTGAGGGTGATGATCCTAACTCACCTTGAGGTTGGAGTGTGTTGAATTGTCGATTTGATTTGATAGATTATTGTTTTTATTTCGTAGCTCTATGTATCTTATCATCGTTAACACTGGTAGTGTTTGCAATATTGACATCGCCTGCTATTGGAATAGATGGTATTTAGATTCATCTTGAATCGAGTTTCGAGTTTGACTGACGCTTGGAGGGTAAGAACTTACGGAAGGTGACGCCGATGTAGCAATTAGGTAGTCCGTGTCTTCCATGGTAAACAATAGATAAATCACATGAAATTCTGAATCTTCTTGCCTTTGACTGCACCTGTCTTAGCCTTCTGGCTCTGGGTCTTGGGCTTACTAGCCCGGAACAGCTTATCAGCAGTGACCTCATCCTCATCCTTTACCTTCTTCTCGTCATCGGATACATCGACAACTTCATCATCCAACTGAAAGAGATGTTAGTGGACAGTGACGATCATACGTAGAATACTCACATCGAAAACATCTTCTAGATCAGGCGCAGGACCTCCTGCGAGTTTCTTGGGTGCTTTCCCAAGGTCCGTTGCTTTGTGGAAGGGTATTGGATGATCCGTACTGTTATACCTGGATTTGCCATCAGCGACATTCAAATACGGTTGATCAGCGGGCCTTACTTCTTCGTAAAGGATGTCTTGGTCGCAGTTTTGATGAGTTTATTAACAATGTCGTCTTTCTGCGCGTCCACGCCAAGCTCAACCACAGTATCCCAATCTTCACGGGAAAGGTAATATTCATCCATCCGTTCAATGACATCGTCGACAGCGGCCTATGAGGGTTGTGATAAACAACGAGGAAGAAGAAAAAACGACAAGACTTACTGCGCCCCGATCAATCAAAGGCTTGATGACATGAGGGAATAGTGCAGGTATGTACGACTGTCGGATCTCGTGCTTGTCCCCAGAGACTTTGAGTCGCATTCGGACCTGCACGTCTCCAAGTTGTCGATTAAGTTTGTTCTGTTTTGAATTTTGTCCTAGCCACCTGTGCGAGTATGATATGAATGACATATGGTGATCCGGAGGAGGACATACTGAGGGAATGTCATTGGGTTTTGGCCGCCATATCCGCCGCCTGAACCAAAGAGGAATGAAGCGGGTCGCACCATTGAACAGACCGCATGCAAAGGCATCAATGACCAGTGTTGTTCCGGCCTGAAGGACATTATAAGATTCGATAGAGAGGTGTGCGATCCGCTCACCCGTGGATCAGAGCATCGACAAGATCGGCGTCAGATATAGAAGATGCAGCTTGGTCCATCAACTCGAGCTGCTTCAACATCTTTGGAGGCCCTTCGAGGTTCCGAACCTTGACAGGTTGAGTCTTCAAATAATTTTCCTGACAAGAGGGTGAATACTTCTGTGGTGCTCAGAAACAGGTCTTATTACCTGAATGAAAAGGGGGACGAAAGAATGATCGTGGAAGTACAATTCCATTTTATCGCCCAGTGTCTCTCGAACGTTCGGCCCAAACGCGTACGGACCAAGAATTTTGTTTGTCACGTCGAACGGCGTCAAGATAGTGTACTTTTCATTGATCTTTGTACTGTGTTATAGTATAATTAATGAATAGCAAATGACAAAGAACACACGTACAGATTCTTCGCCTCGTCAAAGTCCATACGACTACTGGACAGTCGCCAAGTCGACAACATATTCAAAACTTGCCGAATATCGGACTGAGAGCCACTGATAAGCTGATCGACGACGTTGGCGGGGATCTTCATCTTCTCCCTAGTTGACGACATCAGCACGATGTCCATGTAATCGAAGAATAACTTACTTATACGCAATGGTCATTATGCGTGATCGGACAGCTTGAGCTTCGGGCCTGTTGTTGAGTGAGGTGGTGTTACTCCCGAAATTGAATCCGACATACCGACGAAATGACATGCCAAAAGTATTTGCAATGAGTGGCTTGAGCTTCTGGGCGCCTCTATCGTTAGCGATACAAATAATAGGAATCTGAACAATGAAGTAAGATATTTGCTCGAGTAGACGGATCAAAACATACTTTCGTCTTCTTGATCAGGGCGTTGAGAGCGCCAACGCCACCCCTGTCACCAGCGGACATGCCGTCGACTTCGTCCATGATGAGACACGTCTTGTCGGTGATTCTGACTCCCGCTGCATTTGTAGCCTATTGAAATATTAGACCATTGTAACAGGCCATTGAGCAAACAAACATCATTTCCACCCATCCACCCGTCTAACGACAGATTATTGATGTTCATACCGCTCTAGATATTTATCAGTAAAGTAGAAGGGGTACGGCTCCGCTCTTGATTTACCTCGACTAGCTTCTTGCTGCGCGCATCACTTGCATTAAGCTCGATAGGCGTAAACCCTTCGAGCTTGGCGCAAAGATGCGCACTGGTAGTCTTGCCTATACCAGGCGGGCCAGTGATCATCACTGCGCGGTAGACATTCATAGCGTTCTTCCCCGGTTTTTTGAAACCGCACTTCAGGCTGTCTGACCTGCGAATGGATGTAAGTTTGCCGGAATAGACACTGACCTGTGCGCTCACCAGTCATGAAGCCATTGCTGTAGTTTTTCCACCTGTCCTTTGTTGCCGCAAATCTCCTTTAACGACTGAGGAGCGTATCTCGTTGTCCACAGCTGATTTGAGACGTCAGTTTTGGAGCTGTAGTAAGAATTAGCGGATGTGCTGAGTGAAAAAGGAGTGCACATTGACCTGCCAGATTCACCGGCGTCCTTCGACGCTCGTTTCTCCCTCCGCTCGAGCTCCTTCGCGGCCTCTTTGATTGTTTCTTGTTCCTTTTCCATCTTCTTCTTGGTCTTCTCATCTAACTTCTCGCCGCCTGGTCCGCCTGGTCCTTGGCGAGTGGCGATGAGATTAAGGAACTCATCCTCGGAGAGCGTCTTGAGTTTGTGCTTTTTGATTGCGTTAAGCTTCGAAGGACCGGCGTTATCACCCAGGACGACAAAGGACGTTTTCGAAGAGGGTTGTCCTACGACGCGCCTATGAAATTATGAAATTGTGTAGATACCGTGAATATAAAGATAACTCACCCCCCAAACCGCTTCGCCAAGTCTATAGCTTCATCTCTAGAGAAACTGCTGAGTTCGCCAGTAAATACAAATGCCAGCCCCTCGAGGCAGTTGGATGATTTGGGCTCAGGGACCTGTTTCGAACCAGGCGCAGACGGGCCAGCTGCCTTTGCGGCTTTTGCTGCTGCCCAACTAAATCGCGTCAGAGACAGAAACATGGACACGGAAATTCAACGTACTTGAAAGGTTTTGGTGGTGGTTTCGCATTATCTTCTTTAGCCTTGGGTTTGGCTGGTGGTTTTGTATTATCTTCTTTAGCCTTGCCTTTAGCTGCTGCCGCAGACTTCGCTACCTTCTTTGGCGGTGGGGACACAGCGGATTCGTCCTCATCGCTCGAAATAGCGATGATGTTTTTTCGCTTCATTGTCCGTGACAATGATAGCAGTCGTGAGGGCTTGAGCGTGGTTTGGTCGTGTAGCAGTGTTCACATGCACACTTGGACCACGGAAGCGGACTCATGTCGCGTCACATTCTGTCACGTGCTGGCGTGTCACTGTAGAGTAGTAACCACGTTCCAGCCGGTATTCAAGTTGACTAGGACACATCGTCACCACTAAAATCTCATACAAAAAGATCCATTATTGACGCGCAAAAAACGCGCACCATATAAGCTGCGGAACGCGCAAATAATAAATGTGCAGGTGTAGCACCATAGTTTTGTGGTTGCTGTGGCCCAGGGATCCGGGAGTGTTGAAACGTTGAAGGGACAGACTCTGGATATGGCTGGGTGGTGAGCCTCTTTACATTCATTCCAGGTCCGGGCCAGACCTACATCAAATACGTGTTTTTCCTCTCAGATTTAACCACCCATGACATCGCTATGTAGATCTCTGGCATTTCTTCACAGCGCCAATCTTAATGTCATGTGTAGGCTCTACGGTCGAACCCCGATCGTTGATTCTAGGGTCTCAAGATATAGTCTCAATTGCAAATAAACTTGAAAGGTTTGTTTCGATGAAATGCTGATATTCATTTGGTGGAAACTGTAGATCAGCAAGTTTGCTGCATCGCATGCGTTTCTCCGCTAGTATCTGTCCCGTGCACCATCTCCTACTGCATTCTGACGTCCCATGGGCACGACCTTTTCCAGTTTCCACTTATTGGCGCGCGTTCGCTAGAACATAAGTTATGATGGGCTACTGAGTATGATATTACTTTCCAGTAAGCCATGTTCCTCGTTGCATCCTTGTTGACATTTCTTCTTTACCAATCACGGGGTCGCCCGTTGAAGTTCGCAAATTCCTTATCACCCTCCCCCTCACCAGGAGGCTATACTTCTCCAGTATTACTATTAACTTCTTGCACGATAAAGCTCGTGTGGGGGCCTTTAGGATTACAGTGCCACACAACACACATGGCCGTGCTGATACCATTTCTGTGCAAAACGTTCTTTTTGAATACACCACAGCACTTGGCGTTGGCAGCCCCCCTACAACCTGTCAGTTCAACACTGAGAAAACATGCGACTACTTAGTAAGCTATCTCAACTCTTAGATCAATCCAGACTGATAGTAATTGTTTTATTTCAGTCCTATCACCGCCACCCCTTCATTGGGCTATTGGGGTATCGATCTGAGCATGACCTGCGGCTCTAAGACGATCTTGTCCTCCACTGCTGATATTGTTGTCGATACTGGCACTACCTTTCTTTTCATTACCTCCGGTGTGTACTTAGAGTGCAGCGAGTAATAATTGTCTCATCAGCATTCGATAGATGCCTGTGACAGGTACTAGGCTGCAACCAGCGCTACCGTGGATCCGGTGACTGGTCTTTTTCTTATTTCTTCTTACCAGTACAGTGCCCTACAGAACTTGGACTTCGATATTGGTGGCGTACATCAATTTTGTCAGCCCTCACACCCCTTGTTCACCATTTTATAGAGGAAATCTACAATCTACTAGTAACGAGTCCAGATTTGGGTGTTAGGGATAAGACTCTAACGCCTAAATCTGGACTGGTTCTCTCGACTCCTAGTTTAATGGTGGTGATGACAATGCCACATCAACGACATTGGTATGCCCACTGGTCAAGAGTATGACTTTACCAGTAATCATACATTCATCCAGCGCTTCTACACTGTGCTCGATGGTTTCAACTCCTGTGTCGCTTTTACCACAACCCCGTTCGCTAATGCCACTACCAACTAAGCAGGAGTTCGCTCGGGAGCATTCGAAGGAGGGCTCGATCGGCTTCTTTTAATACATCTGAACTGAAGTAGGGTTCTAGCGGAGAGCGCACATTGGCGACGATGCGAAAAGGTTCCGCAGGATCAAATGCTCCATTCTTATAATATGTATACAATATAGAATACAGGATATGTTATTCAAATGAGAATCTTAGCACAGACCTACGACAATAATCAGTCTTAATGAAAGGCGTGATGGTATCATAAGATGATCAACCCGAGTCGCATCTGTCCGCTTGCTGCCCCTGTCTCTGCGTCATTCGCAGCCATCGTAGTCCCGGACTCTGTCACGACGTTGACCGACATCGCGATCTCGAACCCTTCGGTCCAAGTCCTCTAGGGTCGCCGAATCCCTCCACCTATCAACCCTCCTTTCACGATTATCATCCTTCCTACTACTCTTCTGTCCGCTCCTCCTCTCAAATGACTGCGAAGACCTCCTCGAAACAGTCGCATTCATCCACAGCAATGGGCACACGTGCATAGTCATCGATAGTAGCAATATCCGGAAAATAGATGGTGTTTTGCTAGAGGGTATCAGTTTCACTGGGAGGAACGGGAATAGAATCAACCTGGGGCATTGAGTTCACATCCCCAGCCAGTAGCACACGAAGAGCTCCTTGGTCATCATCTGTCTCTCATTCCTAGCCCTCCAACGCTTCCGTCTGCACCTAGGCCCGCTTTCGCAGAGTCATGGATGAACCATGCAGCGCCTACACAGCGTTTCCATGCCGTCTCCCGCTAGTCAGGATTTGGCTTCGAAGCAATGACAAGCGGACGCGTAGGGCCTTTGGTCTCTGGCTTTTTTCCATTCACACTAGATGATTTAAGTAGCACACGTGCCTTTTGTGAGTTGTATAAATGCCGGAAGGAGCGGAAATAGATGGACCGCTATGCACTAAACTTGTTGAAACAAGTGATGAGCTCGTCTGTACGTCCAACAGCAGCAAAAATGGTCCCACTCTCCTCCTCGTTGTTAAGATCCTCTGAAGGGCTGAAAGTACGAGTTGGGAGCTAGAAATAGACCTAGCGGCACTGGAGAGTGGTGAGAGTTTCATGTTGTCGTGAGCTGGTGGGAGTTTGCGGACAGTGAACGACAGTTTGGATATTAATGTCGTGCAGGATACAGCAAGCGTTGCATTTGAAAGCCACTGACGGTGTAAATCGATACAGTCGACATGGACATGTATACCAAATTTTCATTTCGGTAAAGAAACCAAACATGAATATGGAATCAGTAGGGTGATCAATAGCCGACCACACCTGAACTTGAGTCAGACGACGGCACTACAAAACCGCTTGGTAGCCCACAGAAGCGGATGCTTGATGAATGTGATGGATTATGTAATTGGGTGTTATTGCCACTGGGAATATTTGATGAAGCTGTGGGCTTTCAGTTTCTTCATGTGATCGATTGTCACCTCTCTATGGAAAGCCAGACCACCGTGCTCTACTTCCAAGGCTTCCACTTCTCAGAATATTACTAGTAAGTTAAGTGCTCCTATTGGCTTCCGAACACCCTGTGCGACCATTCTAATGCGTCATGTAGATTTATCCCCGCTACCATAAGGAAGT
>MU172941.1:264522-358532 GCA_016695475.1 Suillus decipiens | reverse complement strand
ATGGATGGTTTCTTTAGAAGGCCATATTAACGGGTCTTAGCCAGGTGGTTGCCACAACAGAATCAAAATCTGTTTCTCTTGGATTGTACAGGTTCAAAACCTGCTCAACTACAGTTTTCTATTGGAACACTCTTTGGCATTCGTTCATAGATGATTTCTTTAGAAGTTCATCCTGACTGGTCTTAACCAGATGGTTGCCAGAACAGAATCAAATTCTGTTTCTCTTCCGATGTGCAGGTTTGAAACCTGCCAACAAGCGTTTTTTCTATCGGAACACACAGCATTCACTCATGGACGGTTTCTTTAGAAGTTCACAGCAACTGGTCTAATCTGGTAGTTGCTACGACAGAATCAAAATCTGTTGCATTGTGCAGGTTCGAAACCTGCCGACGACGAGGTTTTTCTATCGGAACACCTTGACATTCACTCATGGATGGTTTCTTTCGAAGTTCACCGCAACTGGTCTAGCCTGGTGGTTGCTACAACAGAATTAAAATCTGTTTCTCTTGGACTGCAGGTTTGAAACCTGTTGACGACGATTTTTTTTCCTATTGGAATACACCTTGACATTCACTAGTGGATGGTTTCTTTAGCAGCTCACCGTAACTCGTCTTAGCCAGATGGTTGCTACAACGTAGTCAAAATATGTTTCTCTTGGACTGTGCAGGATCGAAACCTGCTGAGGCCGAGCTTTGTTCTATCAGAACACACCTTGATATTTACTCATCGATAGTTTCTTTAGAAGTTCACCGCAACTAGTCTAGCCTGGTGGCTGCTACAACAACAGAATCAAAATAGGTTTGAAACCTGGCGACCTCCAGGTTTTTTATCGGAACACACCTTGATATTCACTCATGGATGGTTTCTTTGGAAGTTCACCGTAACTGATCTAGCCTGGTGGTTGCTACAACAGACTTAAAATCTATTTCTCTTGGATTGTGTAGGTTCGAAACCTGCCGATAACAACTGTTTTTCCAAGCAGAACACCTTGTCACTGATGAATAGTTTCCTGTCCAAATTGTTGCCGCAACATCAATATTTGCTCCATGGCGAGTCATGTATCCGAAACACTAATTATATTGGGTGCTATGACTCATGAAGCTGCCGCAGGTTTTATGTAGTTCCTCTTCGGGCTTAGTCGATTGCTTATTAGATGGATTGGTGTCTGTAGACGTGTCTGCGATATCAGACATTGATCTATGGACCACTACACAGAGTATCTATAGTGATTTTAAAATGCACTCACGATCAAGAAGAACTCTGCAGATAAAGAGTCCTATGAACGTTCTTTGCTATCGGGGCACATAGAATGTGTGTCTAAATCATTAATCATTGCGATCACAGTTCACTGTGACCAAGGTGGAACATTTGTCTGAGCCAAAACTTGTAGATCTGGAAGCCATCATTGCGTTTTGGCATGGTTTATGCTTCGCAGGCACAAATTATTCATTGTCTGATATATTTCTTGCAGCCGAAGCTCCAGGCCTGTACACGCATTAAATAACTGAACGACAATAAATTTTAAATTTGTCGAACAGTCGCGAGTCGCACAAGGTGTTCGGAGGTCAATAGAAGCTATTTACCTTACTAAGAGGTTCTGAGAAGTAGAAGCCTTGGAAATAGAGGACGGTGGTCTGGCTTTCCATACCTCTCAGTATGAACAGGTTATCTATCTTGTTGCTCTAAAGGTAACATCAACCCATCACAGAACGCATCCCAGGACAAGGGCGCTCTTGACATCTCACTTGCCTTCATCCGTGACGACGATCATAACTTATCGTAAAGCAAAGTCAGTCCTATCGGTTACCTCTTCGTTTCTATTTTCATCACCCGGATACTACCCCCTCATTCTAATCGCATCTCTATCGACTTCAAGCTTATTTGTTTTTGTTCTTTCACTCATCTCAAACAACTGATCACTCCTTCGACTTTCCAACTTTCTTTGTTGCTTCTTATTACTACTGTCCCGGCCGGGGGCGCCTTTTTCCAAGTGTTATCTGTTGACCTCAAATACCCAACGTTGATATAATGCCGATACTCACACAGCTCTCTGACAGGATGCAGCGACGGAGCATGCGAGTGCGGATGGTGATTATGAGCAGGTGTTTTTTATACCTTGTCCCGGGCCGAGTATGATGTTTGATTTCATGATTTTGACATAGCAGACTCTATTCATCTTACCGTGGATCTGGTCATTAAATATCGCCCGGTAGACGGGTTGAGTTTGAACGACTGCCAGAAAATTCTTTACAAACGGCTGGATTTTGGTGGGGGGCGACTGTTTCACGTTGTCTGATATCCTACGGTATGAGACGCCGAAAATAAATGATGGGGTACGTGTGTAAAGAGGGAAATGTTGAGAACGAAAACCGCCAAGATCTATTCTTCTAAAACAAATTGATACACACAGCTATAATATCTCGAGGGTCCTGATGTCCATCATACTGTGAACAGAATCCACATTATTGACTTGTGTAATGATATTATGATCTGATGCGATTCTCTTGTATTCTCCGCCGCGTTGCTGCGCTAGCAGGAATGCGCCGAATGGCTGTCCAAGGCGAACAATCAATCGCATCGCACGCTCACTCAATTCTGAATCAACCAGACCCTGTTCTCCGGGCGACTCAGGGAGAGAAAAAGAATCCACGCTCTCTGTATCGTCTGCATAGTCAGGCATCTCGAGAAGACGACGATCCCAGGGACGGACGAGTAAAAATGACTGTCGAGTGGGTCTTCCTCGTGAGAACTGAAGTAACCTGTCCTCTGTGGCGATCTGCAGGTCATGAAGCCCATCTGCCTTGACTTCGTACGTGAAGTATGTCTCGCTGTGTTCAATCGATCTCCGTCTGACTTCTATGACAGGGAATACGATGCATGGTAGATGCAACCGGCAGTGATCAAAACGTGGAGCCCTCAGGTGGTCAAGAGAGCTGTACAATCTCAAAGCTAACTCGACAACCACAGTGTCTTGCAACGATGAGACAGATCTCTGCATCTCATCTTCCGACATAAATGGCAGCGTGTACGGTGGGGCTTCATATGAAGTGATGTTGGCAGGCAGACAGCTATTGAATTTGGATGATGTTCCGACCCAGTCCAGGGCAGTGATATCCCCAGACACAGCGACAATCTCCTGCAGGAGCCGCCCGAGCGCATTTTGCTTCTTCTCACCATACATGATAGGGAGCCGAACACCAAAGATTCCAAATAATGAGTACGCCATGTCTTCCTCTACTGTGGTGATACGCTTCGACACCCATTGCAGTTTCTCGCGGGCGTTTATCATGCCAGGACGGAATGCGACAAGGGTCTGTGCATCTATCCCCGTCGCGTCTACCAACTCCTGCATGATTGCAACAGACTGCTTGTGGTTGGGAGAGTGGTCGTCAAGATACGGGGTCCAGTCACTTTGGTAGAAGCGGATGACTTTCGGGGCGAGAAATTCCGGTACGGTCCATCCTCGTGTGTTCCACGCGCTCCTTGCCAGTGCGCCCGCCCTCGACGAAGGCGGAACATCAGACAGGTAGACCATCGTGAGTGCTGAGGTGTGATACCAGGCGAACATGGAGTTGAGGGATTTTTGGAGTTCGACGTTGTTAGCCTGGTCGATGCAACACGAATCAATCCACCCCCAGCGATACCCCGCAGCATAAGCAGTTTTGCAGAAAGACTGCAACTTGATGATACCGCTAACTGCTTCTAACTCATCAACAACTTTGTCCTTGATATCATGCAGCAGTGGTTCCTTTCCTTCCCACCGATGGGACAGCGTGACACAACAGAAGTACGTCGCCACGACATCTTTGATGCGCTCCTTTCGGACGTTTACGTGCACCAATAATGATGACAAAAGCTCCTTGTATTCTGTGCTCATTTTAAAGGTATTGATCTGCACCTCTCGATCGCATAGGCGCCCAGTAAAGGTATAGAGAAGACGATGCGGGGCGTCGTCGAGTTGAGCTTTGATGATTTCTTGAATAGCTCCTTCTGCTTCGGATGGAGTGACGTACTGTTGACGCAGCCCTGGAGAAAGAGTTAATCATTTTCAAGAATGTACTTATCTGGGGGCGTACTTTGTGTTTGCGTGTCAGGAGTATTTTCCAATTTGGAGATCATTATTTTGAACGTCTCGATGGCTTCATCATATCGGTGTGCGTCATGAAGTACCGAATATTTCAACTGATAGCCAACGTAAGATGAGGGATTGAGTTCGATGACCTGCATATCACCAAATTGGGCATCGAATACGAAACGGTAGTTGCCGTCACACCTTTTCCGCGTCGCGGAGTGCATCGTCCCATAGCATTTTTCCCGACTTCGCCTTACTGCGTTTTGCAAAGATGGTGTCGGTTGCAAAATCAAGGTCTATCGCAACAGAGTAGAACTCGATAGCCCTGTCGTAATGGCCCGCAGCAAGAGTGTCATCTCCGCCCGCAACACAGCGCATGCTGCAATCTTGTTTGAAAGCTAAGCGAGATCGGGTTGAGAACTATACCTGATTGACATCACGAAGACTTGCCTGTGGACCAATCAAGGGAGAGTGCTTTCGTAGCCTCATCAACCGTATCCATCATGTATCGGTATGCTTTAACGGCTTCTGGAAGTCTACCTGCTCGAAAGAGCGCATAGCACCAATTTTGGTGTGCAGTTCGCCACAAAGACTCGAGGTCCCATCCGAATAACTAAAAAAGCACAGTGGAACGTGAAAAATAATTTCCAGTGGCATTGCAATGTACCTACCACCACGAAGACATCATATTTAGAATGGATTGCCGATATCGACGAGAAACGAATGGTGTTGACAGCAGAAGCGAAGCGGTCAGCAGCTTCGCTGTGACGCACATCTAAAACATTCAAGCCTAATTGGACGTGTAGGTAAGCCTGATACGGGAGGGTCGCAAAATTATACGTCAATGCATGAATTTGGACTTGATTGTGTCAAGCATAAGAACACTCACCTCTACGATTTGACAGCCAAGAGTATCAACATTGGGACAAGTGGTAGCTAGGTCTTGGACGCGCAGAATGGCCTCGTCATGTTGATTTGCATTAAAAAGGGCGATGGCCTGACAGCGATCATGTACATAGTGACTACATGAGACAAAAACGATGTACCTTAATCAAGAGTAGGAGATGTATTTTCTTGACATTTGCGTCCACGAACATAAACCCGAGGTCAAATGCTTTCATCGCATCCTGCAATTGCATTTTACCGCATAGAGCGATGCCCTTGGAGATACAGCCCATCAAGGATGGCTGAATGCTCATGCTCTATATTGCCATATATATACTGTATTAAAATGGCAGTAACAGGACAGTGTATCTTACCTTGACTGCGTCATCAAGTGCGTGGTACCAGTCAGCGTTTCTCGCCTTGATAAACGAGCGATTTGCGTAAGAGTTGTAGTTGTTGCTATCAGAGTTGATCTCTTGGGTGAGCAGCATGTCACCAGTAGATAAGTCCCCGGCTATGCATGCCTTACGGGCTGTCGCGTTGATGGCGAGGATCTGCATCAGGCATGGTCAGATTGCGTGGTAAGGATAAAGGCTGTAAACAAACCTCGCAACCAGACTGTTGAGCCTTGGCATCAAGGTCAAAGATAAATATGCAAGGAGACGAGCAAAGAATGGGAGCTCACATCATCTACCACTTGTTCTTTCGGAGCATTCTTCTCTAATGCATCCTTAGAGAAGATGAGATGAAGAAACAGAAAATGAGTAAAAACTTACAACTAATGTCTGGTCAGTGAGACTGCCCTCTAGCGAAGGCACTGCCCACTTTGAGATCATTTTATCTTGTCCTCCGCTCAGGATGTAGTTGCCATCCGTGGAGAAGGTGACATAATTCACCTGATTGGTGTGTTTGAATATGGCAACGGTTCTTCGATTTGAAAGTCGCCAAAGGCGAACCTGGTGGTCTTCAGATGCGGATGCGAGGAGGGTGCCAGTAGGGTTCAAGGCAATCATGCTAGCGTGGCCCTTGCATGGTTCACCGACCTGCTTCCAGGTAGATGGATCCCATATCCGTATGGTGGGATCACGATTATCACCAGCCGAGACAAGCTGTTTTCCATCAGGCGTCCATGCGAGTGACTTATTACATGCTCCATTGAACGCAGTGTGACCCTGAAACTTTGCGGTGCATTCCCTTGTGCCTGAATTCCATATTTGGATATCCAAGGATGTTGCAATGGCAAGATGTTCACCAGACGACGAATACCGAACACAGTAAACATCAGACCGACATTTGATTGGGTTTCCTTGCACCCGCCATATTTTTGTGTTCCAGATCTCCGTTGTGGCGTCCAGAGAGCCACTCGCCAGTAATGTGCTGTCTGGAGAAAAATTAAGCGACATTATCGCGTCGGAATGGACTTTAAGTTTGGTGGGCTGGGTAAGAGACTCGCCGTCTCTGTTCCATGCAATAAGCTCTCCACCATCATCACCGCTTGCCATCCATTGTCCATCTCTTGATACTGCAACTTCTCGTACTCTATCGCGATGCCCCTCCATTGTCTTCAACATAATACCGTTTTCCAAGTCCCACAGACGAAGCATCTTGTCGCCCGAAGTCGTCACCATACGACGTCTATCTGGGAAGACCGTGACTCCCAAAACATCATATCCATGACCTTCAAATATTCGAGTAGCCATGGTAATTTGAATGGTGGACTGCTCTTCTGTCATTATGCCCAAGGTGGATGGTGTTGAGCACAGCTTGCTTGCTGGACAGCTTGTGGATGTCTTGATCCAAGTTTCAGAGGTGCGTGTACCGGACCTTTTTGAGTCTTATGCTTCATCTACTTATCGGTAGACGCCCAGAACACGAGGCTTGAAACCTATTTATATAATCTGCGACCAATCCAGGCCAGCTTTGCTCTCTTCATCTAGCTAGTCCACTACGTCCATTCTTCCATTTGATTCCGCCACCTACTCAAGCATGGACGTACGGTCAGAGAATCAATACCACTCCTACCAGAAAGGCTGACTCGCAGGCGAATCAGTAGGAGCAGGCTAGTCACTGGAACCTCACAATTCTTGTCCTTCTAACGAGCCATAGAATCGAGCATGCGCTGTCTGCAAGTCAGGTGTTTCAACGACTATCTTCTTCCTCACCAAACAATCTTTCGTATTACTACATTGTAGTTTGATTCGTCCACATACAATGCCATTTTTCTTTATTCCCAACGAGTGACCTGCGCAGTTGCGGGTATCATCTCTAGATGCGGTGAGTGCGACTCTTCTTCGCTTTCTTGGTCTTCCATAAGATTTTGTTACATGTCGCTTCTGAGGTTCTGATGCGTGTTGCTTAACATTGTCGCTGTCACTGAAATCTGGCCCACGCTGAGATGATTGTTGACCAGGACCGTTTTGAAAGTCAGAAAGCATAGCACCTCAAGTTTGATTCCAGCCAGCTCTTCTTCAAGCACAGTTACCTTCACTTCCTAATGGCTTCCTCATGTATGGTATGTCCTGCTCCAATCATTCTAATATTTACTAATAATTACTATAGTCGATCATGCTGCTGTCTTTAATCCCTCCCTTCTTCGCATCAAAGGAGCTCCGGATCTCGCGGAAGACCAGCCACATCCTCTCCATACCTGTATCAAGCCTCTCTCCTTCCCTTCGTGCAGCCGCGAAGAAGTACTATAATGAGATTCTTACCCATGGCAGCGGTGCAGGCGAAGCAGAGGGAAGCATGATATGGTATGCTTAGGATGCGAGAAAGTCGATACCAGCGCGAACGTAGCGAACACCTCGACAGAGATGAAAATGCGATGCTAGAAGACAAATAGATGTCCGGTTGGCTCGAGCGCATGGAGCAGAGTAAGTAAATGTTTATCATCTTGCTTCGAGGTGCATCATAACGACTTTGTAGAGTTCAGATCCAGATCCTGCCCTATTTCCTAAAGCTCTCCACCCTACATATATATCGATCAAAATACTCATTCAAAAACAAAACTCCCGGAGGAATGCACCCCCCTTCGTTCCAAACTCTTCCAACAAGCTCTCCCTTTTCTGACGGGCCCCCTCCCAGACCATCTACAAATAAATCCGTCCCGGGGTCTCGTTCTCATTATTCATCATCGACTACTGCAGTAGGCCCACAAAGTGGTATAACCACAAAAGCTCTTGTTCATAGTTGTTCACTTTCTGTGTCCCTCGCCCAGGAAAAAGAAAAATACAGCAACAAGCATAGGCGCGTCGCAGGATCAGGCACTTCAACGTGCGCTAACCCGTTAAATCAGTATGTCTCGTGCATGGAAAGGGAAATATCTGTCGACAAATGCGATACACACAGGCAGACACGAAGGTACCTGCTGCAACCGCTGAGCACATCGATTCCAAATCCCACGCTATGCTAACCATCACCCTCGTAATTGCTACGCCTGTCAAGAAACTACTTCCCCATTTCAAGTCAAACGCGTCGGTATGGAGCTCGAGTCCTATACCTAATTCCAGAGGAGTTCAAGCATGCTTACCATAGGGAGGAGGGGCTATACTCCTGTCTATCTCTGCGGTACTCTCTGTGTGTATCAGTCTGTGGCAAAGGTACCGCCTCCAACCTTTATTATCCCCATCGCACGGAGCCGTTTTTGTGACTTAATTTCATACACCCTGATGCCCATGGTATGCCGTCCCGACCCTACCGTTTCCACCGGGTTTGAAATCATACTTCTAGCCAAGTGGTGTAGACGTCGAGCTACATGAGCGTCCCCCAGCAGTTGTCAACGTCCCATATGCCAAGGGCAAGCGTAGAGATGCCTGTGCAATAGAAAAACGGAGATCAATTCTAAAACGCCTTACTGCAAGTGCCTCACACTCCCCCAAGCAATACTACGCAGCAACTTAGTGGCATGGCTCATGCTCAGCTATCTTCGTACATAGTGCGGTCCAACCTACTACATTCCTGCAGGATCCCGAGAATACATACATCAAGCTCGGCATTCCTCCTATCAACAAAACTACCAGACCATATATACTCCTGCTGATTCTTCTCGATCCCCCAAACCCTCTGAGCTTCAACGTTCAGTAGCTAATTCCCTTCGATCCCTAATACCTTCTTTATTTCATCCAGCTCACGCCAAGCTTTGTCTAGCTCCCTGAGACTCTCCCGGAGCTCTTGCTCCTTCTTAAGTACCATCAACGTGACCCAACATTTCTCCTCCATCGTAGTGCGAATAGGATCAATTGGCACCATCGAAAAATAGTTCTGGAGACGATCTTTAGCTGTTACTACAGCGGTACTCCAGATCTCCTGAAACTATGTTAGTCTGGCGTGGCACCCGAGTCTGGATGGTGTACGTACTATCGCTGAATCGCTTGTAATCAAAGGTCCTGGTATCACAATAGGTTCCTTTTGAACGCTTGGCTAATAGCATTTAGTGGGCAATGTGATACTTTATAAATTGACTTACTATTGATATATCAGGTATGACTTTACAATCAGAAGACATGCCTGCGAGATGATACGTGCACTACTAAATGATGGAGGACTATCTGCGTTTCGTGGTGCCACGGCTTTAAGTGGGGATGCGCAACACCTGCAAACAAAGCGTGGCATTATGTAATCAATGCAAGGTAAAGATGAGGAGCTCAATATCGGTGGGATTGATGAGAAACTCATATCAGAGCAAAGACGAGCCGCTGAAGTAAAGAGACTACTGCAGAGAGAAATGAGAGTTTTGTAAACGTAAAGAACGAATCTGATGATATTTCATCAAGTATTGATTCGGTTTGTGTGCGTCTTTTGGGCCCCTTGCACCTTGTTCTTCCCTGCATCTTTGTAGCGGAAGACTGCAGTGAATGTAGTTGCTTCTGAAAAGATGCAGTGGCATGATCCTTACGAGTGCACCGCTTCCGCTTGCCTCTGAATCACTTCTCGTAAGTTATAGCCCGCTATGATTCCTTACAAACCACTCGCCGCGAGTGTGGTAAAGCCCTACCGGTATATCTTTCCATTGTACACTCATTTTGGCTTCTCCCTCTTGTATGGAAAGTCAGACCACCGTGCTCTACTTCCAAGGCTTCTACTTCTCAGAATCTTACTAGTAAGTTAAGTGCTCCTATTGGCTTCCGAACACCCTGTGCGACCATTCTAATGCGTCATGTAGATTTATCCCCGCTACCATAAGGAAGTGTGTTATACCTTGTTTTACCACTGGGGCCTCATTCAAATCGGTCTTCCTGCGTCTGTTGCTTTTGACCTTGAATCGTATTCTTCTTTCATCTTCTTCGATTGCTCGTTCGCTCGGCCAAGTTCACGTTTCGCTGAAATCCCCATGGCCTCAGTGATCCATTTCCGCACTCTCACTACCGGTATCGAGTTCAAAGTTGCGATGTTATGTTTGGGATGGATTGGATTACTGCGTGGCCGCCGTTTTTTTGGCCCTCACTTGTGGGAAGATGAGACTCCCATCTCCAATCCTCCATGTCTGTCCTTCAAGGTGGTGATACCGTCTCATTATCCTCGTTTTTTATTATCTGCTGATTGCCTTCTGTGTTTTCAGAAACTCCATGTATACTTAGTGGTAATGTCAATCATATTGAACCTGCTGCTAATGATGATGAATTAGAATTATCTCAGTCTTCGTCGCTCGTCAGGGCAATTGCATTGTCTCGTAGACGTTCAGACTCGAACTTTATTGTCCATGTCACCTTTTCGGGCCGTGTCAATCATGGGTCTCCATAAGTTTTTACCTTGGGAAGTCTCGTGAGTCGCCAAGTGGAAAAGTTAAAGACTTTAACCTGGCCTGTGTGGTTACCATCACAGAATCAAAATATTCTTTTGAACTACGCAGGTTCGAAACATGCTGGACTACAATCTTTTTCTATTGGAACACACCTTGGGAATCGTTCATGGATGGTTTCTCTAGAAGTCGATCATAACTGGTCTTAGCTAGGTGGTTGCCACAACAGAATCTAAATCTGTTTCTCTTCCACTGTGCAGGCGTGAAACCTGCCGACGACAAGGTTTTTTCTATCGGAACACACCTTGACATTCACTCATGGATGGTTTCTTTAGAAGTCCATCGTAACGGGTTTTAGCCAGGTGGCCACAACAGAATCAAAATCTGTTTCTCTTGGATTGTACAGGTTCGAAACCTGCTAAATTACAGTTTTTTTCTATTGGAACACACTTTGGCATTCGTTTATAGATGATTTCGATTTCTTTAGAAGTTCATCATAATCTGTTTCTCTTCCACTGTACAGGTTTGAAACCTGCCAACGACAAGGTTTTTTCTATCGGAACACACCTTGACATTCACTTGTAGATGGTTTCCTTGGAAGTTTACCACAACTGGTCTAGCCTGGCGGTTGCTCAACAGAAAGAAAAGCTGTTTCTCTTAGACTGTGCAGGTTTGAAGCCTGCTGACAACAAGTTTTTTCCCTATCGGAATACACCTTGACATTCACTCGTCGATGGTTTCTGTAGAAGTTCACCATAACTTGTCTTAGCCAGATGGTTGCTACAACATAATCAAAATATATTTCTCTTGGACTGTGCAGGATCGAAACCTGCTGACGCCCAGCTTTTTTCTATCAGAACACACCTTGATATTCACTCATCGATAGTTTCTTTAGAAGTTCACCGCAACTGGTCTAGCCTGGTGGTTGCTACAACAGAATCAAAATCCGTTTCTCAGGTTTGAAACCTGCTGACGTCAAGATTTTTTTATCGGAACACACCTTGATGTTCACTCATGGATGCTTTCTTTGGAAGTTCACCGTAACTGGCCTAGCCTGGTGGTTGCTACAACAGAGTTTCCGTGTAGCTTCGAAACCTGCTGATAACAACATCTTTTTCCAATCAGAACACACCTTGTCACCGACGGATAGTTTCCTTAGAGGTTCATCTTACAGCGCTTTTCATAGTAATTATGCGGAATCCAACTTTTTTTTTGGGCTGGTCGGAAACCTCCGGGGCAAGGCCCCGAGAGATTATGAGACACGAATCACACGATATAGTCGATATACTCAAAATATATTCTTTGCGTACAGGGGAATACAATTCCCTGCAAACTCTTGACAGACGTTTTGCCCTGTCTAGCTGGATGAGTGGGACGTCGAGCTTGACCTTGATTGGCTCGGATTTGTAAATGACTTTCGATGACTTCCAATATCTTCGGCCTTCGGACACGGGTCTCGCTCGGTTTTCTTGTGGTCATAGTTGGCATTTTCAGCCTGGAGGTACGTGTATTCATCTGAATCATTTTTAAGTGGCTGAATTATCATCTGTAGAGGATTTGTCCTCTCCTTCGCAAATGGAGAATCATTTTTAGCTACCTAAGCAGGTTTATCTTCGTTATCTTCATCATGTTTGTATTCACTGCAGCATAATAATCCATGTTGTGGACAAGTTCTTTGATGGCTACGAGAAATTATGAAGACCAGTTCTGTTGATCTTGATCAGAAGTATTCGAAGGTTGCGATTTACTGCCTCGACAACTAAACATGTATTCCGATGACGAAGAAGGGGTGCTTTCTGAGAGAATAGCGTTCTTGACAACTATGTTAACTGATCCACAATGACATCCTTTGGAATGCCGAACATATAATTGCATCTCTGGATGATTTCGATTCGTCTCTTTTGTGTAGGCCCGACCGACAAGTTGATCAGTACATGCATTTGAGTGATTATTTCGACGATGGCTGTCCTCTTCCTCACTTTTTAAAATCGGAAGGTCCACTCCATGACTTGATGGTCGATCCGTCCGCGATGAGGCAACGTAGCGATGACGAGATCCAGCTGTCTTTGTGTAGTGTTTATCAAACCTAACAGACTCAGTGTTCAAAAATAAACATGCATGTATCGTCAAGAGCTCGGGCCCGGACCTCTAATACGCAGATCTTATCATCCTGACTTCACACCGGATCTACGAGGTAAGCAACGAATCCAAAACTTCCACCTCAACCACCGCTTACCATCAAAATTGGCTACCACAGAAACCAGAAGGAAAGAAGAGACTGTTCCTTGACGAACAAAGCGAAAGATGACGGCATGGTCACGGTAGAACTGCAGACCTCGGTGATAGATCTACTATGTATGCGTCTCAAGTCTCTTGACAGAGCAGGTACTAAGTAACATGTGTCCGACCCACTAACTCGTGCGGAATTGGTGAGGCTTTCACGCAGCAGATGCAAATTGTGGGGCATGATAGCTTCAGAGCGTAAACAATGTGAACATAAATGTGCAACAAAATAAAAGTGAGGGTTTGCTCACTTGTATCCATTGTGGGCGTGACTGTTGGCAGCAAGCGCGATTTCGCCCAAGCACAATAATATCGATATGTTGACATCGCGGTTAAGAACGTTGCTCTGCAGGTTCTCAAGTAAAACGTTTATGAACGAGCCTGCGTACTGGGCGCTCTGATCGCCAAGTGGACGTGAGATGCAGGGTGGACGCAATTGGAGAGGAAGCATACCAGCAGCTAGCAATCCAACAACCAAGAAAGTGGCTTCAAGCACTGTTTGCATCTTTGCCGCTTCTTGGATAAGCTGGAGAAATGCCTTGGGCGTCTATTAAATCGAGGTAGGTTAGTCTCATGGTGAAGTAGCATAAAAACACACAAGATACAGACCTCTGCAGCTTCGAGAAAGACACCCACAATTTCTCGACCGTGCTTAACACCATCGACCTCCAGCACGATGCAGCAGCTTATGTATATGGCCTTCTCAGGTTTCCCTCAGTTCACTAATGTAGTACTACGGGTGGTGTCTGTATCACAGCATTCTAGATCTCCCGGAATTATGTCAGTCTGGCATAATCGTGTACTTGCGATCGCCGAATCGCACTGATCATATGCGATTCAGCGATGGCGAGTACGATAGTCAGAGATAGTGGATGTAAAGGTCACTTACTAGTAACTGTGGTCCGTCGGAAAGATAATCAATCGTCGTTCCGACGTATTCTCACGGTTCCTTCCGACGCCAATCGAGTTATTGTTGTTTATTTGTGCTTCAAGGGGTCTCTGTACTGAGCGATTTCCAATTGATGTCGTCCTCCTATTACATACATGTGATTACATAATATCATATTCCCCTTCAACTATTAGTTGGACTTCAAAGTCACCTCAACATCCTCGCATGCATGTGGAGCCAAATTTTGTGTCCACATTGTCCGCCATCCACATTTCGATGTGTTAACCGCAACCACACAGTCCGCAAAGCAATGGGTCATTATCCTGTCCAGAATGGCAAGAACTAAGCAATGGACTGTCCAATTTCCACAATATCCACACCTCCAAAGCGATGGGCCACAATCCACAGGTAGCTTGATCAATAGTATATAAACCCCACATGGGGGGGCTGCTCGGTATCACCTCCAGCCTCACAACTTCTCTTCTTCCAAGCAAGCTCAAATCATCACTATACAATCCCAAAGTCAAATGTCTCATTATGCTTCTCCATACAAGGTCCAGAATGCTCCCAAGAGATGTATGACGAGGGAGGAGCTTGACCTCCTTGAACCTTACTATGCCAAAAGAACTCACCCCACCAAGCATGAGATCGAATTAATAGCTCGAGTGCTTGAAATGTGAGTTTAGATTCATTCACATAGTACGATTACCCAAGCTGATCAAATGGATGAATAGTTCATTCACGAAAGTTGCAAACTGGTTCGGTAATCAGCGCGCCAAAGAGGCTAGAGCACGACGGAGTGCCGAGTCATTTATGACGCAACGCCTCGGGAACATGACCATTCATGATACCGATTATGCGACCTATTCGTATGATGACGACGAGCATGAGTCGCGTGGTGCACGAGGTGCCCTAAGCCGAGCCGGTCTCGACCAGGATGCCCTTTACCAAGCAGCCCGCGCCCGTGTGGCCATGATGGCAGGAATATCACCCGAGCAAGTCGATATGCAAACCCACAACATGCGCGCCTGCGTCTTGGCCATGGCCAACATGACACCACAGGAAGTCGATGCAGCATTCATTCTGAACAACTTCAGGCAACAAACTGTCGTTCATTCTCGTAACAGATGACAATGCGATGTGTTTTGAAGCATTTGAAGCATTTGACTGGCCCCTGGATGGTACCTGATCAGCGCTATATATCCGCTACATATATGATGACTGCTTACCTATATTGTTATTTATGGATACTCGACATGAATATGATGTGCTTATATTGACCCCAGCATGCACTGTACAATGCAATGAGGCAGCCCTCCATCTTCTAGCACATGAAATATCGCAGCTTACCATTAGGCGAACGATAAAAAATCTCCGAGTGATCGAAGTGATTCTAGCGGTTCCAAGTCAGATCATCCATCAAACAAGTGCTGATGTGTTATTCCTATCTTTCCCAACACTAGTGGTAGCTGACTCGTAATTAGTACTTATGTTATATTATTGCATCAGTGATCCCCATCCTCGTGCTGATTCAAGTGAGGGCATATTCGCGGCAAATGACAAGCGTTGTCAGTGGTATATTGAGGTCGCTGTATCGCGATTCTATATTTTATATTTTACATAGTATGACTACTACATCTGTGACGTAGTTGTATCTATAGCAAACGTGGTGGTAATGGCACTTGGGTGAGTGATCAGATACTTCTTCAGGCATGGCGAAACAGCCACAATAATATCATATGTAGTGCTGTGGGCAGAACTATTTCAAGGTAGTTCTGCTGGCAGAACCCAACGTGGCAGATGGCAGAATCACGTGATGTTTTAATGATGCAAGACTACTAACTACATCGATATAAGACCGCTCGACAGCAACATAGAATTGATATTCCATGTCCCATGTTCATTTGCATATGATCCGTGACTATAATTTCATTCTCGATCGCTGCAGTTCTGCGAAGTCAGATGCTCTCCCTTGCAAAACTTCCTTCCCATCCACATCCCAGTCCGAGGCAAACTCTGTGCCCATCGTTTTTTTCCGCATTACGAATATATTCGAGTCGAGCAAACTCGGCATCAATATCATCAAGTGAGATTGATTCGGGACCTTCGAGATTGTCACTGGAGACTGCTGAAAGTGGGAGAATGAATGCAAAGTCGGTTTCGGGCTGTTTGGCAACCTCCGTATCAATTCCCGGAAGTTCGGTTGTGTGCATGTGAGCATGGCGTCGTCGTGTTGGTTTGCCGTCAGTAACATTTTTAAGGTGGACGTGATAGCGAAGATTAGCGCAGACCTTGCCAAGTGTCTCGAATGTGCGAACTGAAAGATTGCAGCGCTTGGCCGACTGCATACCACCAAGGTCTGAAAAGAGCCGTTCAACCTCGGCTGCATGTGGGACGATGGATAGGATGACAATTGCAAAAGCCTTCAGTGGGTGTGCGTCAGACTTGACTGGGAGATTCTCCCACCAAGCCAGTCCGTCTGCCTGGCCACCAGCGAATGGTGCGTGGCAGACATTGTATGCCTTAAGGTCCGTGAGAAGTGTGTCGGCCTTTGCTTTACTCCACTTCCACCAAGAGGCATCCATAATAGGCCAGAATTTCTATGGAAATGGACGTGAGGCAAATCAGTGCATTAATGGTGACATTTGAACTATGGGTAATCAGGCGAATCGTGAATACCTGCCACCTGGCCGCTGGTATTGGCAAAAGCAAGCCATCTCTTGTTACACTTTATCGGGAGGCCCTACGATCCTCGCACTCGTGATGATTCGGATCGCAACTATCTCGTCATCACATTTTCGAGGGGACGTTTCATACGTGGCTAGTACTGAGGTGTTCGACATTGCCATCGTCGAATTCGCTAGCACATATATAATGGGACACTGAGTATGAGCATGATATCTCTTTCCAGTATGACATGTTCCCCACTGCATTGTTAACACTTCTCCTAGTTTTGTCGATCACGGGATCCCCCGTGAAAGCTGCTAATTCCCCTATGTCTGTCCCCATTACCAGTGGGCTGAAGTTCTCCGATGGTACTTATAACCCCGTGGCGCACGATATAGCTCGTTTGCAGGCCCTTAGGGATCACAGCAAGCACGGGAAACGTCTCGCTAACGTTCCTCTGATAAACGATTATCGTGGCTGCACCATACCAGTTGACATTGGCAACCCCCCCACGAGGTGTAAGTTCAATACGGAGAAAACATGCGGCTGCTAATGCATTACTGAAGATACCTTACTTCTTGACAGCGGTAGCGCGAACACATGGGTTAGTGCCTCTGTGTACGAGCTAACCGACACTAGCATCCCCACTGAGCGACCTGTAGAGGTCCACTACGGTGATGGCTACTTCAAAGGTGTGATATATAATATGATATCATAAGTTTAAAATATAAATACCCATATAGGAGTTGAGTTCCTCGACACCGTCACTGTCGGTCCTGGGCTCACCGTCGTGGGGCAGTCGATCGGTGTTGCTCTTGAATTAAATGGCCTCGGTAATTATTATGATGGTATGCTTGGCATCGGGCCTGTCGCCTCGACACTCGGCACCCTGACAGGAGCGCGGGCAGAGCTGATCCCGACTGTCGCCAACAACCTGCATAGCCAAAACCCCAACATCATTACTGCAGACGTTCTTGGTATCTTTTTGCAGCCCTACAGCGGTTCGCCACTAGATCCCGCTGGACAACTTACCTTTGGTGGAGCTGACTCTACCTTGTACAACGGTAACATCGCATACACGTATGCTACCTCAGTTCCTAGCTCAATCCAGACTGATAGAAATTGTTTTGTTTCAGTCCTATCACCAACAGCCACCCTGCATCGGACTATTGGGGTATCGAGCAGGGCATCGTATACGGCAACACAGAGATCTTAAGAACCACCTCTGGTATCGTCGATTGTGGCTTCTCCCTTATTGGGATGGCTACCGGTGTGTATCCACTACAGTGCAGCGAGTAATGATGGCCTAATTAGCGTTTGATAGAGGCCTTTAACCTTTACAAGGCTGCAACCGGCGCTGAATACGATGATGTGATTGCACTTCTCGTTATTTCCGATGATAACTACAGTGCCCTACAGGAGCTGAAATTCAATATTCGCGGCGTACGTCAAATCTGTCAGCGCTCACACCCCTTGTTTATCGTTTTGCACAGGAAACCTACGCTCTCACCCCTAACGGCCAAATCTGGCCTCGTACTCTCAACACCATGATAGGGGGTGAGGAGGGTTCCACATATCTCATCGTTCGTGACATGCGCGAGAGAATTGGAGAATGGGACTATGACTTTGTTAATGGCTACGTATTCATGCAGCGCTTCTACACCGTGTTTGATGCCACCAACCGCCAAGTCGGTTTTGCCACAACCCCGTTCACTGATGCCGAAACCAACTAATATAGAATTGCCAAAGTATACTAAGGATCGTTTTGCGACGCAAAGCAGTATATGGATTTGAAGGTTGCATGCACTATGAACTCTTCTTAAATAGGCTCTGGAATTCTGAAGTCTTATTCATTGGTTGTATGATTAGATCATAGCAGCACAAGGATACCCCTTCGGTCGTCTTTGGAAAAGCGAGTTTACTGTATAGCAACTGACACAGTCGAGCCTTATATAAATGCTTATAGGAATGCCGAGGCATCGTCCGAGGGAAAATGCTACTTACACACTCTCCGATTCGCAGAGTAATGTGGGGTTCTGTTCACTATCTGGTTACCTTGCGCTGCGGAGGCCTGGATAGTCTTATACTCACTAAAACCCCAAGGGAGTTTGCCCAGTTATTTAGAAAACATACGGCCGCTAATGCATTATTAAAAATACCTTTTTTCTCGACAGCGGTAATGCGAACACATGGGTTCGTGCCTCTGAGTACATGCCAACTAACACCAGCACCCCTGTAGAGGTCATTTACGAATTTGCCTCCTTCGAAGGTGTCATAAGTTGTAAATACTCGCAGCAACCACATTGCGCAGGCCCACACGCTAACCTGTTGAGAGAGTGAAATCTTATATATATATAATTATCTAGTCTGTGTTTGTTATAGATTTTGGAAGGGCGATATCTTGAGACCGCTCGATAATGGCTGCGTAAACCGAAGCGAATATGTTGAGGGTCTTCTCATTATGAATGCCGTGTGGCCATGTTTGGAACCGAGTAAGACCCGACTGATAACCTAGATGGATGAGAAGATTAGATAATATTTATGTAATAGCCAAAGATAACTAAACATAGCTTGCATTGACCACCAACGTAAGTACTCCATGCCCGCACGAATCAACAAACGGCAGCAGCGCGAGCAGGAAGAGCTTCTTGCGCTAGGAAATCAGCCGGCTGCAGCCGTCGACGTAGACAGCGAAGAGGAACCAGCACCGATAGTACCATCGGGGTTTGCAGCGGTAAGTCGAACCCTGGAACAAATCTGTGCGGAGATCGTAATAATATGGACCCAGCTTTCCATTGCAGAAGATGGCAATGGTGGACCTGAGAGCGATGACGAAACATCTAAGCCTACAAAAGCAAAGAAGGCGCGTAACTATCGTATACTATGATTCGAGACCGACTGCTTAATCTGAACCCAGGCAAAGAAGAAGAAGAAGAAGCCAGCATCTGACGCACCGACAAGCCCTCAGCAAGCTAAACCAGCTGAGGCACCAAAGCTCCAGCAACCTAAATCTGTAAAGAAAGGGAAGGGAAAAGAGAAGAAGAAAGATGGTCTGGATGATCTGGACACGGCGCTCGCAGAGCTTTCCCAAAAGTGTGTCGAAAATTCTAACTGCCAGTCAGTTTACTCATCAATGCAAAGATACCCAGAACTCCAAAGCGTGGCAGCTTCATCATCAACTACTCGAAATGCATCTTTTGCATCCCTTCTATCCGTCTCAGTATCCAACCTCGATGCAGAGGCGGAAATGCGCAAATTCTTTGGCACAAGAGCTGTCATAGCCGCAAAATCGTCCGAGGCTGCCCCGTCTAGCGGATCCAAAAAACGGAGAGGCGTTGCTCCCCAGATTCAGCGCTCACAACTTACACGACCCCACCCATCATGGAACATGATCAAACAACGTGAAGGCCTTTCTTCTCGTCCATTGACCGACGAGGAGGTGCAACAAAAGATTGTAGATCGAAATAGCCCAGCTGCAGGAGACAAATGGTGGACTGTCGAGTATAGTAAGAGGTATAAGGGTGTCACAAAGACCTTTATGCAGGCCGTATCATCAGGAGGTAGCATTCCCTTATCGTATACCTTCTCATAACGCTCATATTCGTCCCTGCGACTAGATCCTGAAGCGCTATGGAGAGTTTTGCAGAAACTCCCTTGGCATGGCGACACACTACTGCAACTAGCAGAGGTATATCGCCATCAAGAGGGTCAGTGGTCCATTTTTTTTTTTGATCACGTTTCTGTTTTCAAATCATATCAGAATACAGCCAAGCTGTTGAATATGTGGATCGGGCACTCTTTTCATATGAACGCGCTTTCTTAGGGTCATACAGCTTCACGAACGGGCTCAACCGCCTCGATTTCAACCGTGTAGAGAATCGCCCCTTCTTCCTTGCGTTGCACCGGCAGGTCACGTATGCTCCTCTCTTGTACATATATCTTCTCGGAGACTAATCTGCCACAGTGATCTCCAGCGTCGCGGATGCATCCGTACCGCGTTCGAGTTCGGGCGCCTTTTATACTCCCTCGAACCATGGACGGATCCGCACGGTGTCCTGTTCCATCTTGACTTCGTTTCTATCAAATCAGGTATGGGGCAATGGCTCTTGGATGTCTACTCCGAGTTTGCTAGCGTGAAGACGGTATTCGAGGATCATTTGAATCCAAGCGCGCTGCCTGGGTGGGCGTATGCAAGAGCCTTGGCGCTTTTTGCGAGGGAAAAAGCAGGTGGGGGACAGGTAAGTTTTCTGATCGTACCGTTAACGGTGTATTAATCTTGAAACGGTAGAGTGTAGGCAGCAGCACGGACGCGCTGAAGCAAGCTATGCTAGCCTTCCCAGAGGTGGTACCATTACTGGCTGACAAGTGTGACATCTCATTGTCTCCAGAGCTGCGCGGACACAGAGCATTCCGGATTCAAACTGACGGAATGTGCGTTGAATTGATTGATCTGTCACATAACCTACCCGTGTGCTGATATATTGAAGTGGGCTGTCGCCTGCGCAAAGCATTCTCCACCTTTTATCTCATCTCTATGCCCAACGATCCGCACCTCTCTGGAAGTCCGCTTCACACATGAAATGGTTCGAAAGCACCGCTAATGGAATTCGACCATCGCTCGACGCCCAGCGCTCCAATGCAATTCGTGAGCGGTTCCTCCAAATGTATACGTCGACAACACTTCGCTACTCTGTCTATCGACATGTCATTGTGCTCGAGCAAAGCTTCCGGAACCTCACCCCTTTCATCCCACGTTCTGTCTTGTTAGCCAAACAGCTTGCATGCGATCCACTCCCACCACTGACAGCATCCTCCGAATACAATGACGCCTTCTTTGCAGGTGCAGAAGAAATCTTCAGCGTTCGTCCTCGCCGACGGGATGCACGCGCGCTGGAGCGACTCATCCCAGATGCAGGCATCAGGGCGCAAATCGAAGCGCTGTTCGATGCGAATCCTGGGTTGGCGGGGCAGTTGCCTGGTGGTGTGGTGCAGTTTGTGCAGATGATGGCGGAGATGCAGGATGAAGCGCTGGATGACATGATGCTTGGTCTTGCGATGAATGCTGGGGAGGGCGGTGGAGGGGGTATGCCAGGTGGATTACCGATGGAGGGTGGTGATGATGTGCCGGACTTGGAACCGATGCTTCTGAGAGGCGCAGCGGAAGCGGCGACACCGTTGGCGAACGAGGATCAAAGTGAGGAGGAAGATGAGGACGAGGACGAGTATATTGCTGTGAGTTGCTTTTTGATGTCTGAGTTGTTCGAAGGTGCTGATGTGAATGTTGCAGCCCATGCCCATACGAGTTGTGAGGAATCTGTTGAATAGGTTTTGGGGAGGTGGTGGGGCTACGGCCGATAGTAATGAATCTGATAGTGATGTTGAGGAACGAGACCATGACGGTGTTGATTAGGGGTGGCGGTTACTTCTTCGCGAGCCAGTGTACTTCTAGCCTCTTTCGTATCAACTTTTATGCATTGGTTTCACAGATACTAAATATTCAAATATCGATTGTGTGTCTATTATTGTAGTCTATGCTACGAAATAAAACTTTGTTGCATCTTTGAACAAGTTTCAGCTGTAGCTGGAGTCAGAGCAGTGAAGGTGATGACTAAGCTTTGATATTCATTGTCAAGATACTTGCTGTATCCTGCACGACGATGTCCAAACTGTCATTCACTGTTCGAAAACCCCCAGCAGCCAACGACGATAGGGTCAGCGACAAATTCAAGCTCTCAGCGCTCCCTCGTCACCTCTCCAGTGCCGCCAGCTCTGCTTCTGGCACCCCATTCACAGGTTCTCCTCGTGCTTTCAGCTCTCGGGAGGATACCGACGACGAAGAAGAGAGCGGGATCGTGTTTGCAGATGGTGGTCGTAAAGATGACCCAGACTCTAGCGAAGATGAAGACGAACATCTCGAAGATGAGCTTATCACCTCTTTCAACAAGTTCGGTGCACAGCGGTGCGTCTCTTTTCGCTCTTTCCAACATTTCTACAGCTCACAAAAGGCACGTGTGCTACTTCAATCAACTAGTGTGAATGGCAAAAAGCCAAAGCCAAAATCCCCTGCGGGTCCGTTGGTTATTCCTTCGAAACCAAATCCTGACTGGCGCGAGGCAGCACGGAAACGTCGTGCAGGTGCTGCACGGTTCATTCCTGACTCTGCGAAAGCGAGCACAGGTGCAGACGGGAGCGTTGGAGGGCTAGGAACGCGTGACACCATCAACTCCGGTCCCCAGCTGTCGGGTATCCAATTCGGCAACAAGGAAGTCAAAGTGGATACAAACACGACGTCTACCGACGAAGATACAAATATGACGATAGAAGAACATGCAAAAGTAGATGTTGTAGAAGAGACGGAGGACCAAAAAGCTCTTCGTGCACTGCTAGCTGGGGATATCGACTCGGCGCCCCAGATCGATTCTATTCCCGTTCCTCCCAGCGAAACTGACGCCCTCCAGCAAGATGTTGCTGATCTGCCGGATGTGGCTACTATCGACGACTATGCGCGTGTGCCAATTACTGCGTTTGGAGCTGCTATGCTTCGCGGCATGGGTTGGGTGGACGGAGGGGCTGTTACCAGCTCAGAAAGAGCGAAAAAGAATGCCCTGGTGGAGCCTTACCTACCGAAGTCACGCCCTGCACTCCTGGGAATTGGGGCAAAGGAGCAGGAGGTACTGGATGACGGCAGTAAGAAGAAACGGAAAGGGGACGAGAAGCGGTATATCCCGCTTGTGAGACAGGAGAGCAGTAGAGAGGCAAGCAGGAATGGGAGTGCGACTGTTTCGAGGAGGGCTTCGCGGTCACCTGAGAGAAGGAGCGGCGAGAAGAGTAGTAGGAGGGATGATAATCGTGAGAGGAGAGGAGATAGAAGGAGAGATTCGGATGACCGCGACTCTAGGAGAGAAAGTGATCGCGATAGGCGACGAGAACGCGACCGTGGCGATCGAGGAGACAGAGACCGAGATGACAGGAGAATGGATGATAGTAGAAGAGACAGTGACAGGGATAGGGACCGCAGGGACCGAGATCGCGATGTCGATAGACGTCGTGACAGAGTCCGGGATCACGGTGACCGCGAACGATGCAGAGACGGGGACAACAAACGGGGAGGACGTGACAGACGAGACTGATTTAACGGTACCATCACGCTTTAAGTCACTAGGACTGATTATTGTCTTAGGTATATGCTATATCTCTGTATTGTGATAACTTGTGCTGAGCACACTAACAGAGGTTTGATGACCCCTGCGAGGGTCCAGCATTCAGCCTTCGTGCCTTCTCATCGTTGATTGAACGTGCAGATCATGCCAAGACGACAGTGAGAGGAAATGCAAAGAATCGCAATGGCATTTTATTTTTCCAACTTTCTCTTTCACTCACATGTCAGACGAGCAGACATCGAGTCTTGAATTTCTGCAGCTACTATAAGTCCCCTACCTACTTAGAATAAAATGGCCGGAATTATGTGCCACTCTTATTATTATTTCCTGGTATATTAGTTGAATGTATGTGACATATATGATATGATATTATCATGGTTGTTTCGCCATGCCTGATGAAGTATCTGATCACTCACCCAAGTGCCATTACCACCACGTTTGCTATAGATACAACTACGTCACAGATGTAGTAGTCATACTATGTAAAATATAAAATATAGAATCGCGATACAGCGACCTCAATATACCACTGACAACGCTTGTCATTTGCCGCGAATATGCCCTCACTTGAATCAGCACGAGGATGGGGATCACTGATGCAATAATATAACATAAGTACTAATTACGAGTCAGCTACCACTAGTGTTGGGAAAGATAGGAATAACACATCAGCACTTGTTTGATGGATGATCTGACTTGGAACCGCTAGAATCACTTCGATCACTCGGAGATTTTTTATCGTTCGCCTAATGGTAAGCTGCGATATTTCATGTGCTAGAAGATGGAGGGCTGCCTCATTGCATTGTACAGTGCATGCTGGGGTCAATATAAGCACATCATATTCATGTCGAGTATCCATAAATAACAGTATAGGTAAGCAGTCATCATATATGTAGCGGATATATAGCGCTGATCAGGTACCATCCAGGGGCCAGTCAAATGCTTGAAAACACATCGCATTGTCATCTGTTACGAGAATGAACGACAGTTTGTTGCCTGAAGTTGTTCAGAATGAATGCTGCATCGACTTCCTGTGGTGTCATGTTGGCCATTGCCAAGACGCAGGCGCGCATGTTGTGGGTTTGCATATCGACTTGCTCGGGTGATATTCCTGCCATCATGGCCACACGGGCGCGGGCTGCTTGGTAAAGGGCATCCTGGTCGAGACCGGCTCGGCTTAGGGCACCTCGTGCACCACGCGACTCATGCTCGTCGTCGTCATACGAATAGGTCGCATAATCGGTATCATGAATGGTCATGTTCCCGAGGCGTTGCGTCATAAATGACTCGGCACTCCGTCGTGCTCTAGCCTCTTTGGCGCGCTGATTACCGAACCAGTTTGCAACTTTCGTGAATGAACTATTCATCCATTTGATCAGCTTGGGTAATCGTACTATGTGAATGAATCTAAACTCACATTTCAAGCACTCGAGCTATTAATTCGATCTCATGCTTGGTGGGGTGAGTTCTTTTGGCATAGTAAGGTTCGAGGAGGTCAAGCTCGTCCCTCGTCATACATCTCTTGGGAGCATTCTGGACCTTGTATGGAGAAGCATAATGAGACATTTGACTTTAGGATTGTATAGTGATGATTTGAGCTTGCTTGGAAGAAGAGAAGTCGTGAGGCTGGAGGTGATACCGAGCAGCCCCCCCATGTGGGGTTTATATACTATTGATCAAGCTACCTGTGGATTGTGGCCCATCGCTTTGGAGGTGTGGATATTGTGGAAACTGGACAGTCCATTGCTTAGTTCTTGCCATTCTGGACAGGATAATGACCTGTTGCTTTGTGGACTGTGTGGTTGCGGTTAACACGTCGAAATGTGGACAGCAGACAACGTGGACACAAAATTTGGCTCCACATGCATGCGAGGACGTTGAGGTAACTTTGAAGTCCAACTAGTAGTTGAAAAGGAATATGATATTATGTCATCACATGTATGTAATAGGAGGACGACATCAATTGGAAATCGCTCAGTACATAGAAAACTGCTCTGTTCTTACAGTACTTATGTGGACAGCAGCATCGTACAATTGGAGCCATCAATCATATTCTCCATAACAGTTGTGTATAATGAAAATCGGGCACAAGCGGCCATAATCCGACGTGGCGAATACGACTGCGAACAGACCTGTAAAAATCATATGTCAAGGTGGACGAAGAGCTCAGTTTGAACAGACGAGTTAATGATATACGACAGATGCAACAAATGGAAGGTAGCGAGAAATGTAAAAGAGGACCCTTAACCGTGCACAACTTTGACCCCCCACATGAGTTTAACCTGCAGGTAGTACATATGAACCAGGAATAATCATTGAAACAATTTCGTGCAAACCTCTTTATCGATTGTCACACGATAGTCGTAAGCCTAGCACAAACTCGTCAAGAGAGACGAGCATTAACTTACAAAGATGCCCAGGCCGGCGAGTGGAGGCGGACGGCAATCGGCAACGTGAAATATCAATCTTACAGGGTTCAGTTAGATACCTTGTTGTGGTCCGGCCAACTACAAACAGGTGCAGACTCACCCCCGACGTATACTCCTGAAACGCGTTGATCATTTAGCATCGGGGCGGCCATTGAGTCTGCCGTTGAGGTCCAACAAAAAATCATACGCAGAACATGAGGTCTTATACCCCTCTTTCAACCCTAAAAGTTAGGCTTCACATACTGATGACATCACGGTAGCTTGGCTGTACAATATCTAGTGAGCCAACGCTGCGGGTGAAGAGCAGCTTTGCGCGCACTAGATGTAGGAGATTACTAGATCTGTGTTGCATCCATATTACTGGTTGTACTGCATCATAACATGGGCTGATGGCGCTGAGTTCACATCCTGCACTCTGGACTGTCCTGACATTAATGACCCAAATCGATAATATTATGTGACCATCGCAATCGACCAAAATGGGTACCCGTTTCAACCAGAAGTCAGCATGTAAATTGCCGTCAGATTTCCTCTGAAAATGATGCTTAACCGTTAAATTTTATTTTTCCCCATGCACGCGATGCTTCCGACCAGCAGAATTGGAGCATGGACATGAAAACATACATACGTTTTTGCTACTCATGAGATCCGGAGTATGCTACTGTTGACTTCCTAGCATTGCGGTTGTGCCTGGCCCCTGGTGGTGGAACATTGCGATTAACACGCCGGGCGCATACTGATACCTTGACTTTGGCGGGTATGGCTATTCCGACAAAGTACCCAGGGAGTACTGGATCGTAAGTCCATGTCGATCTGGTGATAAGATCAGTGTCATTCTGAAGATTGCTTTGTCATCGTCGAAGACGCAATCTGAAAGCATTCATAGATGCCCTCGACTGAGAGTCCAGGTAGTCTTCGTAGAATCCTGTGATAAACTCCTCGGCCTTGAACCCAAATCTATTATACAGCAACTAGTCAAATTTTTAGAAATGCGTGCCAGCACTAGTCACTAGTAAAAGCGCACCATTGCCGGATTATTAGCAGCTACGTGGAGTGTAATATCTCTGTATGGATTGAGCATAATCAGGTGATATAACATAGTACTACAGAGATAAAGATCGTAAGCATTATTGTATATGTCGAGAAGTTGCAACTTACGTTGCTACCTGGGAATTATCCCAGCCTGCTCTGACGGCTAGATATGTGATGTATGCTTCCTGAGGCGAACTCAAAAGGGCCACACCGATGACAATTTTGCCGTACATGGCGATCACCGAGCAACGCTCAGGGGAAGACTGAACCAAATCGCTGACTGTGAATTACATGAGAGAGCAACTTATGAACATGAGAGGATGCAATAAACCATTAATTCCATCCCAAAACACTCTAGCCAATAATTCATGTACCTGTTGAAGGTGGGACGCCTGCAGAGAGACGTAACGGATTGGGATCGGAACTTCACATGATTCAAAGGATGCAGGGCTAATGATAATGAGGTGAGCAGCGCAGTCACTCGAGTAAGCGAGACCTACTGCGCATATGAGTAGTGTTCTCGTATATCTGCCATCAATTCCATCCAAGGAGACCTGGTTTCCCAATCTACTGCAACTAGCCCTGAGTCTGTAGATGACGGTCTATGCCCACATGAGCGTGATAAGAAAGACGTTTCGTAAGGTGTCGTTCGGATAGATTTTAGCGAGTTAAAAATGTCTGATTGTGGCGGCTGAGGCGGTAATTGAGGGGGTGCGGAGGTCAAAGAACTGTGATTGACAAAGTCTAGCCCCTGGACATCTGTTCTACGCCTTTGCTGTCTCACAAATAAGCTTCTAGTCTCTGGGTCGCATCTAAACAGTAACTGCTTACCCGACGGAGTTGTAGCTTTCTCAGTATAGTTGCCTGTATTGGTAAAGGAAGAGCCGCCGCACCAAATGTGGACGCATAATTTATCGCAGCCGATACCTCATACCGAGATAAAGGCCGAAGAACAGCACCCTACCTTCAGTCAACTTCCTTGTCCATTTCAAAATCCTATCCATACAAAGTTGTCCGTTCTGCAATCGCTGTCTTGGACCTGGCAGCGTACTTCCAAACACTCTGGCAGCACGGAGCCCATGAAACGTTCAAAATAACTGGCTTCCTCTGAACCGTTTGCTGGATCATCAGACGTGCGGCTTTCTATTCCAGTTCGAAAAAAATCCAGTAGACTATCGAGTGACATGGATGCCCTTGTAACGCGCATGTTTGGAGAGGGGACTATGGTCCTTCCCGAGTTGCCTTTCTGCCGTTTCGCTCGGGAGACTCCCTGCGACTCGTGTCATAGGCGAACTATTTACTAGCGTCACATTACAAACTTACCTCTGTATACGCCTCATCCTCATTCCTGGAAGATGCCCGCCGAAATGGCATGGTAGATATAAATTAGTGGTACACGATTGCCCGAGGCACAAACCGTCTCAGACACTTTTATAGGACAAATTCATAAGAAAAAATTGGCACTGAATCCTTATCAAAGTCTTACAAAATATAATTTGGCCTTGAACAGCATTTACAGTAGTGGGACAAATAAATAACCTATTATATAAGTCAATCTATATTTGATGCAGTAATATACATTTCATGTGCACACTGGTTGTTTGAACACAACAGGCCTAGCTCGGTTTGACACCTCACGTTCGGTATTTCCCGAGCTCTTGCCTTCTGGAGAAACTCAAGCAAGATCCTGGTCACTGATAACAGGATATGGTCCAGAATTCAACCGCTCCATCAGACCAAGTTGAGCTCGAGCCTCAGAATTATTCCAACATTTTGTCTTCTGCAAAAGACACATCTACTCCCAACTTTGTTTTGAGCTATTGTTTTGACATTCGTTGTTACTATCATCGCCATTGTCGTCGATGAATACACCGCCGATCCCATCCAACGCTTCAAGGATGCTGTGAGGTTGTCTAATCCCTTCAAGGATGGAACCACAACCCCCTGCGCTATTCAGCGCACCGCGAATGTTGACACTTCTAGGCTCCATCCTCGTATCCCTCAGTTCAGGAACAAATTATGTGCGTAAAATTTTGTGATATGAATTAGTGGCATTGAAAGTAGCTCTGCTGCGGTCAGATATACTCTGGTGAGTAATACGTGTATCGATGAGATCCTAAGCATAATGAGACATCGCAGCATATGCTCCACAATTGGGCGTGCGTCTATCCCTCTCGAACACCCAGTTGAATGTCATTGGCCTCGCAGGGAATGGTGCGCTAATCGTTCAAATCAACTCGACCAAATCTTTAACTTCATTCAGTGGGCATATACATCAGCGGCCCAGCTTGGGGTCGAGTGGTCGATTCAAGGGGTCCCCGCATCCCACTCATTAGTGCTTTTACCTGCTTCCTCATAGGATATCTCGGTATAAGGTGCATCTACGACAATGCTACTGGATCAGCAATATCATTCCTGCATCTTGTCGTCCTCATTTCCTGCAGTTTCATGACCGGCTTGGCTGGAAATGCGAGTCTTGCTGCTGCTGTGAACACTACGGTTAAGAGCTTCCCCGAAACCTCGGTTTGTTTCCGTACTGTAATCCATAGATAGTAGTCACACTGATGCAATGATCTTTTGTGCAGCGCGGAATTATAACAGGTCTCGTTCTGTCTGGTGTCGGCTTATCCGCATTTTTCTTTGCCACGGTCGCCAGCATCGCATTCCCTGGTAACATATCCGCTCTTCTCCTTGTTCTAGGCCTCGGCACCGCAATGCCCATGCTTCTTGGTCTCGTGATAGTTCGTCAAATACCACTACCTCCCCCGAGCATCATAATCGATAGACGCGAGGAATATCAGCCAATTCCAAGTGGCGATGCCCCTCTATTCACCAGTGGGAATAACAGTCGCACCTCCCTTCTTGATCACACGGAACGCGTGCACGAGGTATCAAACCATCATGTTCCCGAACTGTCGACCGCGGTAGAACTTGCATCGGACAGGATTGTATCGAGAAGGTCGAGTATCAGGAGTATGAACCGCGCAAAGTCCGTGCATGATGGGCCTAATGTCTATGGGAAGCAACTGTGGCTTACCCCAGATTTTTATCTTATTTGCATCATCATGTCGCTTTGTGAGTTGATCTTTCTGTTTTTCATATACTGTAACCAACTTTTGCATGGATATTAGTAAGTGGAACTGGGCTCATGTGTAGGTATTCTTATCAGAATCAACGGTGTCGCCTCACTCAAATCTCTGCAGATATCAATAATGTTGGTTCTATATCTCAGGCATTATATGCCAAAGGTAACCAAAACTACGATGAATTAGAGGCTTCGCGATGGCAAGCCGCACAAGTTTCGACTCTTAGTGTTTGCAACTTCGCAGGACGTATTCTTATTGGTTCATTTCATTTTTCCTTCTACATCATTATCTTCACTTATTCGATACACCAGGATTAATCGCAGACTTGATCAGAATTCGCCTACGTCTCCCTCGGGCATATTGTCTTTCCATCGTTTCAACGCTCTTTGTCACCTCCCAATTGTCTGCCGTCAGCGTTAACAACGTTGCGCATCTTTGGAAAGCAACCGCGCTACTTGGGCTTGCGCAAGGTAGTCTGTTCGGCATTGCCCCCACGATCGTCATCGACTGGTTTGGGCTATGTAAGTATGCTGATGAGTGTTACCAAGAGGTACTGACATGGATTGTTCAGCACATCTCTCGGAGAATTGGGGATTTGTCTCACTCAGTCCACTGGTGGGAGGGAATCTTTTCTCCCTTATGTTTGGGCGCAACCTCGATTCGCACGCCTCCAACGATGACACCGAGACGCATTCTCCTTTATCTTTGACAAGGCGTGGCGGTCTTCCAAGCGACCACCAATGTTTTGAAGGACGCAACTGCTATGTCTCGAGTTTGTATGTAACGGCGACAGCGTGCTTGATTGCACTTGGGCTGAGCGTTTGGGCGGCAATAAGAAACCAGAAAAAGACAGGAGGCGAAGAGGGAAGTTATTTGGGATGCTGAAGGGTGAGTAGATGGAGGGTTATGTAAATACCCAGTGTAAGATGTAATCATCAGACGTGAAGTTGCACACTAGATACAGGCTGGAATATATATCTTTACTATGGCTAGTAATCCTAAAAGTCCGATACATCTTGAAGTCTAGTTATCCATTTTGTAAGGACCGCACGTGCTCTATGCGCGGACCACGCTTCAAACCAAGAACGTTCGAGACCCACCACATGCTACGTGCTATGCAACTCTCGTCATTCATATCGCCACTCATTCAATCTTCGTACCCTCTTTATTTTCTGCTCTTATCTACCCCTTCAAGTGCGACGCCACCTTATTCTGCCCTTACCGTTTTCACTATAAGTAGTGCATGTACATTCTTGTATCAAAAGCAGCATAGAAGCGAATCCTACAGTGAGATCCCCGCTCCAAGTCAGACCGAAAAGCCTCTCGAAAAGTCCTCTTCTCTAGTCCTAGTACCTCCCGCTTTCGTGTTACCGGATAACACGCCTTATTGATATCTCTTCTCGCTCACAGTTCCCTACCGAACTCGCCCTTAACCTTACAATTCTATATAGATATTGACCAGCCAGCCTACGGAACCTTTCAGAAACGCACAATATGGCTCTCGGCCGCTGATCATCCATCCCCGGTGATCAACATAAATCACAACCTCACATATACGTATTGTCAGCGATAACTGAACCTGTAGTATTGGAGCTCAAAACCAACCTTGATGCAAAAATCACCCTAAATCTTAGTGACTAGTGAAGCATGGCGTTAGAGACATGCCCAGCTAATAATCCCTTTAACCGTGAAGCATCAAGCTAGTAGAGACGAGGCTCTCTCGCGTGCCAGTTCATTGTCAGATCGATCTCAGCCTGATTTCCTCATTGATGCTTCTCATTGGCGCCACCCAGATCAATAGGAACGAATATTATATATGCTATATTCGATCAATATGCGGTATGAACAAAGTAAAAAATAAAAGCTTCACTACGGCAGCCCCACCAGCAGAGACATGGCATGGCTCAATCCCGCATAGCTTTATCCTTCGCAAAGTTTTTCTTCCTCTTTTCATTTTCATCTTTCAACTCTGTGCTGTCTTCTCCTGTTCACACCTCTGGTTGTCGTCCGTGTGCGCTCGAGCCACGTTGTACCAGGTTGTTCTGGCGCAGTAGCAGGAGTCCTGGCTCGTAGTAGTCCTCAGCTGTGTTCAAGAGGACTTGACAAGTGACTCGTCGTTTAAATAAGGTAACACTTTGAAAATGTGATGAAGAGAAGATCGAACCAACAAAGGAGTAAGGGAAGGAAAACATATGGGGGGAATGAGGATATCTTGAGGTCGTTATATGTCTGATAATGGCTGCAACGTTAAGTTGAAGTGAACATGAGTCGAGTAGGGTCATTTAGTTGTGAATGCCGTCACGAAGGGCGGACTTTGTGTTGTTGTGCAGAGTCGAGAGAACCGTTGGAGAACCGAGTAATATCCGATTGATAACATCGATAACAGCTAACTACAAGTAGTAGACGCTGTTACGATTCGAGGGACGTTATTTAGTAAATATTGGTCCCCCAAAACTGTTCCGGAGAAAGGTACGAAGCTTTTCCATGTATATATATATCGTCTTCATTGTCCTACCCCACTCGTCGAACTGAGAGATTTACGGGCTTAAAGGTTAGGAAAAACGGCTGAGGATGCTGCACGCAAGGACTGTGAGCTCGACGAGTGAGGCAGGATAATGAAGAATGATAATACTATTATCGTCTTCATTGTCCTGCCTGAGGCTGCCTCATGTGTTACTTTCAAAAAGCATGTTACGACGTTGTTTAGGTAAAGTTTGGATCCCGAAAACTGTTTCGGGTACTAGTTTTCGGGGTCCAACCTTTACCTAAATAACGTCGTAACATGCTTTTTGAAAGATAACAGGTAACACTGATCACTCAACACGTATGTATGGATCATTATCATGGTATGTACGTGCAGTATTACGTTTGGTTACCAGCAGTTATAACACCGCAACAGCGTACCAGAAACCGCTACCTCAGGCCAAGTTGAGCACAGGGCCGGCAGTTGCCGCCTGGCAATGGTACTTCTGCCCACAACACTACTTCCGACTTTGTGTGACGTTTTGTTTTTACTATCGTCGTCGTTAGTGAGCTCAACAAACGTACCGTCGATCTTGAACGCTTCAAGGCTGCGGCCGTGCAGTGGTTGTCTGACCCCTTCAAGCATGGAACCACAGCCACCTGCGCTGTTCAGCGCACCCCGAATGTTGACACTTCTAGGCTCTATACTTGTATCCCTCAGTTCAGGAACAAATTATGTGCGTGAAATTTTTATGATATACATCAGTGGTGCTGAAGGTACTGCGATCAGATATACTCTGGTGAGTAATACGTGTGTAGATAAGATCCTTAGTATAATATCCTACCACAGCATATGCTCCACAATTGGGCGCACGTCTATTGCTCTCCCACACTCAGTTGAATGTTATTGGCCTCGCAGGGAATGGTGCGGTGATCGTTCACATCAACTCGACTAAATCCTTAACTTCGTTCAGTGGGCGTATACATCAGCAGCCCAGCTTGGGGTCGAGTGGTCGATTCAAGGGGTCCCCGCATTCCGCTCATTAGTGCCTTTACCTGCTTCCTCATAGGATATCTCGGCATGAGGTGCATCTACGACGATGCTACCGAATCAGCAATATCATTCCTGCATTTTGTCGTCCTCATTTCCTGCAATTTTATGACTGGCTTGGCTGGATCTGTGGGTATTACCGTTGCTTTGAGCACTACGGTTAAGAGCTTTCCTGAAAACTCGGTTTGTTTCCATACTATGATCCATACATAAGTAAGTCACGCTGAAGCAATGTCCTTTTTATGTAGTGCGGAACTATAACAGGTCTCGTTGTGTCTGGTTTCGGCTTATCCGCATTTTTATTTTCTGCAGTCGCCAGTATCGCATTCCCTGATGACACATCTGCTCTTCTCCTTCTCCTGGCCCTCGGCACCGCAATGCCCATGCTTCTTGGTCTCGTGATAGTTCGTCAAATACCACTACCTCCCCAGGGAATCACACTCGATACACGCGAGGAATACCAGCCAATTCCGACTGGTGATGCCACTCCATTCATTAGTGGGAATAACAGTAGTCACACGTCCCTTCTTGATCCCACGGAACACGTACACGAGGTATCAAACTATCATGTTCCCGAACTGTCGACCGCGGTAGAACTTGCATCGGACAGGATTGTATCGAGAAGGTCGAGTATCAGGAGTATGAACCACGTAAAGCCCATGCATGATGGGCCTAATGTCTATGGGAAGCAACTGTGGCTTACCCCAGATTTCTATCTTATTTGCATCATCATGTCGCTTTGTGAGTTGATTTTTATGTTTTTATATATATGTGGTGACCAACTTTTGCATGGATTAGTAAGTGGAACTGGGCTCATGTGTTGGTATTCTTATCAGAGTCAACGGTGTCGCCTCACTCAAATTTCTGCAGATATCAATAATGTTGGTTCTATATCTCAGGCATTATATGCCAAGGGGAACCCAAACTACGATGAGTTAGAAGCTTCGCGATGGCAAGCTGCACAAGTTTCGACTCTCAGTGTTTGCAACTTCGCAGGACGTATTCTCATTGGTTCATTTCATTTTCCCTTCTACCTCATTATCTTCACTTATTCAAAGTACACCAGGATTGATCGCGGACTTGATCAGAATTCGCCTGCATCTCCCTCGTGCATATTGTCTTTCTATCGTTTCAATGCTCTTTGTTGTCTCTCAATTGTTTGCAATCAGCGTTAACAACGTTGCGCATCTTTGGAAAGCAACCGCGCTACTTGGGCTCGCGTATGGTTGTCTGTTCAGTATTACCCCCACGATCGTCATCGACTGGTTTGGGCTACGTAAGTATGCTGATGAGTGTTACAAAGAGGTACTGACATGGATTGTTCAGCACATCTCTCGGAGAATTGGGGATTTGTCTCACTCAGTCCACTGGTGGGAGGGAATCTTTTCTCCCTTATGTTTGGGCACAACCTTGATTCACACACCTCGAATAACGACGATAGGACGCATTCTCCTTTATCTTTGATAAGGCATGGTGGTATTCCAGGCGAACACCAATGTTTTGAAGGACGCGACTGCTATGTCTCGAGTTTGTATGTAACGGCGACAGCGTGTTTGATTGCACTTGGGTTGAGTGTTTGGGTAGGAATAAGGGACCGGAGAAGGACAGTGGACGAGAAGAGGGAAGTTATTTGGGATGCCGAAGAGTGAGTAGATGCAAATACCCGGTGCAAGATATAATCATCATAAATATGGAATTGCAGGCCACACTGCCAAAGGCTTGCAATGGGTGGTAGGTAGGTGAGGCTGCAAGCATACCCCATTCCCGTTGTGTGCTCCTTGTTCATATATCCAGAAGCATGTTTACTTGTTACATAGACATAGATAGTTAGGTACGCCATGAATATATATATATATATATACATGTGTGTGTGTGTGTGTGTGGAGGGGAAGAGAGAAGTTATTTGGGATGCCGAAGAGTGAGTAGACGGAGGGCCATGCAAATACCCGGTGCAAGATATGATCATCCTAAATGTGGAATTGCAGGCCACACTGCCAAAGGTTTGTAATGGGTGGCAGGTAGGTGAAGATGCAAGCACGCCCCATTCCCGTTGTGTGCTCCTTGTTCACAGATCCAGAAGCATGTTTACTTGTTACATAGACATAGATAGTTAGGTACACTGTGAATATATATGTGTGTGTGTGCAGTACATCACCAGCTTGATGCTTCAGGCATTGTACTATGGAAAGTCAGACTACTGTACACTGCTTTCAAGGTTTCTACCTCAGAACCTATGATGCTCCAAATGCCACATCATCAGGGAGTTGGATTGTACTGCAGAGTGCTTTGTAGCACTTTGCACCCTGTAGTGAATTATGTTTTCCTGATGATCAGCAAACTACTGGGTGCCTGTATAGAATTGAACAAACTTGTACAGACTCTACAAACTCACAGCTAAGTCCCCACTATACAAACCTGTACAAGTAGCTACAAACTGTACATCAGAAGGGGAGCTAGCAGTCCTGTGCCCTGCATGCCCACAGCTTGGGAAGAATTTTGACAAAACTGACAAAACTAAGTAAAAGTGGTGTATACTGCACTCAGCCACTATCCAAAGGAAGGATGAGAGAATGACTATCATTCACCTAAGTAAAAGCAGCATATACCATATAGTCTGTGTGTCTTATGCAAGGATGATAAAACCATTTGGCTCCTTGTCTATGTATGTTGATGACATGTTGCTTGCATCAAACTGTCAGGACTTCCTTGATGCCTTTAAGTTAGAGATGGGCAAACATTTTGAGATGAAGGATCTTGGCAAGGCACATCACTTCTTAGGAATGCATATTACCTGTGACCACTCCCAGAAGCTCCTCACCATTAATCAATCCACTTTCCTCAAACAGATCCTCAGCAAGACACAGATGTCAGATTGTCAACCAGTGTCCACCCCCATGGTTCCAGGTGTTTCCTTGACAAAGACATTTATACCCCTCACTCAAACCAAGGAACAACAATTTGCTCACATGCCATATGCACATGTCATTGGAGAACTCAACTTTTCCATGCATGTCAGCTGTCCAGATATTGCATATGCTGTATTGGCACTATCAAAATTTCTGAGTAAACCTGGTATAGAACACTACTGCCAACTTCACCACCTCCTCCACTATCTTCATGGAACAATGTATCTTTCCCTAACCTTTGGCCTGTCTGACAAAAGGCTTATTGGATACTTGGATTCAGACTTTGCATCTAACAAAGATGACAGCCACTCAATTGGAGGTTATGTCTACTACCTTTTTGGTTCCCCCATTAGCTGATGCTCCCAAAAGCAACCCATTGTCATGACTTCCGCTACTGAAGCAAAGTACATTTCTTTCTCCAATGCTGCCCATGAACAGATCCATCTCAGCCAACTGCTATGTGTTCTTGGTCTTGACACATTGCTTATCATGCCCACCATGCTATATGCTAACAATAATGGAAGTCATACACTAACTAAAAACCCTCAGTTCCATGACCAGGCAAAACAAATTCATGTCCATTACCACTTTGTCTGTGACCTTGTTAGTGATGGCACCATAATCACTCCTTACATACCCACGCATGACATGGTTGCTGACATTTTCATGAAGTCCCTACCATGAAAACTCTTCCACAACCATCACTACTCACTTGCTCTCCATTCACCTTCAAAAGAGGAATCAGTTGAATAAGCCACACATGCCCCTCTAGTGATCTGTATCTGAGTGGGAGTATCAAGATATGTTCTATGATATACCTTTATATGTACTTAACCTTCTTCCTTTTTACATATGCAATCACTCTCGCCATGCATCATACACATTCCCCTTTGATTCTCCATCTCAATCAGCATATTAATTCCCCTCATTCTTGGACAACTGTCATAGACCAAAACTTCCAATCTCAGATTCAATCAAGATCCAATCAATCCTGCTTCTGTCTGGACCATATATCCAATTTGGACTACCCATCCAAAATCCCCAGCTTCTCATGCTCTAACTCCACTGTGTATACTTGCGCCTATCCCCTTTTGGTAATTCACCTGTACCAGTATTCTGGCTATGTATATTTCTGTCCTGATTACTGATCCATTACCTGTGCTTCATATCTGACTCACATATACTGATCCACTGTGCATTTACTAATAGACTTCCATTATACTTTGTACATAGTCCCCAGTCCTGGACTTGCTGATTATCCATGCTAGCGACCAACAGTATATATTCCACATGTACAACTCCATAGAACCTTAGTTCAAATATCATCTTAGATTCTGCTCATTTTGTTCCTCCAGACTTGAGTTACTTCTAACTCTAGTTATCTTCCAAGACTTAGGATTGATTCCTATAAGTCTACATCTCCAACTCTACCTTTAGTAGTCCATCTCTGTTAGTTTCTAGTTAGGAACTCATTCTGAGACTAGCCTTATTCCTTTCCTACATTCTGGATAACCTTCAGATGTGTCATATCTGATACCTCCAAACTTCTAGATCTATCATGCTACCACTTCCAGACCTCTGGACATATATCACTCCTCTGAAATAAGGGGCATTAATCAGGAAAGGGGCACAGTGTATGAACTGAGGCCAAAGCCTTCAGATCTCTTAACCTTTGAGTATGATCTTAACAATAACCTCCCTCAGTCTTTTGATCCAAGACTGATGTGAGCTTTCTTATATATGGCTCTGCAATACTTCTTACTTACTATTACACTACTTAGTCACACTCTCACCTTCAGGTATGATCCATAGTTATATATGAGTCTTTTGATCCAAGACTGAGTCATGGTCTCACCTTTAGTTCCTAGTCCCAGCTTGTTACCTTGCACAAGAGTTACCTGCTGGAAAGCAGATAAATTGATCATGAGCATCAAGCACCACAATCATTACACAATGAGTGCAATTAACTATGGAGCTGACACTCACACCTGCCCATTGAGCAACATCCTCAAGAGTAATTGCATTGCCATAGTGGCCTGCCTGATTTAAAAAAATAGCCAGTTAGATAGACATAGGGAGCTGAGGATTGTTGAACTTGTTTTGGAAGATAGGCTGATCAGAGATATGATCAAGGATGTCATCAAAGATATCAGGGTTAACATAAAGCTTCTGCTGAAACAAGTGAGGGTGATGTTTTTTATGATGAACCAACATGTGAAGTTGAGGTGCTCATGGAGGAGGCTCATTGAGCTTCTGGAATACATGAGCCTATACAAGCTAGAGTTAACTAGCAGGTAAGGGACACTCAGTAAGTCATGAAGAACAATACTAATATTCTGTATGTACCTAGCAGGTGAGAGACACTAGGATACATCAGTATGAGTGTTACAAGATGCTGGAATATCTATATACCTCAGTAAGTCACGAAGAACAATACTAAGGTGTACTATGAGGCAGTCAAGAATATATACCTGGAAGTGTGAGCTTAGGTAACAAGACTGGCAAAAGGATGTGTGGATCGTGTTCACATGGCAAGAAGACGCCAAGAATGAGGTGCATATGGTGGTGATGGTGATAATGTCACAAAGGCAAAGGTAAATCTAAGTCAAAAATCCTACAGAGCCCTCTTAACCTCATCACAAAGAGTATGGATAGTGTCTTGAAGGCAGTCATAAGGCAAAGTGATGTCATTGGAAGGGGTGGAACTGTCACAAATCTGAAGTTCCTGTCATAGGGGAGATGGGAGAGGGGGGGATAGAGAGCTAAAAGACAGACTGATTGTGTCATCATCATCATCATCATCTGAAGTACTTGAGAATGAGTCCTCAGAGTCAGAGTCAAAATCACTATCAAAATCCCAATTATCTAAGATATCCAGGTACTGTTACACACTGGAGTGGTGTCTGCATGAGGACCCATGATAGGGCTTGTTCTACTTGGCATATCTTGTCACCTAGGCTAAGAAGCCTAGTTGTGTTGGGTGCTATGAGCATCTGCTTGAAGGTCATTGCAATGATACTATGACCAAGTACTAGCTATGCTGAAGTACTTGTCAGGGACAACAACCTTGGGTCAAAGTCTGGATGACATCAAAGATGCAAAAGTGATGAGCTCAAGTGAAGTTTGGATAAAGACACTAAGCTTATCAGAGCATAATGAATCAGAAGGATTCTGGTTCTAAGATCCAGTAGATTCAAGTTAGAGAAGTACAAAGGCTATTGAGAAGTATTTATACAATGTGGAAAGGGATTTGAGCTGAGCTCAAATTATGTAGGAAGGGTCTGATAGCAAATAGAGTGATGCATGCTCATGAGTGAGTCAGAGGCATATGAGCCAAGAGGATTGACTAATAGGATGATACACATGTGCAGGGCTATGGGTCAACCAAAGAGAAAGAGGTTCAGAACCTGTAACATAAAAGGTACATCATAGTAAAAATAGACCAGACAAGAATAGCAATGGAAAGAAGCATACAACGTGTGGGAACATGAGTCATAGTCCAGATACCAAAAATAACTTGGTGCAGGAACCAGTCCAATAGAAGGAAAGCATGTAATAATATGGATCATTGAGAAGGGTGGCATTGATGATGGAGTTGGGCATAGAGGAGATATGGCATGACAAGGACAAGCCATATGAGGTAGCAGATGAGGAGGGTAGTGGCATCCTCAGGATGAAGATAGACAGTGACACATAGAAGTAAAAAGGATAGTAGGGGTGCAAGAGTATGTTCTTATAACAGGTACTATGGTTTGGCTAACAAAAGTTCAGCCTGATTTCCAATATCTAAAAGTTCTTTACATTTGGATGGAAGGGGCATAGTCACAATTGGCATAGGTCGAAGTTGAGGGGATCAAAATTTTCAAATCCCCTATCTGTTTGATGCATATGTGATGTAGCATATATGATGTAGCTTATAGCAGAGTTTTAATTTTTGGAATTTTCTGATGTACTTATCAATCTCCTTCACACTTCTCAGAACCTCCCTAGTAAGATAAGTGCTTCCATTAGCTTCTGAACACCCTGTGCAACCATTCTAATATGTCATGTAGATTTATTTCCACCATAAGGGAGTGGATTATATTGTGTTTTACCACTGGGACCTCATTCAAATCAGTCATCTTCCTGTGTCTGTTGCTTTCAATCTTGAATCATATTCTTCTCTTGTCTTCTTTGATTGCTCGTTTGCTCAGCCATTTAGGCTCAAGTTTGCACTTTGCTGAAATCCCCACAGCCTAAGTGACTCATTGCAATGCTCTCACTGCCAATGTCAAGTTTGAGGTCATGTGTGGCTTTGATTTTATGTTTGGGATGGACTGGACTACTGCATAGTCACTGTTTTGTGGGAAAATGAGACTCCTGTCTCCAATCCTCCATGTCTGGCCTTTGAGGTGTGTCTCATTGTTGTTTTTTAGTATCTGCTGATTTCCTTCTGTGTTTCTAGAAACTTCATGTATACTTAGTGGTAATGGCAATCATTTGAACCTGCTGATGATGGTGACTTAGAATTATCTTGGTTGTTGTCCCTCATCAGGGCAGTTTTTGATGAGTTTTCCACAAGTCTCAGACATGTTTGTTGAAGTACAACCAAACTCAGGTGTACAGGGAACCCATAGATAATGTGTAATGTACAAGAATTGTAGACTACTCTTATATACTGTAAAATATTAGTGCTTTCAGATGGGCTTCTACATAACTGAAACATTATAAATCTTGCTGTGCACTTTGTCAGTCTTGAGCTCTGAGTTGCTGGTATACTCTAAATCCAACAGTTTTATCATTTTGTAGATGTCCAAATTCAAATTTTATTGTCTATGCAGGCTGTGTCAATCAGAGGCATATATATTGTCAACTTAGGAAGTCTTGTCAAGTGGAAGATCTAAAGTTTAGCCAGTGTGGTTAGAATCAAGATCTGTTTCTTTATGTCCTATGTATGCTTCAAAAATGCTACATGCTTGAATGTCTGACTTCATGCTGATGTGCACCGAGCATGTTTCAACCTTATTTCTGTTAGTCTCACGTGATTTCTGTCATACCCAAGCTGAGAGTTTGAACGAGTTGGCTGGTGTTTAGTGAGTTTCAAAAGTTACTTTGAGTACCACTAATAATTGTATGTACTTGGTTGCTTGTTGGCACTTTTCACATGCATCAACTTTGTTCACAGGCTCACGGTCCGGACCGCTCGGAATGGTAATTAGTACATGCTTCTCGCCTTGCCGCCGCCTAATCTGGTAGCTCCTGCTCCTTCTACCTGTAAATAGTACTACGATACTGAACGAATCCATCTTTTCACCGCCTCTTTGGACTGCAAATCCTGAACTGCAAACCTCACCCAACTTGCCCAAGCGGGACCGTCAATTTTTACACAAATATGTATGATTTGGGACTTCCCAGTGTTAAACTTGAATTTTATTTGCTGTCCAGACATGACTAGGCCACCCTTTATCGAACAATAATTCATTTGAGTGTGTATAAAGCTATAAACCAGTCGAAACTTTTAGACCTATCAGCAGATCTATTTACGTGGGAACAAAATGACTTTCTCAAGCTCAATGTCACATAATTTGAGGTCAGCCCACATCCAACCAGCGTCTACCTCGGCTTTGAGCTTGAGCATCGGGCTCATTTCTGTCTTGCGAGGACCGCAGGACACATCTACTTCTGATTTTTTTTCGACGTTCGTTGTTGCTTTCGTCGCCACTATCGTTAGCGAGGTCGACGAACACACCGTCGGTCCAACGCTTTGTAATTTCAAGGCTGCTGTGAGGTCGTCTGACCCCTTCAACCATGGAACCACAGTCCTCCACGCTGTTCAGCGCACCGCGAATGCTGACACTTGTAGGCTCTATCCTCGTATCCCTCAGTTCAGGAACAAATTATGTGCGTAAATTTGGATTTTATGATATGTATCAGTGGTGTTGAAGGTAGTTTTGCTGCGATAAGATATATTCCGGTAAGCAATACATGTGTCGATAAGGTCCTTAGCATAATATCCTACCACAGCATATGCTCCACAATTGGGCGCGCGTCTACTCCTCTCCCACACGCAGTTGAATGTTATTGGCCTTGCAGGGAATGGTGCGCTAATGGTTCAAATCAACTCGACCAAATCCTTAACTTTATTCAGTGGGTGTATACCTCAGCGGCCCAATCTGGGGTCGAGTGGTCGATTCAAAGGGTCCCCGCATCCCACTGATTAGTGCATTTACCTGCCTCCTCGTAGGATATCTCGGCATAAAGCGCATCTACGATGATGGTGCTGAAACAGCAATATCATCCATGCATCTCGTTATCCTCATTGCCTGCAGTTTCATGACCGGTTTGGCTGGAAATGCGGGTCTTGCTGTTGCTATGAACACTACGGCTAAGAGTTTCCCTGAAACCTCGGTTTGTGCTCGCACTGTAATCCATACATAAGTAGTCTCGCTGATCCAATGGCCTTTTTTTCTACAGCGCGGAACGATAACAGGTCTCGTTCTGTCTGGTTTCGGTTTATCTGCATTTTTCTTTGCCACGGTCGCCAGCATCGCATTCCCTGGTGACACATCTGCCCTTCTCTTTGTCCTGGGCCTCGGCACCACAATGCCCATGCTTCTTGGTCTTGTAATAGTCCGTCAAATACCGTTACCTCCCTTGAGCACCACACTCAGCATCGAAGGGGGCGTGCATGGACGCGAGGAATACCAGCCGATTCCGAGCGGCGATGCCGCTCTATTTATTAGTGGGAATAACAGTAGTCACACGTCCCTTCTTGATCCCACGGAACACATACACGAGGCGTCAAACTATCACGTCCCCGAACCATCGACTGCGGTGGAACTTGTACCGGACAGGATTGTATCGAGAAGGTCAAGTAGCAGGAGTACGAGCCGCGCAAAGCCCGTGCATGATGGACCTAATGTCTACGGGAAGCAACTGTGGCTTACCCCAGATTTTTATCTTATTTTCATTATCATGTCGCTTCGTGAGTTGATTTTTCTGTTTTTATATATATGTGGTGACCAACTTTTGCATGGATTAGTAAGTGGAACTGGGCTCATGTGTAGGTATTTCTTATCAGAGTCAACGGTGTCGCCTCACTCAAATTTCTGCAGATATCAATAATGTTGGTTCTATATCTCAGGCATTATATGCCAAGGGGAACCCAAACTACGATGAGTTAGAAGCTTCGCGATGGCAAGCTGCACAAGTTTCGACTCTCAGTGTTTGCAACTTCGCAGGACGTATTCTTATTGGTTCTTTTCCTTTTCCTTCTACCTCATTATCTTCACTTATTCGATACACCAGGATTAATCGCGGACTTGATCAGATTTCGCCTACGTCTCCCTCGTGTATATTGTTTTTGCATCGTTTCGACGCTCTTTGTTGTCTCGCAATTGTCTGCCATCAGCGTCAACGACGTTGCACATCTTTGGAAAGCAACTGCGCTACTTGGGCTTGCGTACGGTAGTCTGTTCGGCATTGCCCCCACGATTGTCATCGATTGGTTTGGGCTATGTGAGTAGTGGACCGGCTGCTGATGAGTGACATCAAGAGTAACTGACATGATTTGTTCCAGCACATCTCTCGGAGAATTGGGGATTTGTCTCACTCAGTCCACTGGTGGGAGGGAATATTTTCTCGCTCATGTTCGGGCACAACCTCGATTCACACAACTCGAACGATGACACCAGGACGCATCCTTCTTTATCTTTGATAAGGCGTGGTGGTGTTCCAAGCGACCATCAATGTTTTGATGGACGCAACTGTTATGTCTCGAGTTTGTATGTAACAGCAACAGCGTGTTTGATCGCACTTGGGCTGAGCGTTTGGGCGGGAATAAGAGACCAGAGAAAGACAGAGGAGGCGAAGAGGGAAGTTATTTGGGATGCTGATGAGTAGATGGAGAGTTATGCAGATACCTAGTGCAAAATATAATCATCATAGACGTATTGCAGGCAACACCACTGAAGCGTGCAATGGACGGTGAGGCTGCATGCACGTTCCGTACCTGTTATGTGCTCCACGTTCATATGGATCCAGAGGTATATTTACTTGTAACATTTAAATAGTATATTTAGTTACACCGTGAATATACATATATGTGCAGTGCGAGGTATGCCATAATGAAAATACAGCCTGATGCTACAGATATTGTACAGATTCTATGCAGTCCTAATATTACAGATGAGTGAATGCAGGTAGCAATAACATTAATCAAAACATAACCCATCCAATGGACACGTCATCAAGAGAAGAATAGATAGAGATACGAAACCGGCAATAAATATTATGTGAAAGTTGGAGGCGAACAGAATTGGAGCCTGAGCAGCTGGTGCCGGCAAGGGGAGAAATGAATGCGGTGTGAGCGGTGATGAGATAGATTTAATAGCCTGCTGTGGTTGTATCACCCGCATTTCGACATCAGGGGCCAATAGCTTCGTGCCACATTCTCTGCGCGGACTTCCTGGCAGTAGCTGAGGGGGCATCGTAACAGAGTTTGTGTATGGAGTTCCCGGTTGCAAGCGAGGATGCGTGGGCTGACAGGCTGGCAGCGGTGCGTCAGTTTCATTTACGGCAAACTTTTTCTCATCTCCGAATTGTTCTGTCTGACCATGCTGCAGCAGTGATTCACTGTTCACGCTTCTCGGAACAAAACGTGTTGATATGTCAGCAGTGCGTCCCGGTGCTTCTGGGAATTTGTGTGGCTGTGGGGTTGCGGAATCCATCGTCATTCGTGAAACCGGTGAAGGGGGTGGTGGAGTCACCGCCGAGGAGCAGTGGCTCTTTGAAGTGTTAGTAGGAGTGGGGCTCTTGATTACATCAATGACGGGTTCGATAACGGGGTTGTCGTCCGAACAGACGCGCTTCGCGCGATTCAGCAGGTCCTGTCCTTCCATTAGATCTGCAGGATTTTTCCTCAGTTGAAAACGGTATAGCAATGCAAATCCAAGCTTGAGCTGTGCCAAGGAACGGTCTGGTTTCCCCGACGGGCGAAGCTCCAGTGCTTCGTGATACAGCGAAATAGGGGCATTGATAGTGTTATCGCTTTCTTCAATATGCGGGTGAATCACAAGAGCATCCGCTAAATTAGTCAATGCTGCTGCACGGTCAGGGTGGTCACTGCCACAATAATCAAGTGCAAGGCGCAGCTGCTCCGTGGCTGCGTGATAGTCTGAGATGCAACGAGTGCGGTGATAGCATGCGAGGAGATTCTGACCGGTTTCCGTCATTTGTCCGAGAAGTTTTGACTCATCTTGTATGGGCTGGTTTGGGTGTCAATCTGATAGTAGAAATGCCTGCGGAGTTGACAAGACTTACAGAGTAGCGTTGTCCAAACTGAGTCACATCGGGTTCGTCTTCGAGGCCTCGGTCAACCTTTACTAGGAGGGACGGTGACTCACCCCCATCGGGGGAGAATAAGATGGCTGAAGGTAATTTCATTTGAATGAAAGGCATAAAAATAAAAAAACTAGCTGCCAACTTACGTAGGGATTGGTCGCTGTGATGTAAAAGCTCTCTCACTGTGAGCTTAGCTTCACGCATCAACTCGCCGCGCCCAAGCATGCGTTCAAATTCGAAGGCTGCAAAGATCCTCAAAGATACTGTTGCTGAACAATCCGCGGGACTGAGATGCGGCTTCAGTATTCTCACGAAACACCGTTAACTGAGAACTCACAGTACAAAAATCTGATCCCACTGCACGATATTGCTCGACGGTACTTCTGCTTTGACGGCTGTTCTCCAAACAGTTCCGTAGATCTCGACGGCGACATAATAACCGGCTGGAATGCGACGAAGGCCAGCCGCAGGAGCTGTTACATGAATCGCTACACCCCAGAATAAATTGATCTTGTCTGGTAATGCGAACCAAAAGCCTTACAAGAAATTGTCAATCGCTTGTCCTGAGGCGTTTGGCGCCACGATTCTAGCTGAGAATGATGGGACATATACAAAAGAGGGGAGGCTGCAGGCCAGGAAGGTGCCGTGAACTATAAATCTAGGCCGGTGAAATAGCGGTGTCCCTGCGTTGAAACCTGTGCTGGCGTTATTGATGAGCGTCTGTGAGATTGATTATTAAGTTGGGCCCCGTGTAGATAATGTATTCGGGAATGGAACGTGGTCACATAGCATTCTGGAGGTTCCATAAAGTATCGGCCCCGATTCGAACCCGGCAACCAAACCAAGTTTACCGACCCACGATGCCTCTAGAAGTCGTAGTAGTTTGAGTTCCAGAGCAGAGAAAGGTCATTCCGGTATTGTTAGAGTATGAAATACCTCATGCCGCGATCGTGTTCCAACATGGTTTAGGAAGTGATAGTAAGGGGGATGTGACAGGCTGCTGGAATCCCGAGCATTTCAAATGAAGGCCTGGACTGATCGATGGAGCCATATTTCACATACTCCCACTGATGCGATAATGCCGTATAGATCAGGTAAGGGTGAAGCAGATGCAAACCAGTAATGTCGTACGAAAGGTGACTCGGAAAAAAACTCAGACCACTACCACTTGCGGTTCATTGAGGAGCCTGATGAGTCACGAGGAACACGGGTCAAGCTATCCTCATCCGAAATGCAAATTACACTTGATCCAACAATTTCGCCGGTTTATAGACAATTTGATAGTTCGACAGGTTGAAAACGCTATATCGTTGGATGCAGTTCCAGACAGACTAACGGGCTGATCGGGGTTGACTAGAAGCCAGTGGTCTCGAGCCACATCATTATGATGTTCCCCCCAGAAATTTTGATAGCCCCTCATGCGGACTGTATGATTTCAAAGATCATTTGGTCGGCCACCTCATGACCTGCTGCATTCGCTGAAGTTGAGGGATGAGACTGAGTTACAGGAAAGAAAGTGTTAACAAGAAGTTTTCTCGCACACGAAACCAATTTTGAGTTCCAGCAAGCTCCGGCGATCAAAGAAGGCTCCGTTACATGAAGCGGGGATCGGAGTTTATTTCCACGTGGTCCCTGGGACTGAGGTTTCGTCCACTGTTTGTCCACGTCTCTCGTTCAACGGACTTGTCTATTGCTGTCCATTGGATTCTTGGGTCGTGAGTGCCTTTCTCTCGTTGATCTCGTCTGAGGCTCCATTTCGCTTGATTTTTGTCTGCTATGATCCAGAGCAACCAGTGCGTCTGTCTCCGCGCGCTCAAGGCCAGCTATGTCCATACAAATGGATAGGGTGCATACTTTGGCCTCCCGACCCCCTCCAATTGTTCCTGCATCCACCTACTTACAGATGTCCGCGAATGTACTTCCTCGTGGTGGGGAGAAGCTTCCTTCACCCGAGCAACAATCCAATGATGAGAAGCAAAGCCAGATGGAACTGTCACTGAAGCGCTCTATAACACTTGTTATATGGTACAAGGTCGGTTATCCATTCTTAAATGATTTCGCTCGGTGACTAGACCAGTTGACAGCCGGCGTGCGATCCAATTCGCCTAAATCACGAGATATCCACTTTTCCGTTGTTTCAACTGTCGCATTTTCCATCCGTGGTTTCCGACCTGGAACTCACACCTGCTTCATACGTCGATACTTATAATCATGCGACAGGCAATTGGGAACAACATATGATTACCACTGTCCGTGCGATCGAGACAGACCAGCGTCTCCTATATAAGCTCCGTAAAAGTCTTTTAAGTGGGCTTTTAGACGAGGAATGCCGAGGACTCGCAGAGGAGTTGGCGCTACAGTCGAAGAAGAAACAACCCGTATCTCCTACGATTGTCACACAAAATGGCACCAAGAGGCCTGCAACTGAGCATACAGAGGGCCCTCCCACAAAAAGACCATACCCACCGGAAGGGTACCCGCACCCAATGTATATACCACCCATGGGATATATGTACCCACAGGTCCCGCTTGGACATCCAATGAATGGACCACCAGTTACTAGTCCATCGCACACAAACAGTTCTGAGGGCGAGGCATCCTCACCCATGCCACACCCATACTCCGGTCCTCCTCCAACCCCGATGAGCGGCCAGCCACCGAACAGCCCAGGGCAGTATCCAGTGGTGTCACCTTCATCAGCTACCCGAACAGGGCCAGGGCCATTTCCGCAGCACCCCCACCCTCCACTCAAAAGATGGCCTAACGATTACACTGTCTCTGAGATTGCTGCCGGCTTTCGGCAGATGGACGCTCTTATTGCACAGACGCCTAATGCAACTCAGCGCATGTCGTTCGAACGCGTTTTTGGATGCCGGTATGTTAAGTCGACTGTATGCCGACATCGTGGCGTATATCGCAAAGCTGATGCAGCGGTCCGGAGTATGTTTGAGGGTATGGGGACGGACGAACGTGCCGTGTGGGGTGAGTTTGTGAGGCGTGTGGAGGGCCGGCCATCAGGAAAGCCGGGGCAAGGAGAAGAACTTGCCCTTCATGGTGACCTCCATGAGGGAGGCTCGCAGCCCAATCAAGCCCAGCAGGAACAATGCGGAGAGACGAATGCAGTCCCACTTATGGATTCGCTGGTGCCGTCACCGCATATGACTGCCCCCTCGTCACCCCTTGGTATGCCACATATCAATGGTGCGTGTTCCACATGATGTAACTCCACGGTGCTTATTGATCCACAGGGCATGTTCCTGTTTATGATCCAAGTCTAGCAGATAAAGATGCTAGCTCGTCTGGAACATGAGGTCCAAGTTACCTTAGCGTTTCGAACCCCCTTTCGTGATTCACGGACACCGTGCGGTATTTGTAGGGCTTCCTCCTTTAATTCACAATCTAGGGCTCAGGGTATGGTATATTTACTAATAACGTGACCTGCAAAGTCCCATGATTGATCTGCGCCCAATACTATGAGGCAACTGAGAATACCTCGAGCTTTATCAGAAGCTTCAAATTCATCTCACCCTTGTCAGTATTATTCTGAGGATCCAAAGTAGTTGCAACTTGTCAGTCGAATGGATCTGAAGAGCTTCGCATTTGATGAGTTTTTACATGAACGACTGACTAAACCGAGTATTATAGTGAGCTTCAAAGTTCAGAATACGGTGAAGCCAAGCTCAACCTGATTGATATTGGTCACGTGTTTGTGCAGCATGCGTCCTCGAAACGTAACGTAACTTTCGTAGGCTTCTCGGTACAGCATGATGACTTATAAAGATCGCTCCGGCTCTATTCTCTAAAGACTACCGCCCTGTCTCGCTTTAACGACCATCACGTTGTACAGACTGATACCATCTTTTCAGTTACTCGTTGTGTGGAGATAAATTCGATATGACTGAAGACTCAATTCCTAATAAGAGGATCTTCAAAGATCCAGTACATGACTATGGTGAGTATTGCAATCTGATTGGTTGATTTTGATGGTCATCTCATGTGTGTTCGCGACTCCGTATGCCCAATAGTGGAGTACGATCCGTGGATTTGCAGCTTTATAGACACGTGAGTTGCCAATGGCTTCTTACTGGCGAAAGGAATTCAATACGTTCTTCTCCTAGACCGCACTTTCAACGCTTGAGATACGTAAAACAACTAGGAATCTCGTACTATGTGTACCCAGGAGCATCTCACAACAGATTCGAGCATTGTCTCGGTACGAGTGATGAAATCTCTTAGATTGTTCGACTAACCGACTCAAACAGGTGTTGGTTATCTGGCCAGGATGATGGCTCAACATCTTCAAAAGAGTCAACCCTCGTTGGGTATCACGGATGAGCATATACGATGTGTTGAGCTTGCTGGACTGTGCCATGACCTTGGACATGGGCCTTGGTCCCATGTTTGGGATGGTCATTTCATCCCCAAAGCTCTGTAGGTCGTGATTTTGTCTTAGTCTCCGGAAGATCTGAAGACCGAATTTTTTTAGTCCTAATCACCCCAAGTGGAGTCATGAGAAAGCATCGGAAATGATGTTTGATGACATGGTGAAGAAGTACCGTAGCCTTGATATCTCGCCTGAGGATGCAGAGACCGTAAAGGCACTCATTTCCGGCAGGAAGGAGCGATGCAAGTGCGTGTTTCTGCTGACTTGACTCAAAATTCCTGATGAACAGTTGGCTGCTTCAGGCTTGGGACGACTATGCCTTTTTTGTTTGAGATTGTTGCCAACGATGTCAATGGCATTGACGTCGACAAGTGCGTCGCTACTCTTCTACATCTGCAGTATCTCATTTGAAGTTCAAGGTTCGATTACATTGCACGTGACTGCCACGCTGTCGGCGAGAAACGCAACATTGCCATGGCAAGGTAGTCTTTAATTCATTGTGTTCACTGAGTAATTTTGACACGCATCTAGGTTGATTCATTCTGCTCGTGTCATCGACGGTCAAATATGTTACGACATAAAGGATGCCAACACAGTCTACGAACTGTTCTACACCCGTTTTTCGTTGCATAAAAATATCTATAATCACAAAACTAGTACGTATCACTTCGCATATGCACATCCCCTTTTATGTTGACATCAGTATAGCTCGCGCCATTGAATACATGATCATGGACGTACTTCTCATTGCACAGAAGCACATGAAGTTCGCAGAGTATATCGATGTACCTGAAAAGTATCTTCATCTGACGGATGATCTCTTTCACCGCATAAACATGACCGAATCGGAAGTGAGTCTACATAATCCCTCCTTTCGTTCGTCTCACCTTGTAATTGCATCAGGAACTTGCACCAGCGCGCAAAATCATTGACCGCATCCAGACTCGTGACCTCTATCGCCGGGTAGACTACAAGATCATGGATTGGGACGACAAAGATTTTTGTCAGGCACACATCACGCCTGAAGCAATCGTCCATGCTGCTAAAAATGCGAACCTTGAAGGTGTTGAACAGAATCTCGTTGCTGAGCTTGCTGTTGACCATGTCATCGTGGATGTTTCCAAGATGCACTATGGTAGAGGAGTGGATAATCCCATCTTTCAGGTTAAATTCTATAGCAAGCATGAACCAAATGGTGACCACAGAGTATCGTAATGCGATAACTGTACTGACCCGTCCCCCAGTGTGCCGGCGTGCCGAGTCAGGAGACGTCTCCCTTTTGATGCCTGAGAAGTTTGGCGAGGTCCTCTTGAGGGTTTACACCAAGGAAGAGAGATTTATGGGACTCGTGCAAGCCGCATACCGGCATGTTCTCAGGTCCCTTCCTATGCCGGGTGAGGCAGCGGAAATAATCACTATAGTACCAACTCCTCCTGCTACTGAAGCACCTTCAACCCCAACGGCACTTGCGTCTACCTTCGCTCCTGTTGCACCTCAGAGCCGTACTTCAAGACCTTTTGGACGCACACCCAGCTATTCGGACAACCAATTCACGACGCTCCCTCCCAATTGTCAGAGCCGCTCTCCGACGAGGATATCATCACGAAACTTGAAGAGGACTAGGGAGACCAGCATCGAGTTGGACATTGACAATCCTCCTCCAACTAGGAAAAGTATGCGTTTGGCGTCGGCGTTGGTGTCGGCAAAGTGATCTCACTACCACGGTCCTGATTGGCTCAGCTTTTTCCAGTTTCCCTCTTGCAGTGTCAGAGTCGTGCCTTCGTTACATTTCCGTTTCGCGCTCAGTCTGTATCCATCCATAATTCGTTGAATAGAGGAATCCACTTACTATACGGGTTTTATAACACGCTTCGCACTTTATACCAGTAACATAACATGTACTTCATTTCCTTGCGGCACCCTGACGGGTCAGGCTCCTGCAGCTAGGGCGGTTGGTACTCTATCCCCTATTTTCTTGATCAATCGGGTAAGTTACTATTACCTGAACGATAATCAGTGACCTCGCAAAGCCGAAGGCACAACGGGTAGTGGACTTGTATACGATAAAGCTGGGGGAGAGTCTACTACCTCCATCAGGAAACCGGCGAGAAAAAGGTTTTCATAGATACTATTGACAGAATCTGATCAAAAATCTATGAAAATATTTATATTTATATTCTGAGACAAAAGGTGTGCTCAATTCTTATGATGTCAAGTTCAAGGTGTGTCAAGTCCCACTGTGCCTTACGCCAAACAACATAGCCAACCAGTGAGACTCCATTTGGGCTCCCGAAGTCACTGAAGCAAACAATTGACTTCAAAGTTTAAGTTCAAACATAGAAACCTCACTGTGGGTCCGCTGACCGGCGATGAGCTATCTAGCACAGAACATAGTATGCAACGCTATTAATTCTTTACATGGCATCTATAATGTTTTACAAGATATTGATGGTACTCAGCAGAGGACTTATAGTAATGCTCCAGGTCATGTTCTACAACAGTACAATGTGCTATATGCCAGTCACCACCACCAGCACATGGCTGCTGTGCAAGATGGCCAGAGCCCAGACCCTCATGAACCATACCAAAGGAGCATGCCAGTTGATATTGGACTGTGCACTGTGGTCTCTTGCCAGTTGATTGGAAGATGGGATTTTGTTCAAGCAGATGGACAAGGTGGTTGAAGGTGTGAAAGATGTCAGTGAAGATACCACTGATGATTTAATAGAAAACATACCTGTGTTAGAGACGTGCTCAGAGGGTTAATAGATCATAAAGGGCTTTGGCCTCAGCTCATATGCTGTGTCCCTTACCTGAGTATTGCCCCTTAATTTCGGATGAAGTCCTAAGGAGAGTTCTGGTGAAGTCCGGATGTAGTCCAGAATGAACTCTAGGGTAGGATAGCTCAATAGAGCTCCGAAGGACTTCCAGATGAGCGTGGGAATGTGCCGGAACTATTTTTGGATGATAGGGGATGATGACAAGACTACTTGGATGAAGTCCAGAGTAGAACAAGTGAAGGATGTTACACAATAGGATGAAGGATAGAATAGGACAGGACCATAGGACCATAGGACCAAGGGTCTGAAGGTCTGAAGGTCCAGAGGTATGAGGATCCGAAGGTGGTCTGGACATCTGAAGGTCCAAAGGTATGGATGTCTGAAGGTAGGAGTAGCGGAGTGTCGGATGGATGACGGATGGATGGACGGATGGATGGATGGATAGATGGATGGATGGATGGATGGATGGATGGATGGATGGATGGATGGATGGATGGATAGACGGACAGATGGATAGACAGACAGATAGATAGATGGACAGATGGATAGACGGATGGATGGATAGATGGATGGATGGATAGATGGACAGATAGATAGATGGACAGATGGACAGATAGATAGATAGATGGATGGATGGATGGATGGATAGATGGATGAATGGATGGATGGACAGATGGATGGATGGTATGACTACTATAGAGGAGTAGGTCCAGATGTAAAGTAGAGAGAGTATAGACTACTTCAGATAAGGTCTGAAGTAGAAACTAACAGATGAAGACTGCTGCAGGTAGAGTTAAAGGTGGAACAGAAGACAGATTACAATTGAACGAAGTCCAAAAGCAATTATATGACAGAGAGTCAAGGCTCCGGACTAGGGAGTACTCCCATAGTCCGGAGCCAGAGACTTACAAGGGCTGGAGCCCAAGTGAGGATGGAAATGGAGTTATATAGACAACAGGGTAAGTAAGAATATAAGCAATGATCAGACTAAGGTCTGCAGGAGTTGTACTATGAGTTTATATACTGTGGGTAGCATGCTGGAAGGTAAGTAAGCATGGTCTGAGGCTATGTCAGAAACATAATAGTAAGTACAGCAAAACATCAGGCTATGAACTCGGAGATAAAACTTGTACGGAATAACTTATCGAGACAGAGGCAGAGATAACCAATAGCTGGAGGCAGGGATGACCAAGAGCCAGTGGCACAGGTATATCCTAAAAGGGGTAATGCACAGGTGCATGGGAATGGTTTCAGATATGAACACAGATCAGGTATGGATGTGGATCAGATATGGACATGGATTGGATCAGATATGGACATGGATTGGACGAGTGTCTTGGATCGGATATGGATTGAACAAGTGTCTCAGATTGGATATGGATCGGACAAGTGTATCGGATTGGATATGTGAGCTGGATTGAGTGGGGATTGGATGGATGTGGATTTGAGCAGGATATTATAGTGGAAGTGGAGTGTAGAATCCAGTATATGACAACCTGTATTCATGTTGAAAATCTCAGTCTGGCCAGCTCAGAGAAATCTTGAAGAATTTAAAACACTTTCTCCATTGACTATATGGGCTGCACAAGACACCAGACAGCATACTCATACTCACAAGTACTTGAAGTGCCATGCTTGTTCTTGTGAGAGATGCAGCAGTATAGTGAATATGGTCATCATTGTCACCATCAGGAAAAATGAAGTGCTCGAGCTCAAGGCAAGTGTGTTTTGAGATGGGCCTGACATAGATGATGAGGCAGAGAGGATAGTTAAGAGCTCACAAAACTCTCATTTGCACTGCATAATGAGGACAGCTTGGCTTTGGCTGTCCAAATGGAGTCTCACCGGTCAGCTATGTTGTTTGGCTTAAGGCACAGTGGGACTTGACACACTTGAACTTGACATTGTAAGAATTGAGCATGCCTAAAGTAATACCTGACTGGGAGCAAACTGACTTTGAAGGATAAGGAATTACAAGAAAACTACAAGTCTGATGCTAGTGTGTAAGATGCTGCAAGTGTGACCCATGGTAGATAATTGTCAATAGATCATTGCCAGAGTGTAACTTTATGATACTTGTTTGCAATATTATGTAATATCTAGCTGTCAGAATGCTTACTAAGGTATGTACAAACCATGGGAGCTAGAGATTTGAAAATTTCACACTGAAGTCTTTGAACTCTTTCATTGTTCCTCCAATGTTTCTCTACCAAGATCCTTCTTCTGGTTCATTCTTCCTTTCCTGGCTCCATCATGGTCCCTTCCCCTTGGCCTTCTTTGGTAGGCCCTCTTTCCTGGCTCATTGGTGCACCCTCCTGGCTCATTGGTGCACCCTCCCTGGATTATTGGTGGACCCTCTTTCTGGACTCATTGGTAGACCCTCTCTGGCTGTTAGTGGATGCACCCTAGCTCATTGGTGGATCCTCCCTGCTGGCTTGTTGGTGGACCCTTCTCCTTGGCTTGTTGCTGCTCCCTTGGCTCTTTGGTAATTCCTCCTTCATATCAGTCCATACTCCATCTCAAGTATCACTTTCCTTCCTCCTTTCTTGTTATATGACCCACTATATACCACTTTGTAGTGCATGCATACATTTTTCAATACAAGTTGATTTTGAAAATAAACTATCATGATCATTTATAGTATTCAGCAACCTCAAGTCCTTGGTGAGTTTGTCTGAAGCACTCTAGGCTTCTAAAGCTTTACTATGGTTGGTAGATATTTGCCAACTTGATAGCTAATTGCAAACTGACTATCAAGATTGTACATTAAGTGGTTCCCATCTGACTTAGTCCAGGTATTTAAGAGTCTGTTTGGATAGACAATTTTGCCAACTAACTTTGCCAAATATTTGCTTTGTTACATACTTTATACTTGTAACTTGTATGACTGTCAGTTTATGTCTCGAATCACCTAGATATGCCTGCAACTTACTTTTCTAAGTCAACTACTACCACCTGCCATTCTTGTTTGGCTTGTTCTGTGAGATTAAAATTACAGTACTTACAAATATCAGCATGTACAATGGGCAAGAAAAAAAAGTGCTACATTGGCAAGCCAAGAGACTCAGACTCAGGCTGATCCATGGTGCCACTGGACAAGTGATGATGAAACACAACTGATTAACTACATTGCCACCCATAAAGCAAAGGGTGGTGATAGACTTAACTTTGACAAGAACTTCTGGGCCCAAGTGGCCTAGGACATGGCATCATCTACAACAGTTGGTATGGTGAAGACAGCTGATGCCTGTCATCAGAAATGGGTTTGGGTGAATTTTCTTTTGCCCTCATATGTGCTTAAATACTAACACTACTTCAGATGCACAGCACCTTTCATGTCATTGATAGGTTGGCACACTATTCAGGAATCTTGTGGAGCACAGAACATGGAGCTAATATCACAGCCAAATCTGAGACAGTATGGACTGATATCATCAAGGTAAGCACAATAATTGTATATTATTCACTACTACTAATATTGATGAAATATAAATACTTCCCTCTGTGAAGAACTACAAGACAAAGGGCTGGGCTCCATATGAGAAACTTTGTGAGATATTGCCTTCAAAGGCAGAGGATGGGAATGCCTATCATGCTCTCATGCCTTTCAACTTGGAGACCAGCCTGACTACCACACCTGCTACAAGCTTCTGTGACCTTGATGCACTAGAGCAGTCACAGGCATTGGATGATCTTGAGAACACTGCCAGCATAGAGTCCCAATCAGACAATGACATTATGATGATGCCACCACCTTTCTTCTTTGATGTATCATGCCAGTCCAGATTCACACCATCTACACCAGGTGCATCTTCTATCATACTCACTCTGGCTACTCCAGCTGCCCATCCTCCCCCCTCTCATTCTTCATCTACAAGCAAATGCAAAGATGATGGTGATGATACCATATGAACACTCATGTGTCCTCCACATTCCTCCAAATCTCAGGCCAGCATGTCAGTGGAAGGCAAGTTGATGAAATTCACATGTGTCACTATGCCTCAAGCCATTGATAAAATTGGTTCTGGTATGGATAATCTCAGCTCCTCCTTTAACTGTGCCACAGATGTCATGCAAGAGCAAAATACTCACATCATTGATCTGATCCCATTGTGGAAGAGGAGGGCTATTGAACAGGTGCAAGAGGAGGGTCTAGATGATGACAAGGCCTTTGCAATCATTGAGGGCTTTCAGTCAGATGTTGCCATCACTGATACATATTTTGCAATCAAGACAGACAGCCTTCACACACTTTATTTTATATTATACATAGACTTGAATTTGATTGACATGGGCTTGGATATCATAGTGTGAACATGAGTAAGCAGCAGTTACAAAATTTGATGAAAAAAAAAACAGAAACTATCATATGAAGAGCTCTAGATATCTTCCTTCACCTCTGGTAGACCTTTCTCCCTCCTCACTGTATTGTAATCATCCCACATAAGATGAGCAATGGCATCACAACAGTCATGTGCATGATTACATGCCTCATCAGAGGGAGGTCCATCAGCAAGTGTTCCATTGTTGTGCTCAACCATGTCATTGTTAACTTGATGGTAGTCCATCATGTCATCTGGATCATGGACCTGGATGACATTGTGCACTAGGCATAATGCAGGAGAGTTATGAGCTTGGATTCTCATGAGGTAGAAAGGTGGGTTGGAAAGAATTCAGAAGCATTGAGCACACCAAAAATGTGCTCAATCACATTTTGGAGCATGGCATGACAGAGATTGAACAACTCTTGATGATTGTGAGGCCTGAAAAAACATCAGTAAGACCAGAAAATTGAAGCAGAGGCACTTATGCAAGATGTCCCCTGCCCCATTCAGCTAAATGGTAGTATACACCATGATATGGTATGAGTAATTCATCACATACACTGAATCCAGCAAGGTAGTACTTTCTAGGAGGAATATTCAAGTCCTTGATGCAAGTGTTGTAATATATATGAGCTGCTGACCCCTCCCAGCTGCTCAAGACATAAAGAAATGACATATTGAAGGTGCAGGAAATGAGGCAGTTCTGAGTTCAGTTGCCCTTGCAATGAGCAGCATCACACTGGTTGCTGTCAGAGTGATACCTGTAAAGACTACAATCTAGCTAGAGTGATAGCAAACTACCTCTCAGGCTAGTACATGTTGAAGCCTTGCCTAGCTGCTACACTTGTAAGACAAGAGCATTTGACCCAAGGGGTTGCCAGTCAGTATATAATGCTAACTGCTACTGTGAGACATGTGATACTTTGTATAGATGATGCCAAAGGTAGCAGTAGCATTGCTGCTGTTAGCACTGTGAAAGCCAGTGATGCTGATGCTAATACTTGCTAGGGATAATATATACCAATGATGCCAATGATACCAATGGTACTGAAGGTAGCAATAATGATGAGCAATGTAGTAGCAATTGCCAATGGTAGTGATAGCAATGTAGGCCAATGGGCAGTGAAGCTCAAGCAATGAGCAAAGTTCTAAAGAAAATTTGATAAGCAGAGAAGCCAGCATAGGCCACAGTATGTGTATTATCCCTTTGAGCATAGGAGATAGCTGTCATAGTGATTACAACTATTACACATGAGATATTCTGGTTTATATAGTTAGATATAGTTTCAAAATAATATAATAAAGGATAGAGGAAATAATTAAAGCCAAGGGAGGTCACACAAAGTACTAGAATACCTGATTATCACTGTAAAATACTTGAGTCAAAAAACTGTCCACATGAGTCATCATTTTGTAAGCCTTATATCTCCACCATATCTCCACTAATTCCCACGGTGTAGGGCTCACATGGAAGTCCTGAAGCCATACTACAATGTGGTACTAGCATGTCCTTGAGGCATTTGTTTGTTCTCACACAATATCATAGATAGTGAAAAATGTCAAAACATGCAGACAGTTTTTTGAGCCACTGTACATGATGGCATACACTGTTAGAGATGTGCTTGGAGGGTTAACGGATCATAAAGGGCTTTGGCCTCAGCTCATATGCTGTGCCCCTTACCTGAGTATTGCCCCTTAATTTCAGATGAAGTCCAGATGAACTCTAGGACTGGATAGCTCAATAGAGCTCTGAAGGACTTCTGAATGAGCACAGGAATGCACCGGAACTATTTCTGGATGATAGGGGATGATGACAAGACTACTTGGATGAAGTCCAGAATAGAACAAGTGAAGGATATTACACAATAGGTTGAAGGATAGAATAGGACAGGACCATAGGACCATAGGACCAGGAGTCTGAAGGTCTGAAGGTATGGACGTCCAAAGGTATGGACATCTGAAGGTGGTCCAAAGGTCCAAAGGTAGGAGTAGCGGAGTGTCAGATAGATGATGGACAGATGGACAGATGGATAGATGGATAGATGGATAGATGGATAGATGGATAGATGGATAGATGGATGGACAGATGGACAGATGGACAGATGGACAGATGGATGTGAAGTAGAGAGTGTATAGACTACTTCAGACAAGGTCTGAAGTAGAAACTAACAGAGGAAGACTACTGCAGGTAGAGCTGAAGGTGAAATGGAAGACGGTGTAAAGACTACAATCTAGCTAGTATGATAGTAAACTATCACCTATGCTAGTATATGTCGAAGTCTACCTAGCTGCTATACTTGCAAGGCAAGAATGTTTGACCCGAGGGGTTGCTAGTGAATATACATCATCAAGCGCTAATGTGTGATGCATGATACTGCTATAAGATGTTGCCAAAGGTAGCAGTAGTGTTGCCACTGATAGCACTGCAAAAGCCATGGATGCCAATGCTAAGCGTGTTGAGTATGATATATACTGATGGTGCTGTCGATGCCGATGGTGCTGTGGGGAGTGCTAATGATGAGCGGCATGGTACTGTGTATTGGTAGCTATGATAGCATTGTATGCTGAGGGATAGCAAAGCTTGCATGAAGAGCAACAGCGAGATTACAAAGTTTACAATGATAGTAATGCTTTAGCAAGGATAGTGGTAATAGCAATGAGTATAGCAATGATAGCACTGACAGTGATGGGTAGGGTGATGATAGCATTGAGGGCAGTGAAGACCGTCAAAGAATTCAGAGATAATAAGTTTTCAAAGAAGATGTATTTTGTATAGCAATAGCAGTAGCAGTACGGGGATTCCCATCAAATGAGTGATATGATATAAGAAATGATAATAAGTGACTTCTCCTACTGCTGTACAGTAGAAGGGGAGTGTGGAATGGAGGAGAAGTCAGCAGTCTTTTATCATACTTCATAGGTATGTGGAATTGATAGGTGAGAGTAGTAGTGAGTATGTGAGACTTAGCCATAGTAATATGTAATAGTGCTGCATGTGCTGCAGCATGCATTCTACATGTAATAAAGCTTGCCATGGGATTAGCAGTGGTAGATGGGAATATACTACCCACCAAATAGAACTAGTTGGCATGGCATAGGCATTTGATGGGCATTGGCTTGTTGAACATGGCTCAGTACTGTGGTACAGTAGTCCAGCAAGGGTGCAGTATCCTCAGTAACTGTATATATTGATAGCATTAGGGTTAGGGGTAGTTGCGCTATGTGGTATAGGGGCTAGACAACAATGGAAAAAGACCTATGCAAGGCCAGCACCAGCTGGACTGTCACAATGGACTACAATTGGATGAAGTCTGAAAGTGATTATATGATAGAGAGTCAAGGCTCCAGACTAGGGAGTACTCCCATAGTCCAGAGCCAGAGATTTACAAGGGCTAGAGCCCAAGTGAGAATAGAAACAGAGTTATATAGACAGCAGGGTAAGTAAGAGTATAAGCAATGATCAGACTGAGGTCTGTAGGAGCTGTATTATGAGTTTATATACTGTAAGTAGCATGCTGGAAGGTAAGTAAGCATAGTCCAAGGCTATGTCAGAAACATAATAGTAAGTACAGCAAAACATCAGGCTATGAACTTGAAGATAAAACTTGTACAGAATAACTTATTGAGATGGAGGCAGAGATAACCAATAGCCGGAGGCAGAGATGACCAAGAGGCGAAGGCAGGGATGACCAAGAGCCAGTGGCACAGGTATATCCTAAAAGGGGTAATGTGCAGATGCATGGGAATGGTTTTGGATATGAACATGGATCAGATATAGACACAGATCAAATATGGACACGGATCAGATATGGATCAGATGAGTGTATTGGATCGGATATGTGAACTGGATTGAGTGGGGATTGGATGGATGTGTCTGGAAATGTGGATTTGAGCAGGATGTTACAGTGGAAGTGGAGTGTAGAATCTGGTATATGACATACACCAAGTTCACACCATATGCGATCTGGGTGTCCTGTAAGCAGTTCATTGACCCATGCAATTCCTGTCAAAGCAGAGGTGTGGTAGGGTTGTTTATCATAGTATGACTTTGTATAAAGTTTGACCACTTCAAAGGCTTCCTGCACAAGACTGATTGCCACATGAGAGGCTGCCAAGAACATTTTCTTGTACAACTCCAGATGGGCCACAGCCAACTGATCTGCATCAAGTAAGGTGGAACCATCATAATCATCAACATCATCATGAAGAGTAGTCTTGTCTGGTGGGTCTAGGGGGTCAACATCATGGTTAGGATTGTCTGGATGCATGGTGGTAAGGTGTACTAGGCTGGTCTATGCATATGATATCTGTTTATCAGTGTGACATCTGTATTGAAACTCAGTGATTACAAAGTACATGACAAAGCAAATATTTGGCAAAGTTAGCTGGCAAAATTGTCTATCCAAACAGACTCTAAGGTTGAGAGGCCTTAGTGAAGGACATTCCAGGTAAAACCCAGTAAGATTAAAATAGAGAATACAAGCATAATACATTGTGCTTAAATAGGTCAAGATGTGTGCACAGACCAAGAGATTGTGGGAGAGTAAGAACTATAACAGCATATCCTAACCAGGGAACTGTGTTGAGATACAAAAGGAAATGATGACAAAGCAATATAAGTACATTGGAGAGAAAATGAATAGGGGCATACATAGAATGTAACAATTACCAGTTGATTTTAGCTGAACAAGGAACATTGGATGAGTTTTCTATAATGGATATTGACAAAGATAGCATTGATGACAGCAATGATGAATTGTGTACATAGTAGTACTACAAATGGAATGCATTTATTGCATGTGATATGATGGACTTGAAGGTACTTGAACTACATATGTAGTTACTAGTGGCAAACTGCTGGATGCCAGAGACAACAAAAGCACATCACAAAGTGTGATCTATAGTTTCAATATAAGAACTGGTCACCACAGAGCTTCACACAAAGATATTCATCAGCACAACTTTATCCTCCAGTAACATCCTTATCATTGCAACTGTGTTTGTGGGCTTGTTAACCTTTGTTCCATTACCACTATCCTCAGGTTGAACTTTATGTTTGCAACAGTAGCATTAGCAACAATGGGAGCATGATTGGTGACTTTGGCCTCAAGACTTTTTGTGAGATCAATGTGAATGTAGTTGAAGGTGGTGCAAGAGATTGTGTACCCATGCTAGTTAAAGCACATCAGCGGGTTGGATTGTACTACGTAGTGCTACGTAGCACTTCGTAGCATTCAGTAGCACTCGGTAGCGAATTACGTTTCCCTGATGCATTCATGCCATTTGCATCAGTCTTATCTGTGCTGTCTGTGCCAGCCATATCAGAATGTGTCTGTTTTCTGATGCTTGATGACTCTACTGCGGCCTAATTTCGTGAACTTTCGGTTATCGTACTAGCTCTTAGATTGTGTGCATTAAGTCACTCAGATGCCCTGGTGGGGAAATTTGAGAAGTACAGCTCATGATCCACGCCACTTGAAACTCCATTTGTATTCAACCGCGCAGCCGCTACCCCATTGCCGCGCCTGGCTGCGCGCCAAGTCAGAACCCAGCGAGCATCATTAGTTTGATTGTTGCTCTCCAATGTGTTGAACGCATGATGGAGAAGACACGGAGCTCCGAGACAGCTCAGTTAATCGGAAATGAAAAGCACGGGCTCTGGAGGCAGGGTTCGAACAGTACATGTGTGCTAAGAGGGATGGTGACAGTTGAAAGCCACTGCATCTGTCTTCGTATGTGTTGTGACATGTTCTATGATATCCTCTGATTAGAATTGAGTAAATGGTAAATGATCGTTCATATTAGTGTAGGCACGGTAACTTGGGCATCGCGGCAGAGATTACTGTCGTCAAAAAGGAATCTGTTACAAATGTTGATCAATGTCACATAACATGAGATCGCGAGAGCCCGGAGTTCCGAGACTCGAGTCAGTCAGTTGTACATGATAAACACTATGAAGCAAACAACAGATAGGCATCAGAAGCAATGTTGAAGGTCACTGCGTGCATCAATGATTACATATTTACGCTAGCATGATTTTAACTGAGTAAATCATTATACCTGTTACAAATCACATTAGCGCTGCCTCGTGGTATCCATGCTTGCCATGGACATAAGACTCACCTCGTTGTTTGCTTGCAGCCAACAAGGAACAAGCAGAACAAGCAGTGAGTACTAGTCAACTACCATTCCTATCATTTCTGATCACGAACTAAGCCAGGGTCGAAAAAGAACGCAAAGAAGCCTCACAGTAACGAGCTATATTTGTCAAATCCCTTGCGACGCCAACCGCTGAGAAAGCTATGTCTTTTGCCAGTGAACCTGAACCCCTTACGACACCAAGCGATGGGGAAGCCATGTCTTCTGAATTAGACTCCCTTGCCACGTTGACCGTTGCGGAAACTATGGTTTCAGATTCTGAAGCCCCTGCAATGCTCGCCACTGGGGGAGCTCAGCCCCAAACCCAATCCAGAAAGCTGACTCCAAAATACGAGTTTGTGGGTCACGAAGACTATGTTTGGGCCTTTGTCTTTTTGCACGACAACGTCCATATCGTGAGTGGTTCGTGGGACGGCACGATGCGCAAGTGGAACTGTGACACCGGACTTCTTGTCGGGGAACCATGGACAGCCAAGGGGGGTTGTATACATGCAATGGCACTTTCACCAGACGGAGAGATAATTGCGTGTGGGAGGATGGACGGAAGCGTTCAGCGGTGGGACGCTAACGATGGAAAGATGGTTGAAGCCGTTTGGACGGGTCATACCCGGGAGGTAAGGTCACTGTCGTGGTCACCCGGCGGAGACCATATTGCAAGTGGGTCCAGAGATGGGACGATCCTGATCCGAAAACTAGACAGCGGAGAAATCGAGGTGGGCCCAATAAAGACGGGGCAGCATTGGGTGAATGTGCTTGTGTATTCGCCTTCAGGCGACAGAGTCGCATCAGGCGGGTTGAACGAGACAGTCTGCATTTGGGACACGAAAACAGGCGAGCTCATCGTCGGCCCCATCGAGGAGCTGTGGGCCAGTGTGACGTCGTTGGTGTGGTCGTCAGATAGCAAAAAAGTTTACGTCGCGTCAGACAAGTTTGTGCGTGTTTTCGACAGTAACTCAGGCACGGTACTTCACCGCTTCGAGCACAACGATTTGGTGAATTCTATCGCTCTTTCACCCAAACACGACGTACTAGCCTGCGTAGGCCAGCCAGGTGTTGCACAGCTATGGGATACAGAGTCACATGAACCACTGCACCAACAGCCGTTCATTGACCGTCGAACTCTTCGCTGCGTGTTATTCTCTCGAGATGGGAGGTATCTAGCAAATAGCGGACTTGGCAGGAAACTCACCGTGTGGACGGTAAAAGATATGGCTCCTGAGCTTACAGTACGCATTTTCACGCCCATATTGCAAGTTGACAAGCTATACAGTAGGAAACTCGACTCTAGACACCAATACCGTCGTGCCTTGACGTCAGTGTTCTCGCATCCAACTGCCTTTCCTTCCATTACTCACGGAACTAACTATCACAGGTAGATGCTACAACTGCTCAATCAGGGGCTGATGTGTTCACTGATGGGGAGAAAGATGATCCGTACGGTGGCTACTTTGAAGTAAATCTCGTGTTTTGTGATATGAAGGACACTAGTATTGACAATGAGCAGACTTATGAGCCTTATCATACTTCGGCACCATCTGCAGGTCCCTCTCGTTCCAGGAATTGTAGCCCATCCTCCGCCTGGCGCTTCTGGAATATTGCGGACTATTCTCGACGCAACTCGCCTGCGGATGAATCCACCGCGTTGCAACAACGCACGAAACACGGTCTCTTCATGCGGTACACTGGCCCGCAGCCCGTAACAATCGCAGCCGGAAGAAAGAAAAATGTAAGCATGGTATCAAGTGTCCCTTGTTGTGCTACATACGTGACTGAATCTCCAGAGAATCTACGTAGCGCGTCCCCTTCTGAAGATTAATGCTCAGACTGGTCAGTCATCTTTGACGACAGCTCAGGCTGTAGTGCAGCCAATTTCGACGCCACGGCCTCAGATTCTGACTCGGGTACAGACGAAAACACCGCAGCCTGCTTCAGAAAAAGAGTGTGGTTGTTGGACCAATTTTTGCCTTGCACTCTGGTGCATCCGACGCCGCACTCGTACCGTTATCCCCACTGCTTAGCTTCCTCGTAATGTTACTTTACCAAGTAGGTTTCGATGCTTCCTATATCTCATGTTGTCCTGGATCATTTCTAGCGCGTCTTTTATGTCAGGGTTGAATATTATCCTGTCTTTACATACATAGTTACGTAGTCAGCATCTGGTCAAATGTTCTTGATGTAGTCCTAGATAGTGACAGTGGATGGGTGGTAGGACCTGAAGATCGCCTGTTATTCTGGGTACCACCCGCATATCGACAGCTATTGTATAACCCTGCAACTGTATTAGTGATACCCGGAAGAGGTGCTGAGCTTGAACACATGGACAGCACTGGCAACAATGCCGAAAGGAGTGAATCTCTTCAAAGTCCTTTCCGTTCCTCGCACTCAGTAAAATCAACACTTTCAGACCTTAGCACTGGGAGGATCGTATTCTAGTGATCGATCCTTTCTGAATAACATGAATGTGACGTGCACAGTGGTTCAAACGTTCATGCCTTGTATTCTTCATGGTCTATACGTACCGAGCATCCGGTCAGAGTTTAAATATATGTTTTTGATGTAGCGCGTTCATTCCGTACAAGCAGCAAGCTGATATCTTTCGGCGGCAGGAGTAAGTGCGCCTACAATCATGCGGAAAGGTCAGCAGTGGAGTCCGACCGCGCGGCCAGCACACCATGAGGTCTCCTAATAATTAAATCAATGATTCTGCCGATGATAACCGGCAATAGAACTGACCCCAATAGAAGTTCCTAAAAGCACTGACTGGTGAGCGATAGGTACTGATTGCGGTATCCTATTTTTTACTACCGTAAGACTCGGACCTCTGGCAATCGAGGTTTATAATGCCCGAGTCAGTCAGTCGCGCCATTTTCATCACACTGGTCAAGGATGTTCATCACTGTACGATCTCTGGGATTGAAACTGTCTGCTAGAGCCAATGTACTGGCTGTGTCGCAGGTTCTTCTTGCGTTAGGAGTGTTGTCCTCTCCGGTAGTCACCATATCTGCATCCATCGTCGACTTGGGTTATGCCCAGTACCAGGGATCAGTTGACACGGAGACAAACATTACCAGCTTTCTTGGAATACGCTACGCGGCTCCTCCAGTTGGTGCGTTTAGTTCTGTTTGTTTGCATACAATCTCAGTTCACGCACCAAGCGTAGGCGACTTGAGATGGGCAGCTCCGCAGCCTCCATCGACCACCTCTGGGGTTCAAACAGCTACCACACAACCAAACGAATGTTATCAAGCAACCGAAGGCAACTCTTCGACAAATCCGTTTGTAAACACCTGTATGAGGAAAAGGGATATTAGTCAATCTGAAGACTGTTTGTTCTTGAAGTAAGTCCTGTCGCGAAATAATGATGTTGACATTTACAATTAGTGGTTACGTCCGGCAGTGTATACACTCCCGGAAGTGAAGTGGTAGCCACTCCGGGAGGAGGGCTCCCAGTTGTCATTTGGATTCACGGAGGAGGGTATGCCGTAGGAGCTGCAAGCGAATACAATGGGGCAGATCTGATTATGGACTCAAATTATGGTATCATCGTTGTCTTAATCCAATACCGCCTTGGTTTATTCGGTACTTTTTCGCTGTTCCTCTCGGTTTCAAATGTATGCTAAGGTTTGTACACTGCCGATTAGGTTTTCTCCCCGGGAAAGCAATCAAGGAAGGGGGTGCGCTCAATGCTGGACTACGTACGTGATTATCATGGTCTGGAAGTTACTCAGATTTAGCTGAACTTAATTTCCAAGTCGATCAGAATTATGCATTACAGTGGGTGCAGGCCTACGTGAGCAGAACTCTCTGCTTGTGTTGTGTACCCCAAGTGATAGGAGGCTTAGATAAGCAGCTTCGGCGGTGACCCCACAAAGGTTACAATTTGGGGAGAGTCCGCTGGTGAGCTGCGCTAGATACTCTCCGTCACAATCGTCTTTGTTTATTACTTTGTTTCAGGTGCCGGTTCAGTGCTGCAGCATATCGTTGCTCATGGAGGCAACACGCAGCCTCCCCTCTTCAAAAACGCCATGACGAGTTCTCTGTTCTTACCATCCCAATACAACTATAACGATCGAATTCCGGAGGTGATTCTTTTTCATGAGGACGATACCATTAGGATCCTGAATGCCACTACCAGATATTGTATAGTGAAATCGTCAATGGAACAAAGTAAATCATTTGACAAACAGCCATCCCCTATCTAATTGCTCAACTCGCAGCTGTACCTCAAGTTCAGATACCCTCTCTTGTTTGCGTGCTGCAGACGTCAATACGCTGCAGACCTTGAACTATGACATCACTGTCAACGGGTTCTTTGGCACGTTTGTATTCGTCCCTGTTGTGGATGGCACTTTCGTCTTGGAGAGGCCTACCGTGACGCTAAGGAAAGGTCGTTTGAATGGTGTATGATCCGTGAATGCATCTATCTCACAAACAGACTCAAGCCCCTTCTCCCTTAGGACTATCTTCTTTCTGTGACCAATTCGCATGAGGGGAACTATTTCGTCAACCAATCGACGACATTGGATATTGCAGACTATGTCATGGCGCTTTTTCCTAACATGGGTTCTGCCCAGGCTGCTGGAGCGGCGAAGATCTACCAGAAATACGGAAGTAATGTTAACCAGGCAAATCTCGTGATGGGTGACAGTATGTGTATTTTTGAATGACTGATCACTGTCCTTGATTTCATGGGTCATTTCAGCAACATTTGTTTGCCCCACTTATTATCTCGTCTTAGCATTTGGAGAACGAGCTTGGAAAGTGAGTTCGAGGCAACTCGCAAATTTATTTATACTCAATACAAGCAGGGGGAGTTTGCAATCCCGCCTGGCCTTCATGGAACTGATATTCCATACTACTTCACCTCATTTTCGTAAGTTGAAGCATTGGGTTAACCCCTATTCTGATTGCATGCTGTTTCAGGCCTCCCTACAACAATTCGCAATTCATCACTGCTTTCTCAAATTCATTCATGGCTATGGCCATGTTTGATACTCCTGACCACAGATACACCCCAGGGGATATCACGCCTTCCTGGAGTTCTTGGAAAGATGATTTGACAGTGATGAAGTTCAACGAGACATTCGCAGGAGCACCTGACGTCCACACTTTCAAGACCGATAGCGCTTTGTTGGAGCGTTGCGCGTGAGTACCATATCTGTAATGAGCCGAGATGCTGAGCTAAAGGCATGTAGCTACTGGCTGAGCGTGTCGGCGTATATAGCGCAGTGAATGGAACTTGAGCGCCGCTGTGGCATCTACGTGAGCTGAGTAGTCTTGCGACATGTTTTCCATCCGTCCAGTAGCTTGTCACGATGTTTCTAGATCACTATGTAGCGAAAATTTTGTGTTAAGCAAAAGATCCTTTAGCTCATATCATTTAGCAACGACTACCACCATCCTGCCGGTGATGTCAGATCTTTCAGTCTGAGTGCATCCATTGTCAGACCATCATGAGACGACCATACCGCAACGGAGGCACATCAGTGATTACTTTTTTTCTTAGTAAAAAATATGTTTGTTTTCGACATTTGACTATCTGGCTGCGCGGCACGGCGACTCCGACTTGAGGTAGATTGACAACTTCATCTAACAATTCTTCCCTCAGATTGCCGACTCAGGATATTCAACCTGGAGATGGATGGTATGTATTTTTTCACCATCGTACACTGCTCTCATATCTCCAATATTTTTGGTCTATGTATATTGCTGATGTGGCTGTTAATATCATTGTACTGTCTGGACTGCGAGAGAATGTGTGCCAGTGATTGAGCGGTCATAGTTCGTTCGTCCTTCTTGATTTCATTGAGCTTATGCCCCGTCTTTTTGGCAGGCAAAGTGGACCCGCAACGGTGAGCTTGTCCATAGTTAGGTATATGTAAGCTGGGAAGCATGACAGGCGGGTGGTGAGGATTTGCTTCCAAGGTAACTGATCTTAGTTCTATACCTCGATTCTCATTTTCAGAAGTTAGAACCTCACAGACGAAACTGAAGTGACGAAGACCACAAAGAACGATGACCTGTGACTCGGATCAGGGTTCTTATCGTTCAAGCTCAGCGCTTAAGCTTGCAAGTTCCAGGCCTCCAAAACATCAAAATTGTTTGTGTGTCTTCCAGTTTTGGTGAACGCGTTTCCCTGGTATTAATATTGGGTACGTAGTATAACCATTGGAGTTGGGGACCCCAGGCAGAGGGTGGGAGAGTCGGAGAAGGAGGAGTTTAGGGGCCGTGTTTAGGTCGGAGTTGGCTGAACAGAGCGTTGCTAGAGCAGCTGGAGGCAATAGGGAGCATCTAGGTCTTTTATTTGTCAATAGTGAGGCTTCGGACATAGCCCACTCCAACTGGTCAACAGAGCGAGTTCGCCACAACCCCAGCTTTATCTCAAAAACCCCACCTGTTAAACCCAGAGCCCAGAGCAGAGCCCAGAGTTTGAGTCTAGAAGCAGAACCTAGAAGCCTTGTGGAGTACATGAGTAACCATGCGAACTAGACAAAGACTCTGCAGGAGGGTGTCTTGCTCTTATCCCGCTTCACGTGAATCACTGCGTCAACCTACCCCGTTTACATGGATGCTCAGGCAAGAGCCCTCTGTCACCGTAGCGGCGGCTCGCCTGTCTTGTTGTCCATATCTTTTTACACTACTCTCATGCATACCGGTCGCAAATTTTGTTGGGTGAGTAGATCACCGTCAATACCCGCTGACTCTCGGTGTTAATTATTAGCACTGTGTCCTAAATGACAGATCGAGCTATGAACACGCAGCAACATAGCAGGGTGAATGGAATTGCCACGACGCCATGACAAGAAGCAGAGGTGCCATGGTACTTAATAGCAGAGCACGAAAAGGAGAAAGAATGATGAACACACAATCAGGCTGTCCGAACTGAAATAAGTTTCTATGTTCGCCAATACGGTCTACGAAAGCCGTGATTTGCGGGTCCCCTATGGTCCGAAATGACGTTGTTGAGACTCAATATGCGAATACTATGCCATAGCGTCGGTGACTTCACCTACGCTGGGATTCAACCACCCATACAAATCTGTATGCTGCTTTGCATCTAAAAACAATCCCTTGTATATTTTGGCCATTATATATTAGTTTATAGTGGCATAAGTAAACGAGGTCATGGCAAAACCGACCTTGCGGTTGTCGCGATCTAAAATAGTGTAGAAGCGCTGCATAAATGTCCAGCCAGTAATAAAGTCAAGCCCTGAGCCACTTGTCCTACCTAGGTTTTTAATGATGAGATATATGCCATCTCTCTCAGCGCCAGGAATTTTGGAGTTGAGAGAACGAGGCCAGATTTGGGCGTTAGGGATGAGACTGAAGACTCCCTGCACAAAACGGTGAACAAGGCGTGTGAGGGCTGACAGAATTGACATACATTGCCAATATAGAACTTCAAGTCCTGTAGGGCCCTGTACTGGTCAGGGGCAATACTGAGAAGACCAGTCCGCTGATCGACAGTAGCGCCGGTTGCGGCCCAGTACCTGGAATAGGCATCTATCGAACGCTGATTAGACCATTATTACTCGCTGTACCCTAAATACACACCGGAGGCAATGTAAATAAAGTCGCTGCCAGTATCAATGACACCAGCAGTGTGTAACAAGATGTCCGTGTTGCCGTACGTGATTCTCTGATCGATACCCCAGTATTTCTTTGAACGGGTGTTGGTGACATCACTGAAACAACATGATTACTAAGAGTGTGGATTGATCTAGGAGCTGAGGTAGCTTACGTGTATACAATGTTACCAGTGCACTTGGTATAATCAGGTTCACCAAAGGCGAGCTCTCCGACATCGGTGTCTCCATTCCCAGTGAGGGGCCGGAAAAAGATACCAACAAGGTTCCGAAGAATGGCGTTTGCGGTAACCAGCCGGTCAGTAAAAGTTGGATACGTGGCATGCGGGTCATCTATTAGGGTGTGGACTGTCAAATCTCGAGGCCCGAGGCCAAGGATACCGTCATAGAATCTGAAGTTCGTCGAAGCAGAAGCAACAGCGAGTTCATAGTTGGGGATCGTGAGCCCATGACCGAGAGTGACGGTATCGGTGAAGAAAGTTCCTATAGATAATTGTAGGTGTTTTCAACGTATGATATCGTTGTATGTCATACCAACGAAGGCCATATTACCCCTCCCAACACCGTAGACTTCCCCTACACGCCGTCCGGTGTTGACGCCGGTTTCGCCGTATGGAGTGCCGGCGCCAATCCATGTGACCGCACTACCGGAGTCGACAACCAAGTTATCTTCAATAATAAATTAGCAACTGCATGTTTTCTGAATGTTGAACTAACAGGTTGTGGGGGGGTTGCCAACGTCGAGTGCTACAATGTATCTGTATGCAGCGTCGGATGACATAGCAAAACTTTCAGTGCCGAATGACATGGAAATGCTTTCAGCACGTCGGCTATGCCTATTGTAGTCCCTGAAGGCCGCCATACGAGCTTTATCGTGTTGCACGAGGTCAATAGTACCATTGGAGAAGTTTAGTCTCCTGGTAAGGGGGAGGATGATGGGAGAATTGCGAACTTCAACGGGCGATCCCGTGATTGACAAAGCCAGGAGAAGTGTCAAGAAGGATATAGTGAGGAACATGGCTTATTAGACGTAATATCATACTCAGTGGCCCATTATATACTTCAAGAGTGAACACGATAACCGTGGCACGTACTATATTGAAACATCCCCCTCGAAAAGGTAATGACAAGGTAGCTCTGATCCGAGTCACAACGTGAGTGCAAAGATTCGACCTCTCGATAAAGTGTGGTAAGAGATGGTTTCCTGGCAGGTGGCAGGAATTTTAATACAATTCGCCTATTTACTAATGGTTCAAACATTGATTGGCTTAACTCACGTTCATTTCCACAAAGATGCCACCCATCACGGATATATTGCCCAGGTTAAGGCAGCAAGCATTGCTGAGCGCTGGGAAGAGCGGTTGCAATGTGACTCACCCATGAGTCTTTGGGAGAAGGTTTCGTCAGATCTTCACGTCACATTAATGACGTAGTAGTGTTGATGATGCGTCCTTGTTTCAGAGCCCCGCTGGCATGTTCTGGGTACTATCAGGGGTCACTGCGAAAATGATAATTTGATCTGATAGGTCTGACACAACCGGAGGTGGGTGGTTCTTGCTGGCGATTGTGTTGATTATTTGCCTTTATTTTGAGTATATATTACCTTATAAGCTAATATGGGGTTTGTAATATTTAAGACAGGTTTTAATGTCGTGCAAAATGTCAAGGCAATACTTAATATTTAGGTTATCATCTAAGCAGATGTAAAATTTCAAATGTTAAAGAGATATTCTATGACAAGAAAAATATAAAGCATCAGCAAACATTTTGTTGCTGGCTGAACATCAATGACAATAAGAAATATAAATATATCTTTAATACTGGCCTAGACTTTGAAGTGAAACTTCACATTTAAGACTTGAAAAAACTTCAAGCATTGCACATGACTGAATATCTGCTCATACATGAAGTTTAGACAGTATATACATCCTTGAAGGGAGGCTGGAAGTATCCAAGCAAGAATGTATGGAGTTCACTGAGCAGGCACCAAGCATCAGGGGAAACTGCAATGGGCTGCAGTGTCTTGAAAGCAATGCCCTTTTGCAAGAGTTTCAGGGTAATGTTCAAGATGTTGGACCCCCAGTCATGGCAAAGGCACATCACAGCTGTAGCAGCATCAGGGACTACAAGTTTCTGGGGACCAGACTTCTTGATTGACTTGGCTGGATGACATAGAGTCACTCCTGGCCAGGGATGTTGAGATAAGAAACTTGAATGAAAGTATTTGAAGTTGACAAGGGGGTCCCAGGTGCCAAGTCTCAGTGATCAGACAGTCTCTCAGACAACTGAGATGCAGGAAGCATGACAAGGTAACATATGAAGCATGTAATTACATGCTTCTGCATATCTGAAATCAAGTCAACATCCTTGCCTGAGTCCCTGACAATGTTGCATATGTGACTGAACTTTTATTTCTTGACCCAACTTTCAAAGGTGGCAGATCCACCAATGGATCTGGTACTCAATGCTGTCAGGTGAAACATGAGGTGAAAACATAAGTGGGTGACAAATCATTCAACACCCTCAGTGTAACTGGATGAGGCTGTGACTGGGATGAATATGGATGTTGTTATATCCAGACTGGATATCCATTTTCATAAAGAAGTTTGTATCATGGAGGCAAGCAAGAAGAGAAACCAGAAGAGGAAGGGGGTAAGCATTCTTCACTGTCCAATTATTAATGTACTGATAGTCTTGACAAGGACAAAGTTCTCTGCTCTTTTTTCCCACAAAGAAGAAGCCACTTGCTTACAGTGACTTGGATTCAGATATGAACCCTTTAGTCACATTTTTGTTGATAAATGCTTTTATGGCTTCTCTTTCTCTTTCCAATAGCAGGTAAACCTTTGACATGTGAGGAATAAAACTGGGTTTTGTATCAATTCAGTGATCAATACTGGGATGTTCCAGAGGAAGTTTGTTTAAACTGTCTTTAGCAAAGATGTCTTTCAAATCATGGAGATACAAGAGGATGAGTTCTTCAAAAGTCTTCTTTCATTTCTCCTTTTCTTCAGTGGCAAATTCTTGTGCTTTGTTGCTAAATTTCAAAGGGGATGACAGGGGGGTAGCATAGTTGGGTGGAGATAACAATACTGTTGAGTAGTTTGGAAGTTGTTCCAATCAAGAAGTACCATCATGTGTGAGGGGTGTATCCATAGACATTTCTTCAATGATATGCATGGAGGCTCCATCAGTATTGTACTTCACTAAAAATTCTCCATCACTGAGTTCATAAGATGAAATTTTGTGAACTTCCAGTACAGTCCACACATCCTGCATAGTATCAAATGATGGATCTTTGTTGTCTTTGGTGGGAAGTAATGCTGGCACAGGTTCTTCAGTTGTTACTTCTGATCTTCCTGTGAGGAAGTCTTCTTCACTTGGGCACCCCTCAATGAAGTCTAATTGGTGTCTTTTTGGTTCTGGTTGTCTAACTGGGTCTTTGGCTTTTTGCACATGCTCATGTTGCTCCTCTGGTGACCACTGCTCTTTCAGAGTAGGAGTAGTCCTTGGTGCTGGTTCATCCTGACTTCTTCTTTTATCGACACGAGGGATCAGAGAGATGGGACATGGGGGAATAGTCTTGTGTGGGAGAGTTGGACAAGTTATCATTGGAGATGGGACTTTATTCCAAAGGGGATACATCCAGAGCTACTAGAAGCAATTGGAAGTTTTGAGTTCTTCCATTTCAGAGTGTGGTGGTTAAATAGGAGGGGCAGCTTGGCCTTCTTTCTATTGGTATCAACATTGATTTTGATTAAATCTGACTTCTTTGTTTGAGATAACATCAGAGTTTTGGTGGTCCAATCAATGACTGGATTCATGGCACACAGCCAAGGAATTCCAAGAAGGATTTGATCACATCTTCCTAACTTGGTAATGTTGAACTTGCCATACATGGTTTGTTCATCAATTTTCACAACTAAGAGGCAATAGTGTGTGATTGGGCTACCCTTTATGTAGGTGCCATTGGTGGTAGTGACTTTGAAGGGCTTGCTAAGTCTTCTTTTGGAAATACTGTGGAGTTTTATAAACTCCTCAGAGATGAATGTTCCAGCTGCTCCAGAATTGATAATGGCAGTGGTTTTGATGGATTCATGACAAGTATGGGATATAAGGGTGATAGGAATGTGTAATTCTTTTCGTTCACCTACAGCATGTACAAGTCTTAGTAATATATCCAGAGAAACATACATCAATTTGTTTCTACAGAGCCTTGAGTCTCTGTCTTATATACTGGGGTGTCTTTCCCCTTCTTCTTCTGAGAACATCTGTTCATGCAGTGTCCAGTCTGATGGCAAAGAAAACACTTTCCTTTCCTCATATTTGGCTTTCTCAGCTTGAGATAAGCAATCGACTTCCATCATGTTTGGATTACAGGAAGATGTATAATAGGAACTCCTGTACTTCTGGGTCTTCTTCTGCAGAGCATGGCAGTTTCTTATTGCTTGGAGGCAATGATAAGCATTACCAATATTGACACATGTTTCTATGATTCTATCAAAAGTTTCTGGGACATCTCCAGTGGCAAACAACTTCATCAAGATGCTAATGTTAAAACCATCTTGGAAGTACTGGATCTTTGTGGAGTCATCCTTCACTTTTGCCTGAGAGGTGAGGCAGATGAAATCTGAGATGTACATCTGTAAATCTTTGCTGCCTTGCTTGAGGTCACAAAGACAAGTAATGGTGGACCCAACAGGGTCAAGGGGTGCAAATGCTTTGCTGAAACCTTTAAGGAAGTCCTTTAGAGTCCCATAGTCGATGGTACTGTCCTGGGCTTGTTCAAGGAATTCTTCTTTCCAGGATATCACATTCCCTTTCTCCATAAATGAGCAGATGAAAATTATTTTCTGCTTATCAGTTGTGTAAAGTTTATCATTGATATCCATATATGCATTGCATAATAGGATAAACACTTTAGCCTTCTTGTGGTCCCTGTCAAAGACAGCTGGGTGACCAATCTTGAATTTGTTGTAAAGACTACAATCTAGCTAGGCTGATAGTGAACTACTCCCTAGACTAGTATATGTCGAATGCTTGCCTAGCTTCTATACTTGTAGGACAAGGATGTTTGACCTGAGGGGTTGCCGGTGGATATACTCTGCCAAACACCAATGTAAGATGTGTGATACTACTATTAGATGTTGCTGAAGGTAGCAGTAGCGATGCTGCTGTTAGCGCTGTAAAAGCTGTAGATGCCAATGCTAATGTGTGCTGAGGATAATGACTACCAATGATGCCGATGATACTGTTAGTACTGAGAGAAGTGCTAGTGATGAGTGGGGTGATAGTGTATACTGATGACTATGATAGTGTTGTATGCTGAGGGATAGCAAAGCTCAAGCAATGAGTGATGGCGAGATTATGATGATAGTGATGCTTAGCAATGATAGTGATGATAGCAATGATAGTGATGGGTATAGCAGGATGGCAAAGACCATTAAAGAACTTAGAGATAATAGACTTTTCAAAGAAGATATATTCAAATAGGGGTAGCAGTAGCAGTATGGGGATCCCATTAAAAAAAATGAGTGATACAATGTAAGAAATAGTGAATGGATGCTTCAGCACACGAGTAGTACACCAAAGGTAAAAAGTGACTTCTCCTACTGATGTATGGTAAAAGGGGAGTAAAGTACAGAGAAGAAGTCAGCAGCTTTTTATCATACATCGTAAGTAAGCAGAATTGATAGGTGAGAGTAGTAGCAAGCAAGCGAAACTTAGCCATAGTGATATGTAATAGTGCTGCAGGTGCTGTGGCACGTGTTCTACATGTAATAGTGCTTGCTGTGGGATTTAGCAGTAGTAGATGGGAATAAACTACACACCAAATGGAACTAGTGGGCATGGCATAGGCATTCAATGGGCATTGGCTTGTGGAATGTGGCTTGGTGCTTTGGTACAGTAACCGGCAAGGGTGTGGTATCCTCAGTAACTATATATATTGATAGCGGTAGGGTTAGGGGTGGTCACACTATGCAGTATAGGGGCTAGACAATTATGGAAATGAACCTATGCAAGGCCAGCACCAGCTGGACTGTCACATCGTGATCTTTTGACATGATGGCATATCTGTGTCAGGGTTGTAAACCTTTGTGCCTACATGTGCTGTCTTGCTGTCCACTAGGTCTTATCTTGTTCTTGCAGAGATCAATGAGGCCAATGACTGGGTAGTAGTTGGTATCTGAACTTTAATCTTTTGTTATGCACTAGGATAGTTTTAATGAGCAAACTCAAAAGAGAGAATACACACTCAAGCTACTATACCTCTACAAAAGAGCAGAGGTTCATCATATAAGACTTAGCTAAGTCGAGTACAAGATTGAGAGTTTATGACTAAGTCAATGGAGTGCAAAGACTTAGAAAGAGACTCAGATGACTAAGGTTGAAAGGCCTTAGTGAAGAGATATCCAGGTAAAACCTAGTAAGATTGAGGTGAGGTGAATAAGTGTAATACACTGTGCTTATATAGATAGGAATGCATGCACAGACCAAGAGCACCCTAGGGGTCATGGGAAGGTAATTGTAAGAATACAACTGCATATCCTAATGAGGAAGGCAAGTATAGTACAGATATGTTGAGATGTATCTGAGTCAATTATAAATGATTCGTGTCTCTTTGCCCCTAATCATGACTTCAATTCCTACTGACTGTGCATTACACACTACATGCATTGCTGGTGACTTTGTGCATCAGCTCTTTGCTGCCCATGTCAATGGCCAGAAACAGTTGGTCTTGCCTCCACTTGCACTGGATGTACTGACCATGTTTGTGTGTTGGCAGTTTGTCCCAAGTTCTTGCCAATGCCTATTTAAACCTAAGTGGGTCATTGCTCTACCCTCTGGTGTGTTCACCCCTGAGGTGTCAACTACGCTAAAGGGGGAAGGTGGTCCTGCAGTTATAATATCCATGCAGCACTTGGCACTCCTGACCTCAGCAGCTCTCTGGGTGATGCATCCAGAGTTGTATTGGACCTTTGTCACCACACAGATAAAACTCACTCAATGGGCCATGGGAAATGGCCTCAATGACATATATACCTGTCTGAAACTTTGGGGTTCAGTGTTGAACTGCACTGCTGTTATTTGTAACAGGCAATGCCCTCTTCACCAAGATCTTGTTACAATCGTTGTACGCTTCCCTCTCTTTTGTTTCTTTCTTGTCTACGACCGTCTTATGCTTACATCATCATTTCCTTGTATATTACTTTCGCCCACGGTCACTTGACCATACGTTCATACGTGACTCCTTCTGACTCGTTCTCGTTCCTGACGTCATACGTTCAACACGTTGTATTCCACTGCCTTCCATTCTTGGATACGTAGTCGTTATATATCACCATGAGCTTGCCCTAAAGCACCCTATACTTACGTATATAAGCTCGGGTAGATATACTGTATTTCCTCATTCTAATCTTACTGGGTTTTACCTGGATTCTTCCTTCGCTAAGGACCTCCAATCCTTAGTTGTCTAAGATTGTATCTAAGCTTAGCACACCTAAGTCTTAGTCTAAAGCGAACTTACCTTGCCTCGACTCAGCTAGTTCCGTGTACCTTCACGCGGACCTACCTTTGTCATTGTAGAACGTACTCGACTCAGCCAGTCTAGTCCTCTCTACAGGACTGCACTGCCTTTGTCGTTTACCCCGAACCATACTAAGCCTTCATCCGGTTAGTACCTGAACCCACGACTCTTGACACTGCTTGTTTGCGGCAGTCGTGTTCAGAACTATCCCAGTTCGTAACAGATCTAAGATTTACTCCAGAAGGGTTTGACATCATGACCAGTGTTGGCCATTATTGTTGTGGGCTCATGACCCTGTCCAACCTCAGTATTCAGTTGTGACATAACTCTGGTGTCATAGTTGGCTGCTCTGGACACATGTCAGACATGGTGTCACATGCACCAGTGATCGCATCATGTGGACATGGTTCATGTGCGATAGCCTTTGCAATTTTGTAGGAAAACCTCAGCTACAATATGCAAAATACATGAATATAGATTAGGATGTGTCAGTTTCAGCCTAGACTATATATATTGTATATATAGATCATGTCTCAGTGCTCACTCTTGAGTACACTTAATATACACATTGTGATATCTATTCAGTGTTTTGGAATGTTAGTGATCAATGATTTTGGTATATACATTGTATACACAGATCATGTCTCAGTGCTTGGTCTTGAGTATGCTTAGTTTATACATCATCATCCATACTAGGTCTTCTGGAATGTCAGGCATCAATGATTTCAGCATATACATGTTGAATACTCAAAGTCATCTTTATGTCAACCAATCACCCAAGCTGATGTGTGACCAATGCTCATGGGAGATCCATTCCACATCAGCCCACCTGATAGAATCAGAGGATTCTCCTCATGGGCCCACTGATAGCATCATGAATTTATTTCTATTGGCCCATCTGATGGCATTGGGAATTCATTTACATCAGCCCATCTGATAGCATCAGGAATTGACTTCCATCAGCCCACCCAATGGTATCAGGAATTCATTTCTATTAGCCAACCAGTTTGCATCAGTTCCATTGGCCCATCTGATTGCATCAGGCATTCATTACTATCAGCCCACCTGATAGCATCAGTTCTATTGGCCCACCTGATGGCATCAAAGATTTATGTCCATTGGCCCACTTGATAGCATCAGGAATTAATTTCCATCAGCCCATCTATAGCATCAGTTTGGTCAGCCCACACAATTACATCAGGCATTTATTGCTGTTGGCTGACATGATTGTATCAGGAATCTATTTCCACTGGACCACCTGATAGCATCACTTCCATCAGCCCACTCAACTGTATCAGGCACTCATTACTGTCAGCCCACCTGATTGCATCAGGAATTCATTTCCTTCAGCCCACCTGATAGCATCAGTTCTATTGGCCCACCTGATGGCATCGAAAGTTTATGTCCATCAGCCCACTTGATAGCATCAGGGATTCATTTCCATCAGCCCACACAATTGCATCAGGAATTCATTTTCATCAGCCCACCTGATTACATCAGGCATCCATTGCTCTTGGCTGATCTGAGAACATCTGGGATTCATTTCCATTGGCCCATATGATGGCCTCATACCCAGGATAGGCTGACCAATATGCACAAGGAACATATTCTACATGGGCTGACCAATAAGCACAAGCAATGTATTCTACATGGGCCAACTGACATGCACAGGAAATATACTTTGCATGCACCTGCATGATGGCTTCATATCCATCATTGGCCAACAGGTACACACAACCACATATGCTACATGGGCCCACCTGACAATATCATGCTCCACTACCATTGTTTCCTGGCCACTGGCTGACATGTTAATATTGAGTATAACTATGTATGGGCCCAGCTGTTAAAATCATCTCTCAGTGAGCCTGTCGGCCAAATGTGCAGCAATAGGTAAGCTCAGTAGACTAGCAAGTCACTATATTATATACCTGCAGCAATAGGTAAGCTGCAGTAGTAGTCAGTACTAAGTAATGAATGTGTAAGTAGCATATGCTCACCTCAGTAGACTAGCAAGTCACTGAGGTAGGTAGAGTAAAGAGTGGCTTTAAGTATGTCCATGCTTATCTAATACTACTGGTAATGTCTGAGGTCCATGTAATGTTTGACTATTAAACAAAATGTCAGCCACAGGCAAACATATTCAATGGGCCGGCATCCACTGGCCCATGTGGAACAGCATATTTTCAACCTTGGCTGCCTGTATATTACAGACCATGTGACTGAATGGGCTCATATGAGTTGCATACTTTGAAGACCAAAACTTATGGCCTACAGCCTATGGGAATCTTGGCAGTCATACTCACATCTTGCTTGAACACCTTTATGAGACTTATAATATTGATGACAACACTATTGGAAGCATGTCAGCCACCACTCATGCATCAGCCCAGTCTCACCATCAAAGTTGGCCCTTGCTGCAGCTTTGACTAGGTTTTGTGGTGGTTCTTCTACAGTGCAGAACAAGGTAGATGTCTATCTGAGTGGTCTCTACCCTTGCCCACCTGAGCAAATGACCAATCCCCTTCAGTGGTGGAAGGTGAGTAATTATCTCAGATACTTCATACTAGAAGTCTCACTATTGTTTTTACAACAATATCAAATGACATTCCCTGTCACACATTGCTCATGATGTCCTCACTGTTCCTGCTGTTATGTTGAGATGGATGGAGAACATAATGCAAATATAATAAAATATGCCCTCGAAATTATTTTATTCATATTTGGACAGCACTACCACTATGGGTGTCACAAGTCCCGCTATCACCCAAAAAGCATTTTCCAAATGTGATTTTTGTCTACAGCACTCAATTCTAAAGTAAGTCTTTAACTACTTCACTCAATATATTCTACATACTATACTAGATAAATTCCAAGTGAAACGAAACGAATCCATTGAGAAATAATGGAGATCGTGTTTTCAGTGTGACAGCAGCAAAATCGTCACCTGCCGTGGCTGCCGACGTCGGACATTCAATTTAACTGAGCTGGGCTCAATCGCTATGCCACGGGGAATCACCGAGGCAAGCTGCTTGGTGTCTACCGGGTCACGAGTAGATAGTCACTGATAGTATTATAAATTCACCAACCGGTTGTGTCAGATCAAATTCTCGTTTCCGCAGTGACTCCTGATACCAGAACATTGGCTGCATAACCTGGCACTCTGAATCAAGGACGCATCATCAACGCTACGTCATTAACCTGACGACGGGCGAAGATTTTACGTGTCATTTGCGCCTGACAAAACCTGACTTCTCCACAAGGACTCGTGACTCCCAGTCACATTGCAGCGCCCTCCTCAACGCTCAGCAACGCTTGCTACACCAACCTGGGCAATGCATTGATGGCTGGCATCTCCATGGAAATGAAGGTGAGTTGAGTCAATGAATGTTCGAACCATTAGTAACTAGGCGAATTGTATTGAAATTCCTGCCACCTGCCAGGATCAAAGGCAAACAGTCTATTACCACACTTTATCGTGTTGTGACTCGGATCGGAGCTACCTCATCATTGCCTTTTCGAGGGGGACGTTTCAATATAGTATGTGCCATGATTATCGTGTCCGCTGGCACATAACTTGAAGTATAAAATGGGCTACTGAGTATGATATTACGTCCAAAAAGCCATGTTACTCACTGTATCCTTCTTGACACTTCTCCTGGTTTTGTCAATCACGGGATCGCCCGTTGAAGTTCGCAATTCCCCAATCATCCTCCCCCTTACTAGGAGACTGAACTTCTCCAATGGTACTGTTGACCTCGTGCAACACGATAAAGCTCGTGTGGCGGCCTTCAGGGACTACAATACGCATAGCCGACGTGCTGAAAGCATTCCTATGGAATTATTCCGGGGTAGATGCATCGTAGCACTTGGAGTTGGCAACCCCCCCACAACTTGTTGGTCCAACATTGAGAAAACACGCGGCTGCTAATGTATTATTGAAGACAACTTGGTTATCGACTCTGGTAGCTCGGTCACATGGATTGGAGCCGGCACTCCATACGACGGAACCGGCGTCAACACCGGACAGGGTGTGAAGGGATCCTACGCTGGTGGGCAGTTTTATACAATCTCCTTCTCTGGTATGATATACAACAATATCATAAATTGAAAATACCTACAATTATCTATAGGAACTTTCTTCGTCGATACAGTCACTCTCGGTGATGGGCTCACGATCCCCAACTACAAACTCGCTGTTGCTTCTGCTGTGAGAAACTTTAGAGGCTTTGACGGCATCCTTGGCATCGGGCCTCAAGAAATGACAGTCAACACCTTGACAAATGACCCGGATGCCACGTATCCAACTTTTACTGACTGGCTGGTTACCGCAGGCGCCATTTCTCAGAACATTGTCGGTATCTTTTTCTGGCCCCTCACTGAGGATAGAGACACCCACATTGGAGAACTCGTTTTTGGTGAACCTGACTATACCAAGTGCACTAGTAACATTGTATACACGTAAGCTACCTCAGCTCCTAGATCAATCCACACTCTTTAGTAATCATGTTGTTTCAGTGATATCACCAACAACCGCCGCTCAAAGAAATACTGGGGTATCGATCAGAGAATCACGTACGGCAACACGAACATCTTGTCACTCACTGCCGGTGTTATCGATACTGGCTGCGACTTTATTTACATTGCATCTGGTGTGTATTTAGGGTACAGCGAGTAATAATTGTCTAATTAGCGTTCAATAGATGCCTATGACAGGTACCGGACTGCAACCGGCGCTACTTTCGATCAACAGACCGGTCTTCTCCGTATTACCCTTGGCCAGTACAATGCCCTACGGGAGTTGAAGTTCTATATTGGAAATGTATGTCAATTCTGTCGGGCCTCACACCCCTTGTTCACCGTTTTGTGCAGGGAGTCTTCAGTCTCATCCCTAACGCCCAGATCTGGCCTCGTTCTCTCAACTACAAGATGCCAGGCGCTGAGAGAGATGGCATATATCTCATCATGAAAAGACTAAGCAGGACAAGTGGCTCAGGGCTTGACTTTATTACTGGCTGGACATTTATGCAGCGCTTCTACATTGTGTTAGATGGCGACAACCGCAAGGTCGGTTTTGCCCTGACCTCGTTCAGTTATGCCGATACCAACTAATATGTAATGGCCAAGAAATATAAGGGATCGTTTTTCGACGCAAAGCAGCATACGGATTTGTATGGGTGGTTGAATCGCAGCGTAGGTAAAGTCATCGACATTATGGCATAGCATTCGCATCTCGAGTCTCAACAATGTCAATTTGGACCATGTGGACCCGGTGACGTGAATAATATCGAGTGGGAGGGGCGCGGATGCTAGGATAATAATATAAATCTTAGTTTCTGGTAAGAACTCTCGCACCCTTGGCAGCACTTTGCAGATGTTCCCACGTACTGTTAGACCCTATTATTATGTAGGGAATATATGGTCTGAGAGACCCCATCCTCCAGGAGGTTTCTCCCTAGTTTTACAAGGAGGGTATGTGAGAACATCTGCAAAGTGCTGCCAGTGTCAAGGGTGATGTAACCAGAGCCTCGTCACAGAGGATGAGTGCAGCCTCCCAATATGCTCCCTCAAGAGCTTCAACATAGCAACCATTGGCGAGTGTGATTCCGGATGTCATTGGGAGCCTCTGGAATTCATATGTTTTTTCTGATATACCTTCTAGACACCCTTCAATGGCGAAAATAGAATTTTTTTTCCGTTCTTCCTCTCTGATGGAACAAGGCCTGATTCAGATTCAACACTATGCATTGCTTGGTACTATGGTATATACAAAAGGACACAGTAGATACATCAATGGCAAGAACAACAGCAAAAAGATCGGAAGTGTGAGTTTGATGTGTAAAATAATGACACAACTCAATATATGTGTGGCAGAAAGAGTCACTTCAATGCTGCCAAATGGTTGAATGAAAATGAGGCCTGCAAGTCTAAGGAGTTAGTGCTGCTGCGGCCTGGTTTGGTCCGGTTCATAGAGGGTTGAGCAAGAACTGAGAACCGGACCTAGGTCCAGTTCTACTAGACTCGCCAAACCTTGAGCTGGACCTTTGCGAACGGTTCCAAATGGTCAGGTTCAGTTTTTTTTTGGTTCGAACGCAAACCGAACCCAATTTTTTTTACATCCAGCAAAAAAAACACAGATGGAGTCCTGGCAAAACTTGGCACAACTAGTAGGCATTTTGAGACGAGTCCTACTAGTTGCATCAGCAAATCGTCGAGTGCCTTATTTCGTCCTTAACATGACTTATTTGACTTATTTTGTAAAAAAAGGAGAATCAAGTCAACATTTTGCTACTTTAAATAAGGAAAAATAAGTAGGTCCTCATCCTTAGGACAAGGAGATTGATCACTCAAGGCGGCTCAGGCAAAAAAAGCAGCATAAAGTCACTATTAGCGGGTGTAAAACAAATCAATAAGTGGCTCAAGGAACATGTGTAAGGACATTAAGCAGTGTAAAGTAAAATATTTGAGAGGGAAGGTATAGTACTGTGCAGTCGAAGCTGCCACCAGTCGGAAGATAACAAACTTGCAGTAGAGCATGAATGGTAGAAATCAAGGGGGCACAAAATGATGAATTGACAATAAATCCTGTAAGTAATGGGTCAGTCAAAGCTGCTGCCGGTGGAAATATAATGGACTTGCAGTAGAGTGTGGATGATAGAAATTGAGGGGGCATGAAATGACAAAATGACAACAAATTCTGCAAGTAATGGGTCAGTGATGCAGCTGCATGGAAAGAAAAAAAGAAAAATACAGATACAAATGTGAGAGCATGGGTTGACGGGAGGTGGAGTGCTAACACCTGACTCGGAAAGCTCGATTGATGTGCCACTGCGACATATGCGCTTCATAAAAGGTGTTACCCATACAATGATCTCCTTGATTCGCCTCTCTGGCAGCTCCATCACTGTTTCCATGTATGCCTTTGTGTCCATCTCCCAGTTGCCAGCAGAGAAAGCAGTTCCAGTGTGACTCATCCAGTTTGTTGATTCATTGAATGCAAGTTCAATCTTGTGGTTTTTCTTGGAGCCAGAGGGGTCACATGGAACCAAATAATTGCTAGACACCAAGGCAAGCATGCACTCGCCCTGCAAACAAAGTTAGAAACAAATCAGAAGAAAAAACATGACTCACAGCTGCAGCTGTCAATGCAAGTGCAGTCTCAAGACCCATTATCCCGCAGTCCAGGGTATCAACCTTCTCATGCCCTGCAATTGCATTTAAATGTGTTGCAAAGATGCACAAGAAATACTCTGATAGAAATGCTCCAGGATTGTCGTCATTCTCGGGGTTCTTGTAGACAAAGCGCAAATCATCGAGTTGATCATCAGTGAATGCTTTGCGCACAGCCTGCATTTCATACTCTGGATCTGCAGTAAAGAAGGCCATCAAAACAGTGATTGCTGTTGAGCTGAACAAGGCCTTCCACTCATGAATCTTCTGTACAGCCTGGAAGGACCAGTGAGTTGAGTACTGTGAAATCAAAGGAAGCTCACCAGATCATAACCATAAGTACCAACATCAAATTCATGCAGCACACAGTTCTTGCCACCAATACAGTCAGATATTTCATATAGTGCATTGCAGAGATCCTCTTCTGGGATGGTCCAGCCATAGCTGGAATTTATGACCCAGTACATGAGGGCTGGAAGGAATTTTGCTCTCCAGCTCTTGATGATGTCTTCAGGTATATGGTCATTGTTAGGCTTCAGCTTCCTCAAGTTGATAGACACTGCTTTGTCAGTACACTTGGTCTTGATGTGCTTTGTAATGGTTTGTTTGTCAGAGATGTCTACAGACATCTGTATATCATGTGGTGGGGTGTCACTTAGTATCTCACCTGTTAGAACATAGCACTCACAAATGTTGTAGACCGAACAGCAACCTCTATTTCCACATCACTGTCACTATCATTGATTTGGTCCTTGCCATCATCACCATTTACATCAGCATCTGTGTCATCAAGCATTTCAAGCGCCTCTTTGTCCATAAAATCATTGGGGTCGCCTGCTTCCTCCACTTCTGAGTCCTTGATAACTGAAAATGCATGTTTTTCCCCCTTTGCGTGCTCTTGGGTCTCTGATGTATATGTACAACAGCCTGACTCAGACTGATATCAGTGTGCATCCTAAAGGTCAGTTGCTTACTCACCTTTCCAACCCCTCCTCTACGAGGTTCATACTCCTTGAGTGCATCATCCAACTCCAACTTAACGTCAATATCATCTGTAACTAACAAATCAAAATTAGAACGTGTGTCTTGACAACAAGTGAGTCATATACCAGTGGTGCGAATGCTAGGTGGTGCTGATGGTTTGTCCAGTTGGGCCTGGGACTTCTTTGCAGATTTGGCAACTTTGTCAGCCCAATTCTTGATGATGCCTTCAGGTTGCTTGACACTTTGGCTGATTGTATTGAGTGAGCATATTAAATCAAAGTAATACAGTGTAAGTTCTGATAGAAGTAACATCATGGTTCAATAACAATGACTTACAGCTATTTGGTGATGTGTTTCCCAGCCCTGCTGCTGACAGTGCTTCCAACATGTGTCTGGCTCCCAGATGTATGAACACCAGAATTGGAGACTTTCCAGTTTGCAACAATGCTCTCTTTAAATGTGAGTCATAATGGAGCATGCCTCTTCTCCTCTTTAGTCTGAGTAGCTGCTAACTTTGTTTCTGCAGCTGTAGGCGTCCATATCAAGTGAGTAGATCTCCACATCACATAGCACACCATACTTACTTGGTTGTGCATTTCCTGGATCAGTTGGAGATTCTGCACATTTTTTTCCAGGAACATGAGGCCTTGGTCGCAGTCATGGTCTCACAAGTTTTGGTGGGCCTACTAGCTGAGCTTGTTGTTTGATGGCCATCACATCTTCCTGCATGGCAGCCCTGATGTGCACTTGTTTTGCTGCAGCACTCTTAGCCTCTTTTTCTTCTTGTTTCTTCTTCTCAGCAGCAATCTCCTCCTTTGGGCACTGCAGTCAGTTTGCAGCATGGATGATATCCCCAGGGTGTTTGTTCACATTGCTGGGATGGGTTGAGGGGCATGAAATAGTTGAAAGAATTTGAATGAATGACAAGGAAAGAGTGTGTGGGTTGGTAGTAAAGGAATTCCTGGAAAGTTGGCTGGTTCGTCTTGTCAAATTTTTGAGCTCTATTACCTTGGTCTGAACCTAAACCATTTCACACAGTCTATTCCATGTTCATGTCTTTACGATGGTGATATTTGCATTACATTTAACTCAATATATTTTTCAGCTAATTTGAACTGACCAGCATGGCACCAGTCACTCACTCCTACAAATCAATTTTGCTCTCATGTCCAGTCACTGGCTGCAGTCGCATGTTCAAGAATAAGTCTGGTTTGACGAAACACACCTGCATACAGCATTCAGAAGCATCTCACAACCGCAAGATATTTCACCAAGCAGCACCTAGTGTTCGTTCACCTAGTCCTGAAGCATGGCCTGGCTATGACCATCTGGACTTTGGTGGGCCCAATCCTGATGCTGAATTTGAGATTCAGGAAGGCTTTGTGCCTCAGGATGGAACTTGGGTAGAACTGGGACTGCTTTTTCGAGTTTTTTATCCCAGTTTCACTGGTAAGCTCTATTGAAACACTTTTGTCACTGGCGGAGATGTTTGAAACTAATTATTTCATACAGGACTTAAGTGTGATGCTGAGGGTGATCTTATTGATCAGAATGCACCTCCACCACCTTGAACCGACTCTTTGCAGGATGATTGGACCCCATATAAAAGCTGTATCACATTTGAAATGGCCAATTTTCTTTTCTCATGGAATCAAACATCTGCAAAACAAATTGACACTCTTCTCGACCTGTGGGCAGCATCATTGATCAAGCATGATGATGCTCCACCATTCACAGATCATCACGACTTATACAACACTATTGATGCGATGCCACTTGGCAATGTTCCATGGGAGACATTCTCCATGTCCTACACTGGTGCCAAACCGCTGCATGACATACCACCATGGATGGATGCAACTTATGATGTTTGGTTTCGGAATCCTCACCTCCTTTTGCATGACATGCTTGGGAACCCCAATTTCAATGGGAAAATGGAATATGTCCCATATTGGGACTACACCACAGAGGATAAGTGATGCTTCAAGAATTTTTTCTTGGGTGATTGGGCATGGAGGCAAGCAGTATGTATTGACATGTCACACTATTCCTGATGTAGAGCTCACAGTGTTATGATATCTACATAGGATATTATTGCTCAAGATGAAGTGAATGATGGATCAACTTTCATGCCCTTAATCATCGGTAGCAATAAGACAACAGTTTTGGTAGCCACAGGGCATACTGAATATCACCCACTCTACATGTCCATTGGCAACATTTTCAATAATACATGATGTGTGCATTGTAATGGTGTAGTTTTGGTGGGTTTCCTTGCCATACCCAAAAGTAAGCAGCTGTTTCCCAAAATTGTGCCTCTGTCCCTACTTACTTTTTATATAGCTACAAAGGAACATGCTGGTGATACAGACTACCACAACTTTCACTGACAAGTGTTTCATTGCTCCCTTTCCAAAATCTTTGATGCCATCAAACCTTACATGGACACCCCTGATGTCGCTTGCTTCCCTGATGGACATTTTCACAGGGTCATATATGGACTGGATCCCTACATCGCTGACTATCCAGAGCAGGTACTGCTGTCTGGGGTAGTACAGGGTTGGTGTCCAAAGTGTGCACTTCAATGTTGACTGACATACATACTAACTATTTTTAGGTGCCTTGCTGACCAGAGAGATTTAGACAGTGATGAACCATGCTTGTGCTGGTGCAAGAAACACAGGGAGTTTCTCATTGAAGAGCTCGAGTATGGAAAGCTATGGGATGAATATGGTATTGTCAGTGACCTTGTGGTGAGTGTAGTTTTGATGACACCTGTGTATATACTCTTACTTTTGATTTTAGCCCTTTATGAACAACTACCCTCAAGTGGATATTCACAACTTGATTTCACCAGATATCCTCCACCAAATTATTAAAGGCACTTTTAAAGATCACCTGGTGGATTGGGTTGAGTCCTACCTCAAGATCATGCATGGCACTTCCCATGCTGCTCAGATTATGGATGACATTGACAATAAGTAAGTGACTCATGGCTTTGCATGATTATCACTAACATTATATACTCAGGATTGCAGCTGTGGCTTCATTCACAGGATTACGATGATTTCTGGAAGGACATGGGTTTAAACAATGGACCAGTGATGATTCAAAGGCATTGATGAAGGTACGAAGTTGTTGAGCTCCTCATTTACCGTCATAGGACTTAGGCTGATATGCTCTTAATCAGGTCTACCTTCCTGCTATCAGGGGCCATGTCCCCGATGATGTAGTACACATGTTCAGCGCATTCCTGGACTTTTGCTACATTGTTTGACATGACATGCTTACTGAGGATGACCTCTTACAACTTCAGGATGCACTTGATCGATTCCATAGATACTGGGAAATCTTCAAGATAACTGGCATCACCATGTCTTTCTCTCTACCACGCCAGCACTCATTGAATCACTATCTACTTCTTATTCAGCAATTTGGCACCCCCAATGGACTTTGTTCTTCAATTATGGAGTCAAAGCATATCAAGGCCGTCAAGGAACCTTGGCGCCGCTCAAGCCAGTTCAAAGCACTTGGGCAGATGTTGCTCACAAATTAACGACTTGACAAACTGGTGGCTGCTCATGTGGATTTCCAGGCATGTGGAATGCTGAAGGGCTCATGTCTATCTGAAGCTTTGCATAAGCTTCAAAACCATAATTAATTCTAATTTCATTTGTGACAGTATTAATCTCATAAAATATACAGGTCAATATGAGTCTGACTCTGATGAAGAAGATGAAAACTTTGCAAATAATGTAGCTGCTCTCACTGACCGGTCCAGGTTTCTGAGCATCAATGAACCTGAGCATAGGTCTATTGAGGGTGAAGCTGGTGAAACAGTTGATGGACCTGCAGTAGAGGCACATGTTGACCTTGCCACAACACCTTATAAGCTTGTCTGCCCTCTTTGTAAGCCTTATTGATACTACCTATCTCAGGCTGTAGATGTGATGTCCGCACACTTGGCAAGGAACTTGAACTCCCTAACTTCCCACAACTGATCCAGAAATTTATTCACAACCAAGCTCATGCTGCTGACCCTGACCATCCTATATTTGACCCCTCATCAGCGCCCTTATTTTTGGGGAAAGTTGCAGTTTTCAATTCTGCAACTGCCTCATTCTATGCACCTAGTGATCTTAGCAGCACTGGAGGTATGTGACATGAGCATATTTGTGCAGTGCCCTCTTGGTGTGGAGGTGCACCTTGACATGATTGTGTCTTTGTCAACATGGATACAGATACAGATATTATGAATGGTCTCACAGTTGCACACGTGCTCTGTTTTTTTTCTTTCAGCAATCACACATCTTTTTTCAATGTGCTGTCATTTGGTGGTTCTCACATGTCCTTGATGCATGTGATCCAGATACTGGAATGTATGTTGTTGCTCCCACAACACTCGAGGACAACACACCAGACATTTCCATCATTCATATTGATTGCATTTTCTGTGCAGTGCATTTTATTCCACTATATAGCTCAAACTTTTTACCTCACACAGTAACTTCACATGATTCTTATAACATCTTTCACTCTTATTTCATCAACAAGTATGCTGATCACCATGCATTCGAGATTGTATAATCGACTTCATTTTACTGTTTCTGCACATTCTCTACCTATCTATGACACCTCCCTGCAAGCTCTCCCCTCATGTGCCACCATCTCCCTCAAATCCTCAAGCCAAGAAAATATGGCCAACTTGTGACTCCCCCAATAACCCTTTTCTTACTGGCAAGGATGAAGCGGATGTGAGTGGCTGGGAGAGCAGTGATGATAGATTGCCTGTTGGAGAAGCTCCTGGCTGTGAAAATTTAGCACCAGTGTTTGAGGAGAAGCCAACAATAACCTATGTCTGGTGTATCTTTGCAGTTCTCACTAATTTCTGTCTGCTGACCGCTTCATTAGCCAAGGCCAAAAAGCAACCTTCCATAAACCCCAATATCATCTTCCCCTCAAAGTCATTGAGGCATCTAAACTACCAATCAATCATCCAGATTTTAAAGCAGCTGAGGCATGTCCCCCCCTCCAGCTCTTCACCAACTAACTCAAGCACAAGTCTTGCGACTTCGACAAAGATTTTCTTCCAATCGACTCCCTTGGTGCCAAACATGCATGTTTGGATTTTGAAGGATGGCCTGCATGCCGCATCATTTGTAAGTTGCCAGCAACATCAACAATCTTCATATCCTTCTCAACTTGGGCTTACTTTTGTGTGTGTGATACTTTTTTTCCTACAGTTATGATCCCCTGTGCTCTCACACCTACATATGCTAACATTGTCCTTCCCAGCATGCAATTTTTTACATGGTGTTACTTATCAATATGGCCTTCCTTAGAATTTTATTTTACTTGGAAAAATTCATTCAAAGTACGCTCAGTAACAGAATGATGCCTTTGGTGTCCTTAGAGATCCTTATGTACCTTATGAATTTGTCAAAGTAAATAAAGAGTAGAAAAGGAATTCGATGATTTGCTGATGAAGGCTCACATACTACAGTGACTCATCTCCATATTATATGAGTCAGCAGACATGTATAATATCCTGTCTAATACAGCTGGTGGATCTTGGGCCCATGGTAAAAATATCCTCAACTATGACAGATGGGCCAGAATAAATATTATTTCCGATGGAGATGGGAGGGCCAGGGGGATATCATTACCAATAGAGATGGGTGGGCCCATCTCAGTATATCTTCGACTATGATGGATGGGCTGGGAGAAATATTATTTCTGATGGAGGCAGGTGTGCCGATGTAGGGAATATGTAGAGTAGATGAGTGGGCTGATGTACATGAATATTCTATAGACTGATGGGCTGAGGTAGTTGAATATAATGTAGATGAGTGTACCAATGTAGATGTGCAGATGGACAGGTATGCCAAGGGTATTTGTTATCAGATATCTGGGTGGGCCCAGACATACATTGAATTAGATGGGTAGGTCATGGGTGATATATCATATATTATATTAGATGGTGGGCCAAGGGTGTTATATAAAATATTATATTAGATGGGTGGGCTGAGGGTGTTATATAAAATATTATATTAGACAGGTGGGCCGGAGGTGGCATATAATATTGATGGGTAGGCCCAGGTGTATAATCCACTGTGGTAGTTGTATATCATCCAAATTGGAGGATGTAATAATTCAAAGTCACTGAGTTGACTTGCAGAATGTGAAAACCAGCATGTGAAGCTTGCATTGCCCTGAGAAGTCAGCTGGAGGTTCTGACTGCCAAAATTCGGGTAAAGCATACCAAGTGTCAGCGGAAGCAGGTACTCTCTTGACATGGACATTCATGGCACTCAAATTGTCCTGTAGCATGTAAAAATCAGCATGCAAAGCTTGCATTGCACTATGAGATGCCAGCCAGAGGTTCCAACTACCGAAATTCGGGTGGGACATACTGAGTTCCAGAAGCATACCGAGTTCCAGGAGCATACCAAGTTCCAAGACCCGGGTCTTGAGAAGGGAATATTGGATATCCAGGACACTTGCAATTATCTGCTATTTCATTAAGTAATGGATGATAATAAATCTTTGAAAGCTCATATGATCCAAGGGCTCCCTTATCTGATCCTCACTATCTCCACCCACTGTAACAGCAAAGTCAGGATGCACAGGATTCAGGGTTTGATTCCCATCAATTCAATCATGAATGCTTCTTCCACTTCTGAAGATCAAATAACCTTATGGAGGACTTGGGCCCTGACTGTCACTCATGAAGCATGTGAATATACTGAACAGAAATTTAATGCAGAGAAGACAGGAGGAGACCTGGTCATACCTTCTCGTCACCTAGATACTGATCTGGTGATGGTGTGTGATTGCTTGGTTGATGTACTAATAAAGGCATATAAAAATCCCAGTGAGTCTTCCTGCAGATCCGGGAAATTAATTTGATCATTCTAATTCCTTCATGACAGTTCAGATGCAGGTGGATATTGCAAGATATAGCAAATTGATATCCCCAAAGGACACTGGGCATAATGAAGAGAGAGAGGGGAGGTTGCTTGAGAGGTGTCCTCCTGGTCATGAGGGTACAATGTTGATTGACAAACCTGCCACAATCCTTGATATATATGGTACCATCATTGCATGGTACCT
>MU172941.1:116318-220166 GCA_016695475.1 Suillus decipiens | reverse complement strand
TATCAAAATATCCCCACCACCAGTCTTTGACCTTTCTGTTGCTCATTCTCAGGGATAAGGGTGGGTGAGATGCGAGACGACTCGATGTTGCACAAAGGTGAGATCAGTCATCGATAAGACTGCTATAAACTAATCTACGGCAACCTCCAGAAACTGCAAAATCTCTTTCCATTTCAGGTATTCAGCCATCGCCAAAGCACTGCCACTGGCGGCAGCCTGGGGCTAGCCCATAGGCTTCACACGGCCTAGCGTTGGCTCGCCACTGGCGGTAGAAACACTGCTTGCCACTGGCGGTAGAAACACTGGTCGTCGTGGCAGGTCCACGAACGGTCCGGATAGTGCTACCGCGGTCCGGTCCAGAACCACGGACTTTTTGTCCGGTTCTCTATGGTCATCCCCAGCCAGAACCGGACCGGAAAACGGTTCTTGGTTCTAGGGTCATCCTGAACTGTTCCATTGTCTCAAGCCTTCTTTACAGCACAGAGAGGCAGGCAAACGTATAACAGTGGAGTCCTTACCGAACGTCTTGGGCTTGATACGTGTGTCACAACTCTTACACCCAACGCAGTGGTGGCAGGCCTTGCGTTTTCGGTCGGATTTTGGTAGCTCTTCGTGATCATTCAATTATTGTTTATCATTGCAGCTCGATTCAGCGGACACTAAAGGCGAGGAGGAAATTGTGCACAACACAATACTTTCTACAGTGTCTGGTGGTAAGTACTAGTGCAGTTGATGACTGTCTCGACGTTACTGACCACATACTTATCTTTGTCAGCCCGACGTCGGACTCCGTTGCGCTCCAGCCGCTGGCTGATGCAATACCGCTATACACTCAAAAGTAAGACTCATCACAATTCTCTATTCTTTTGTCCTCCTACAATACACAGTCCATAATGGGAAGATAGCGAGCAATGAGCATCTTATGGAAAATGATCTTGAAGAATGTCGAATTAATGACGTTGAAGAGTGAGTAGCAATTACTCTGTCGTGTAACGTGGTATATAATGTTCGTTGTTGAGACTGACGCAGCCCCAAGGTAGGATACACGACACGGGCACTATGTACAATATCGACAAACATCACTAGCGGGGAAGGTTAGACGTCATCGTGCATCTCAGGGAGCCAATGACATACAAGGAAATAATCCGGAACACGCCGTGAAACCAGCGGCTCCCCTGCTCGGGGGGCAGGGTCAAATTGTAGGCTGAAGACACGTTCAGGACGAGCAGCAAATGAACCAAGTGTAATAAGAACTCACAAGCTGTATGATAATTTTTCATCTATCTCCATAATTGCCGCCTGGTTACCGCATCTGTAACAGTAATTTGGTGCGCTGAAGATCGTCACGACATTCCGATCTTGACCCCAACTGTAACCTGAGCATCATTCACGCGTAAGCGCACAAGCTAGCGTTGTGTTTGATATACACATACCCTCCATGACGAGCTGATGTGCTCGGGCGACAAGGGTCAGCCCATTATTGTGGTTGAAAGCCTCGGATATATCCTGCCCGAAGGTGTACCCCGCCCCGCGGGGTGAAATACCCCAACCACACCGATCGTCAGGGTCAGACCACAGAAGGTCACACATGGGACCTTCGTGAGGAACTTCTTGCACACGGTCGATGGAGCGAACGTGATCTAATGTGTCGATAGAAGGTGAGAGACCGCCGTGCAGGCAGAATATCTTGGATTCGGAAAGTCAGCGACGAGAAATGGCAGCCAGATGATTTACGCGGGGGGTGGGTATAGGGATAAAAGACTCACTTGATTATCGATGAGGGCAGTGAGGGGGAGGTAGTCAAACAAATCGGTGAAGAACCGCCACACGTTAGCGTTTCCATATTTCCGCAAGCACTCGTCATAAAAGCCGTACACCTGCGTGATTTGTCGAGACTCATGGTTTCCCCGTAGAATTGTAACACGGTCGCGATACCGCAACTTGAGTGCTACAAGTAGAGTCACTGTTTCGACAGAGTAGTACCCTCGATCCACGTAATCGCCCATGAAGAGGTAGTTGGTGTCTGGTGAGTTTCCGCCGATGCGGAACAGCTCAGAAAGATCATGCTGCGCGTTGAGCAAACGAGGTACAAGAAGTACGATACGCGCACGAGAGGAGATCAGTAGTCCAGATTACAAGAAGTAGCAGGAACGCACAAATTGACCGTGAATATCGCCGCACACAGTGACTGGGCATCGCACGGGCTGCACATTGGACTCCTCCATGAGGATCTCTCTTGTCTGTAATGGCTGTAGTCAGATCGAGGTGGCGTCTTTATCGGGGCTAACGAACCTTGTCACATAATTTCTTTACGTCCGTTTCTGTTAGTTGTTTACATTGACTGAGCTGTTCAATCCAGCCGTCAATCTCGTGTTCCATGATAAGTTTGGACTGTGCTGAAAGTTAATGACAGAAGAAGAGTATGAAGGGCGTCCCTTGTAATTTCCTCCAAACCCCATGTCACGGAATCACGCATACTCTATCAAGGTCATTGTCACGCAATAATCGTGTCACGCTCAGTCTCCAAAACGCGACGCGTTCAGCAACAAAATCATGGCTCAACAAGAAGCTGTATACGCAACTGACGAGGTGAATATCGCATAGCCAAATCATACTATACTTTGTGCTCAATTATTCTAGTATGGCCGACCGTTCATCATCCTGAGGGAGCAGGGAAGAAAAACAAGAACTCATGGTGTAGAGGCGATCAAGGTAAGCGATTTTCTTGCCGATCAACAGTGGTGAGTTCACGAAACATATTCAAGTCGCACATTCTTGCGGCACGGACAGTGGCAAACATAATCCGGACTTCTCTAGGACCTCGAGGTGAGCTCCATTAAACCGCTGCACACAGGAGTTTGATCGATCAATCACGTAGGGTTGGATAAAATCCTTATATCGCCTGACGGCGAGATCACTGTGACGAATGATGGTGCAACTATTTTGGGGCAGATGGAAGTCGAGCATCAAATTGCAAAGCTCCTCGTGCAGCTGTCCAAAAGCCAGGACGATGAGATCGGAGACGGGACTACTGGTGTTGTCGGTACGATCTTAACTTGTGCCTGTCTCTTTCCTCTTATTAAAATTTATTTGAAGTACTGGCTGGTGCTCTTTTGGAGCAGAGTGAAGATCTGCTAGACCGTGGTATTCATCCCATCCGTATAGCAGATGGTTTTGACCGGGCCTGTGCTGTTGCTTGCGAGAAACTCGATAGCATCTCGGATCGTGTCGAGTTCTCACCTGAAAACAAAGAAAATCTTCTCAAGACCGCAATGACCAGTCTAGGCAGCAAAATGTGCGCTAGTCCATTCTTTCTTTTCTTTCTTTCCTTGAATATACTTTAAATTTGATCCAGCGTGTCGAAGGAGTTACAGCAGTTCGCTCAGATCGCAGTTGATGCTGTTCTAACAGTTGCAGACCTTGAACGTCGTGATGTTCCCTTTGACCTCATCAAGGTTGACGGCAAAGTTGGCGGCTCGCTTGCTGACACGACGCTGATCAAGGGTGTCCTCATCGACAAGGATATGTCCCACCCACAAATGCCCTCTTGCGTGCGCGATGCGCGCCTCGCGATTCTTACCTGTCCCTTTGAGCCCCCACGACCCAAAACTAAGCACAAGCTCGACATCACGTCTGTGGAGGAGTTTAAGCACCTACGAGATTATGAAAAGGAGAAGTTCGAGGACATGATCAAGATGGTGAAGGATACCGGAGCCAATTTAGTCATCTGCCAATGGGGTTTTGATGATGAAGCAAATCACTTATTGATGCAGAATGAGCTGCCTGCGGTTCGATGGGTCGGTGGGCCAGAAATTGAGGTAATTTTCTCAAATTCTCCCTGTAAAAGCATCGCTGACATCATACTCTGTTCTTAGCTAATTGCCATAGCAACACAAGGTCGAATCGTCCCCCGATTCGAGGATCTTACGGCACAGAAACTTGGGAAGGCAGGTATCGTGCGAGAGGTCACGTTTGGCACGACTCGCGACAAGATGCTCGTTATTGAAGAGTGCGCCAACTCACGCGCCGTCACAATTTTTGTACGCGGAAGTAATAAAATGGTCTGCCTTCTGTTCACCCTCACTGCACACACCATCTGACCTTAAGGCACGTAGATTGTTGATGAGGCAAAACGTGCCCTACACGATGCTATTTGCGCAGTCCGCAATCTTGTCGTGGACAACCGCGTGGTCTACGGGGGTGGTGCTGCCGATATCAGTTGTTCCATTGCCGTCTCGAAAGCTGCTGATGAGATTCCATCCATAGAGCAATATGCGATGCGCTCATTTGCAGCTGCTCTCGACGCAATCCCCCTTGCACTTGCTGAGAACAGTGGTCTTTCACCAATCGAAACATTGACAGAAGTCAAGAGTCGACAGGTCACAGAGAAGAACTCTAGACTTGGAATCGACTGTTCTGGAAGGGGAGAGAATGGTGCGTGAACCACGTTGCATATTTAAAACGCCTCAATCAACCTTCGAATTCTAGACATGAAGAAGCAGTTCGTTTATGACCCTCTGATCTCAAAACGACAACAATATCTACTTGCTACTCAGGTACGCACCTTTTGCTTGTCGTTTTGATGCACGATGTCTCAGTGTGTTTTCCCAATTGTAGTTGGTTCGAGCAGTCCTGAAAATAGGCAAGTCAATGATGTCTCTTCTCGACGAAACACTAATTGTTCCTACAGACGACGTTATCGTAGCAGGCGAGGCAGACGAGTAGACTAGCCATGTGTAGAAGTAAACACAAGACGCAGTCCACTGACATTTAGTGAATATCCTCATGTAATTTGAAGCGATTCGCTCGATCTTGTCGTGTTATAGTTCTCACCGAACTTGCACGTGATGCTCTCGGAACTTGCAAACAAAGCCTTTAAGAAATTATCACGGGTTAAATTTGTTAGACCAAATCTACAGATATCGTAGGCAGGTCTTAGGGCTTGCTTTCGAGCTTCTATCCATGTGCGGGTCTAAGTTGACGTATACATGTTTTCTCTATAAAATCAGCCCACTTTCTCGCATTTCCTCAAACCCCACTGCTTGATTTCTCTTCAGCGATCGTATATTTCTTACGTTGGTGACTGCTTACTGGCCAACTCGTTGTTAGATCGCACTAACACCATACTTCGTTGTTTATAGCATATCTCAGACAGTACCAACATGGGCAAGACTGCTTTGCGAGTACTCGGCCAGACACCTCTCAATGCCGAACCACCATGCCTCGTAGAGCTCACAAAGCACACTATCACACCGCTTCACCTGGCATACGCCCGTAACCATTGTATGTTTCTTTCAAATTATACTACTGTCCTTTCTGTCTCTCACATTGCACCTGACTCTTATTCTCAATCCCATGATCTGTAATCAAATCTGATGCCGTGCCTGGATATTCCAACCCTTCTGATTTTCATTCTCTAATACTTGGCTTGACTGCGGACACTGCTGATGAAATGATATTTGTGCCATCTGCAGCCGTGATAAAGGATCTGGCATCTGAATTTGACAATTATACGGTCAAGTTAGACGGCGACATGGAGGGGATAGAAGAGAAGGTATTGAAGGTCAAGGACATGATCGCATCCTTTCCAAAAAAAGAGGTCGTGGCTGCTCTTATCGTACGTTTTATTCCTGGCATTTCAAGAATGAGGACACCTATAATCCGATCTAGTGCGCTGGTAACCGTCGTGCCCAAATGCAGGAAAGGACTGGGAAAGAGGTCCGAGGTATCAAGTGGTCCGAGGGTACCATTGCGAATGCACGCTGGGGCGGTGTGCTTTTGCGTGACATATTGATCAGTATAGGGATCCCTGAACAGGGAGACGCTCAAAAAGGTTTCCACGTCTGCTTCGCTTCGAATGTTGCACCGTGCCAGGATGACACCTTTTATGGAGGGTCTGTTCCTCTTGAGGAGGTCATGGCCAAGGATGGTGCTGCTATGCTTGCATACGAGGTCAGATTATTGGCTCAAGAAGTGGGCGCGTGTTCACATTTCCCACTAGATGAATGATGCACCCCTCACGCCAGATCATGGATTCCCTTTGCGTGTCGTTGTGCCTGGCTACTTTGGCATGCGATGGGTTAAATGGGTGGACCGTATCACTATTTCAAGGAACGAATCGCCCAATTTCTATCAGCAGCATGATTACAAGATGTTGCCTGAATGTGTATGTCGTCCACATCTAATCGTGGCGTAACTTACGTCTAATATTTTTGCTGCACATAGGTTTCTTCTCCAGAGGAGGCTATTAAGGAGAATTGGTGGGGCCGTATACCCGCAATGCAGCGCCTTAATTGCAACTCGGTCGTCGCTCATGTCAAGTGTCTGACACTTGCCTGTCCTGACCAAAAGACTCTGAAAGTTACGGGTTACGCCTACTCTCATGCCCCTATCTCGCGTGTGGAAATCAGCGCGGATAACGGTGAAACATGGCACGATGTACGAATCACATACCAAGAGGGTAACTGGAGTTGGTCACTATGGGAAGGCGAACTTGTAGTGGACATCGATGTCGATGCTCTTGAATGGGCTGGCCACGGACTGGGGAATGGGCGCCCGAAGACCGAGATCACGGTGATAAGCCGAGCATTTGATCAATCTGGAAGTGCACAGGATACCGATTGCCGCTGGAACATGAGAGGAGTGGGCTTTTGCGGCGTTGGCATTAGATCGGTTGAAGTATGAGTAGTTTTCTTGATTAGTTCTCTATGTACGTCTTAAATTGGGATAACTAAGCATATACCATAGATACCATAGCGCTTCTAGTGACCCAGATATTTTGATATTGAAAGACCCTCACTTTTGCGAGACTGTTAAAATAACTCGCGCGACTCAGTCCCCAAACTCAGAGGCTCAGTGGGTAATTATGTTTGCACATAAACGTTTGAACGTCGACCTTGGTAGCAAACATACGAAATGGACATCGAACTCCCTTCGTAATAATTCGGCGCGTTCCGATATCTGTGCAGAAGATCTCCGGGTCAAAGATTTAGATGGCTGAGAATGATCAGACCCGTAATAGCTCTCCTCGAGCGCTCCGTCAGTGGGCAGGGAGATACCGAAATGCCCGAGTCGCTGCTAGTATTCGTATCGTGCCGTATGAAAGTGAAACTAGTTCACAGGGGGCTTCGTATCTTCAGCTTTTGGATAAGTCTTGAACTTTGGAACGCTCGGCGCTGATTCGGATGGAAAGCGAGGGTCCCCTTCTATGGCACGTTGTCAAAAGCGATGCACTTAGCCCCTAGTCCAGCTTCACAGAGGCGCCAGGCCTTATCTATTGGACAAACTGCAATCTGGCAAAGTAGCTGGGAGTCATGGCGCCTCTATAACCTGGCGAGCATATCAAGCACTGCAAGTCAGCTCTATGATAAGGCATATGAACATCGATGAACTTTGATATCTCTCGATAACCCGCATGACTTTGACGATCTAAGTGATTGTAATACTTACCGGTACAGGATCCGGATATCAAATATCGATGCTTCCACTCCCGGGCTTGTTTTGGTTCATCACTCCGCTTATAAATGGTCTGGCGTTACAACCATCTACTCCCATTACGCCTGGCATCCATTTCCATACGTGACTGAAATGACTGGAATTGACTTCACCGTTTTCAAAGGGTCCTCCACTGGACAAATAGTTGAATCAAAAACTCACAAAGAAAGCATCAAGCCAGACGAGGTACTAGTCAAAATCACCCATGCTGGTCTATGCGGTACGGATCTGCATCACAAGACATCGGACATGGTCCTCGGCCATGAAGGTGTTGGCATAGTGCAGCAGATCGGAACACAAGTTACTGCATTCAAAGTGTATACCCGTTTGTTGTTTGCGTTATCGCGTAGCTGATCGTCGCATTTTAACAGTGGCGATCGTGCTGGCTGGGGATACCTCCACAATTCGTGTGGGCATTGTGATGAATGCCTCAACGCGAACGAGATATTTTGCCCAGAGAGGGCTATGTATGCAACTTCCAACACTGATCAAGGTGCATTCGCTTCCTATGCAGTGTGGAAGGCAGCATTCCTCTTTCATATTCCCGATACTATCGCTTCTGCTGACGCGGCGCCATTGATGTGTGCCGGAGCAACGGTGTTCAACGTGTTGTATTTGTATAACATCCGACCTACAGACCGAGTGGGAATTGTAGGTATTGGTGGTCTTGGTCACATTGCCATCCAATTTGCAGCGAAGATGGGGTGCGAGGTTGTAGTTTTCTCTAGAAGCGAAAGTAAGATGTATGAGGCGAAGGGTTTAGGTGCAAGAGAATACTACGCCACGGAAGATGTGAGCCGACTGGACATCGGGAAACCGATTAACCACCTAATTGTTACAACGTCGCAAACCCCTGATTGGAGTCTGTAAGTCTTATCCCGATGTGTTTTTTTGGATTGATTCATGCGATCCATAGCTTCCTTCCGGTTCTGGCGCCCCACGCCACTATATATCCTATCACTGTATCTGACGGGAAATTTTCCATTCCCCATACACCTCTACTGTCAAAGGGGTTGACGATCCAAGGAAGTGTCCCTGCATCGCGTGGTGTCCACGCTAAGATGCTAAGATTTGCCGCTGTCCATAACATCAAACCCACCATTCAAGAGTTCCCACTGACGGTAGATGGAATCGAAGACGCTATGATCAAACTTGACAGAGGACAAGTCAGATATCGAGCAGTATTTGTGGCTGGGCCGATCAAAAGCGGGTAGACTGTGACTTGAAGTGACGAAGTATTTGTATTATGATCATGCGAACGCACCAAAATATTTCTCTCAGGTGCCGAACGAGGTCTTGCACGAATACATGTGTCTTCAAGTAAGGCCAGAGATATTATTCAGTGGAACAGCTGCAGGAACCCTCGACGAGAAAGTGCATTCGTCTGAATGGGGTTTCAGCGTTCGGCAGTTCAAAGCAGGTATAATCGTTCATACACCAATTTGAGCTACATCTCAATTGCTCCACTACCGCATGTACGACCGTAACATCGCCAGTAAAAACGTTCAAAGCAGGTGTCAAGTCCAAGTATGGGGCGCTGTATGCTTGTAACGTGTTCCTATATGGCCTGCCTGAATGACACATCTCAACCTATCGAGGCTTATTTCGTCATAACCAGTTTTCACTGGGAACGTTCAGGACCGGACTGTGGCAGCACTATGCTCGGCGGCCCATTATACAAGTGCCAGCGAATGCGATGGCAATGTTGGGCACTTTAGCCACGTCATCCTGGTGAACGATTACACTTGCTCTGAACATTTTACTCGTGATGGTACGGTCGTGCATAGTGGAGCAATTGAAATGTGGCTCAAATTTGTATAACAGTATGATGAGGTTTCTAGGTGAATCCAAGAAACGCTGGTACGTGAATCACATTCAAATTGATCCATCCACTTCCTACCAATCATACATTTTATCGGGAAGTCAAATCCATGCATTGGTGATGACTCGGATCGCAACTATCTCGTTATCGTTCTTTCGAGGGGGACTGACGTGACTAGGATTCTCAAACGTTGCCATCGCGTTCGCTAGCACATATATAGTGAGCAACCGAGTATGATATAGGTTTCCAGCAAACCATGTTCTCCACTGTACCCTTGTTGATACTCCTGGCTTTGTCAGTTACTGGATCGCCCGTTAAAGTTCGTAATTCCCGCATCACCTTCCCCATAACTAGGAGCCTAAAATTCCCCAATGGTACCAACCAGGTACAGCACGATGAAGCTCGCATGGCGGCCTTCAGGGACAACAGAAGAGTACGATTCTGCCTTCTTTACCGGTATGACATACAACACTATCATAAGTTGAAAATACCTACGATCATCTATAGGACATCTATTTACTGATTTCCTCACTTTCGGTAGTGCATTCACTACCACGATGCTAATCGATGTTGCTTCTGAATATGGGGGCTTGGCTAATAACGGTATCCTTGGCATTGGGCCTGCGCGCTTGTCAGCCGGCGCCGTGAAAGATTATTCGGAAATGGAGCTTGAGACCGTCATCACTCAAATGGGCGATGTTTTTGGTGTTGTGGGAAAATTCCCACAGTAGGTAGCCCAAAATGCGGAGTTATGAAGTGTGAGAATATTATGGGAGGTGTAGGTGGCCAAAAATGCGAAAATATGACGGGAATAATGTATACCTGCCAGGATTCACCAAGGATACATCAGCCTGGACAGTTGTCAGTGGATGGGCTAAATTAAATGATGTATCAGGGTTTTTTGGCTAATAAGCCAGTCTGGATATATCAATATGACGGTTTAGGCTGACTTACAGTTCACCGTGATGCTGGCCGGCGTCGCATAACTGCCAAAATAAGGAGCCTCCTATGACATCATCAAAACATTTGGCCCAGATGACGTTAGGGGCACAAAGTGTACGAGTGTGTTTCACCTGAGCCCATCAACTCCGCTCTACTCAATGAGCTATCTTACTGCAGTGCGCTGCTCTATAAAGAGAGTTTCCGGAACTCTGGGAGTTTCGTCGCGATATGCAAGTGCGAGGTGCGCTCATAAAGCAAACCACCTTGTCTAGAAGCTGATGACATGACAATGGAAGACGGTACACTAGGTATTGATTACAAATTCAAGACCGCATATTACTGTGCTCATCATGACTTTATTTCCAAAGTACGATCCATGATAATGATCCAGAGGTACGTCTGCCCAGTCGTTTGCTCCTGAACCAGAACGAAAATTCCTTTATTGCAGACGCTGGCGCGAGGGAAACAAAGAAACTTGTCCGGTACCCAGCACGAAACTTCATCCCCAATTGATGATGCACCAGGGTGGAACGAAGACCTAGCATCTGTATCTGAAGCACACGTGAAGGTATTTAGTAGTACAATGTCGAAACGTTGAGAAAGAAACCATTGACATCATTCTGTAGGCTGACCGCTCTTCTGTCACAATTAATGATCTCCAGCGCAAGACAGTTGATTATGTTAATGCGAAACACCAATCAGAAGAGCAAATGGATCACAGAGAGGCATCTTACCTGAAGGATGAAGTAACCGGTCCCCTCGGTACTGCGAGAGTGGGTGAGTTTGAGGGTATTGTCGGTGCTGGTGATCTTGGAACAGATCAGGAGGGCACTGACATGGAGTTCGACGGACGCACCACCAAGCGGCATGTTGTCTATGAGGAGACAAAAGAAGTCGTAAGAGAACCCTGCCCAACGGAGAGCGAGGCTGATGTGAGTGTTTTGAGTGTGGACTCTGCATCTTTGTTGTTGACATGCAATTAGGTAAAGGCAGACCGCGGGGAATATTCCTGAATCATGTCTGTTGTTCTTGTGCGATCAATATCGCTCTTATTGTATCGATACTCAACTTCTCAGCCGTATTCCATGCACTTAAATCACGCCATTTGCTCCGAAGTTTATATCATATTGTCACAGTTGCTTTCAGAAACATCATTTCGATTGTGGTATGCTGTAATGTACAAGTAGTGACACATAGTCAAGACATCTCCTTGTCACATACTATATGAGACGGATTTTGAAGATACTCGTTACTACCTTTACCGATAGTTTCTCCGATCGCGACTGAAGGAGCACCAAACTTCCCGTCTCCTGGGAATATCTTTCATCAAGGATTTGGGCCCAGCTGGATTGGTCCACCCGGATTCACAGCGACCCCAGGTGAGCTTGGACTGATGGAAGCGGCAGAGATAGTGACATTCACGTCTTCATCGCTGGTAACCTGGTTCACTGTCACTATGCGACGGGGGTCAAAATAACCGCAAGGATTAGACTGGGGCTGAGGCTCTGTGGCCTCGATGCTGCGTAGTGTAAGATGAGCTTGGTAATCGCAATAATGAATATTACACTGCATTGAATGTGAAAGTCATTTTGCTCTCCGCAGGAACTCCCAAGATAAGCCACTTGTAGCCAACAAAGGAAATGTAATATAGACCGACAACTCCCGACTACAAATGCTTTCAATTAAATCATGAAGCACAAAATAAAATAATTTGCTCACAATTTGGCCTTTGTCGCCGGGGACTTCTAGTTGACGTTCGACACTGACGCTCGCACCTTTCTCTTCAAAAGTAGAGCTGCCCTGAGAGACCAACTGCTCCCGATAATCCTCCCTTGAACGTTGCTTTCCATTGTAAGTAATATTAACATTGCTCGCGAAAAGCGCATCAAACGCTTTGTTGAAGTCTGCTTCGTTCTTGGCCGTCAGGATGGCCGTGAGACCCGAAGAAGTGAAGGCGGTCAAGGTGGGAAGAACGAGTGCCATGATAATAGAGATGATGATGCTGATGAAGCATTTTGCTGCCGCCCCGTCTTATGTACTGCAGAGATCTGGGGCGCTCAAGTACGGATGCGATATTGCGCCAATACTGCATTATGCTGTCAAGTGTGAATCCACAATTCACAGCATCATAGGGACCTGGATGTGCCGATAGAAGATGTCATGATGACGACAAAAGTTGGTCGTTTCGGTGAATGTAGACTTGCATTTTTGATGACGTTCGAGAGCAGCCGAGATGCGGACAAGTAAGGACCGTTATTAATGATGAATGGGGCTGAGCTGCCAATATGATACAAGGAGTGCGCTATGCTTAATCATTCCTTGCATATCGGCGCATCGAGGAAGTTCTGGCGTGTTTAAACTTTAAACCCAACACATTCGAGTCTGATATAAACTATGGGATCTATTGCTGCATAAAAAACATAATGATTAGCGATTAGCATCATTAGCTCGAAGTTGTTACTATCACTTACCACTTATACTTACCCATTGAATGAAATTGTGCGACCTGCTTGGTTTCGAAATTCATGGTTTCAAACTCAGATATGTATTTCCCATGTCCAGGCCCGTTGAACGACTCCGTCGTTCAAATGTCCAACTCTTCCTTCGTGTGAAGTCGGAATTTACTCAGGCTCGTTAATCTTGTTCGCTCTTATTGCATCGATACTCACCTTTTCAGCCGTATTCCATGCACTCATTCGCGCCATTTGCTCCAAAGTTTATATCATACCATCACAGCTGCTTTCAGAAACATTATTTCGAGTGTGGTAATGTACAAGTAGTGATGCATAATCAAGACACTCCCTCGTTCTGCATGAGACGGAATTTGAGATACTCATGCCTCAGTGTCAGCATCTTCATCGATTGTTTCTCCAACGATTACGACTGGAGGAGCACCAGACTCCCCGTCCCTGGGAATATCTCTCATCAAGCATTTGTCTTTGCAGGGCCCAGCTGGATTGGCCCACCCGGTTTCACGGTGACTCCGGGTGAGTTTGGACCTATAGAAGCGGCAGGGATGGTCACATCCACGACTTCATTGCTGGTAATCTGGTTTACCGTCACTACGCGACGGGGTTCAAAGAATTGGCCAGTATAGCCAGGCGGGGGCTGAGCTATGTCCTTGATGCTGTGTAGCGTAAGATGATTAGATGGCTTGGCAATCACAATAACGAATAAATATTACACTGCATTGAATGTGGAAGTTATTTTGCTCTCCGCATGAGCTCCCAAGATAAGCCACTTGTAGTCAACAATGGACGTGTAAAATAGACCGACAAGTCCAGACTACAAATGTCTTCAATGAGATCGTAGAGCATAAATTAAAATAATTTGCTTACCATTTGGCCTCCGACTTCTAGTTGATCTTTAATACTGATACTCGCAACTTTCTCTTCAAAAGTAGCGCTGCTCTGACTGAACAATTGTGCTCGATAGTCGTCCCTTGAGAGGTGCTCTCCATTGTAAGTAACATCGACATGAGGTGCGAAAAGCACATCAAACGCTGAGTCAAAGTCAGCTTGGTTCTTGGCCGTCAGGACGGCCGTGAGACACGGAGAAGTGAAGCCAGTCAAGCTGGGGAGATTCACGATAGTAGACATGATGATGTTGATAAAGTATGTTGCTGTCGCCGCCCCATCTTATGTACTCCAGAGTTCTGGGGCGCTCGAGTACGGATGCGACGTTGCGTCAACACTGCATTATGTTGTAAAGTGTGAATTTGAACAGATCCGCAATTCGCAGCATCATAAGGACCTGGATGTGCCGATAGGAGATGTCATGATGACGACAAAAATTAGGCTTTTAAACCGATAACCTAATACTTGCATTTTTGATGCATTCGAGAGCAGCCGAGAGCCCCGGATGGGATTGCGATGCCATCATGCGGGCAAACAATGATCATTATTGATGATAAATGGGCGCTGAGCGCTGAGCTGTCAACATAATATAAGGAAGGCGCTATGCTCAATCATTCCGTGCATATCGCCGCATCGAGGAAGTTGAAGCCACGGCCCAACACGTTCAAGTCTGATATAGACTAAGGGATCTATCGCTGCATAACAAAAATAACGACTAGCAATAAGTATTATAAGATCGACGTTGTTATTATCACTTACCTGGCATTGAGTGAATTGTGACTTTGTTGTTGAAGGCTTGGATTTGGTCCAGAGCCTCAAACTCAGATAGGTACTTGCCGAGCTACGACGTCGGAGGGAACGAGTACTATTAATAAGGCCAAAGGAGAATATGTAGCAGCTCAGCTCAGCGGACGTGCGAAGTCAACTAAATATATTGGTATATACCTGTAGCAGCTCAGCTACAGATATTCGTTAGTTAGATATATGACATATGTACGAAGATAGTACTAACCTCAGCGGACGTGCGAAGTCAACTGAGGAAGGTTGCGAGACGCGGGAACAAATGGTATTTGTAGGTAGGTAGAAATGAAAAGCGGTACCGAGTGTTCATAGTAGCGAGGATTGATATAACGACAGAATAAGTACTCCGCAATTGTGGTACAATTGCGCTACAATTTTGATGATGCAAATATCACAATATCTTCATGAATACCTTGTCGTAGTCTTGCAAGTACACATGTCTATGTATTGATAACTCAAAATCATTGATGTGTAAATGACTATATTTGGTATGAGCGTTCTATGGACCTATGGTTCTCACAGCCACAATAACAAGGACTCCCTGAAACCTCACAAGTTCGATACTTGCATCAACTCTTGGGTGGTGGATCGCACACGGCTTCCCAACATTGGACATTCAAGGCTTCCTTACTACCACCTTACATCTTTCGTCAGAGGCCAAGGTCGCTAATCCATTCCTTGACAATGTTCAGTCTGCGATAATCCACCTAAATGAATATATGACAATGATTCAGTGCGCTTTTGTGCATTTCTCTTCACTTTATGGCGCACGGCCCACTGGCAAGGGGTACTTCAATAATACAGAACTGGAGGGCGCAGAAGCACTGAATGGCTCGCTCTTCCTTCGGGCTGTGAGATTGACCGAATATATGAGCAAGGGTACGAGGCCCTGGAGGGTATCTTGTAAGGGAGTGACAGATTTACGAAACACCGTTCAGCCAATGATTTTCAAAAATTAAAATTTCAAATGTGTTGATCGTCTAACATCGCCCAAAATACACGATGTTTATTTACAATGGCCGTGGAGTCGAGTCATGAATCTAAAGGGGGATAATGATTGTCTGCTCAGTGCCGCGAGAAGTTAGAACTGCCACAAACTGACTCGTGCCATCTATCTTCCTTGAATGCTGATATCTTCTCTGAACCATAGCGCGAGCGTCGGACTCCGTTCTGAGAATATTCTACTGATTCCGAAATCAGGATTCTTAGAAGAACTCTTGAATATGAAATAAACTTTTTTCCCCTAGGGACTGTATACTTGGTAGTACAAGCCCGATGATCCTGGTGATTCAAGTTGCGTCACTAAATATTACAGGACAGCATTTGTGTGGTAGAGAAATCCCTCTTAACATAAAAAAACATGAACTAACATTATGGCGTGCACTGCCTGCTATCAATCACGGGCCCACAAGTTATTAGTGTCACGTGAGCGTGTTGGAACGCGTCGTCGGAGTCGAAAGCCTTGTAGGTCCAACAACCGCCACATCAATCCACATCAGATTGATCGATGGTTCTACCACACTTGCGCCACATTGGACGACCAGATATAAGGCAAGCAGGAAGTGGTCGTCTTTCTTTATCTCCTTAGTTCTCTACACTTCACAAGTTCTGCTCATCGCACTCAGTCAGCGTAACCACAACACCTAGTGTCATGTCCCCTGCCGGCGAGACTGCTGGCACATCGTCTACTCCGCCACGCGCCAATATACCAGCTCATGGTGCTAGTATAATAGAATCTACTCCAAACACCCGTGGGGCTAGCGTCGTCAGCGAGAACATCGGCGTGATTGGTGTCAAGTAGGCATATTTCCTGTTTTTATTGGGTAGCACCTGATATTCTATCAAGGGTTAAGAAAGTCGGTCCATGGATTCAACGTGATATTGAGCAGGCTAAGGAGTGCAAGGCAGATACCATGCTGCAAGTTCTCCTTCAGCGCGCTTCTTCCGCTCCCGAGACTAAACAGCCCGAGCTCTTGCAAAACTGCCTAAAGGCAGTTCTGCCGGTTTGCAATGGACAGGTTTCCACTCCACTTGTAAAGTCTTCAGACGTCCACACAGCCCTTAACGAATAGTGAGTACTTGTTCAAAGTTCGCTGATCGAGCGTTTTCATACTTACCGGTTTCAAGCATACGTCCAGGAGTAGAAAACAAGTTCTACAGCCCTTTTATAAAAGCCACTAACACCGCGCTCGCTTGTCTTCAAGAGATCAAGGTTGACGGGATGCGTGCTCCTGTCTCCGCTGTGGACATGATCTGTCAGCAGAACGACATGCCCATGCACCAAACACACCAGACTGCAAAATCAATTCGGAAGCCCGACCTCGTCATTCTTCCCTTAAAAAGTGCATGTGCTCCCTTCGAGGATGTGAAAGGCGACAAGAAGGGAAGACAGAAAGGAAAACAGAAAGACGACTTGAAGAACAACTTGAAGGACGACTTGAAGGACGACACCAGTTATGCCACGAAGCGTAAGGCTCACATGGACACGAATGCGACGGCAAAGCCGAAAGATCTCCCCTGGAAGGATGTTCTAGCCTGCATCGAGTTCAAGAGAAAGACACCAGGGAGGACGAAAGGGATTAACCCACCGCCCTCTTCGTATACAGTGAAAGACTGCGTCCCTACAAAGCCAGAATATCTGCCGGTGGATCACTTTGAGGTTGAAGATCCGGAGCCAAGTCCTTCGCAGACCCCAGCAACACAACCTGCGCCCGACTCTGCATGTAAGTGACAGTATTTAGGATTTTAAGATCAAGTTTAATCAGCCAAGCTCCAGCTCTATCTTCCGGTCTTACTGCTAGCCAGTCTTGCCAAGGCGGGTCCAGCTCCAAACGCAAGGCCACAGAGCCTTTGGAATCCGCCGCGAAAAAATACAAGATGGACCCGGATGATGCAGACGACAATCTGGATGTGACCGTCCAGACGGGTCTATATGCCGCCGAAATGTTTGCGTCCAATCTTGGAGTCAATCATCTACTGAATATTATCGTCATCGGTGAGTATGTTGGTCTGCCGAAATTCGTCACGCTCTTACCAAAGCTTTTCAGATGATATAATGTGGATATGGTATTATGATCGACAAGGGATCTTTCAATGCTCAGGCATCAACTTCATTCAAGATCTTCCGCGATTCATGGTATTGTTGTATGCTCTGCAACGATTCGATCTTCACGATTGGGGCCGGAACAAGTACTTCCATCCAATTCAAGTTGAGGGCAAACAATGCCACGAATTTAAAATCAAGGATGAGGAACTTGGAGAGGTGGATCTGTTACTTCACACCAGCCACGACGAAAGAGTAACGCACTACGGACTACAAGGACGGGCCACCAATGTCGTCCCTGTCACTAGTGAAGCGCTCACGAAGAAATACAGCAACTTCCAGCACGGGATGGTGGCCAAGATCTTTTGGGGAGAGGCGAGTCGCACCAGCGAACCGGAAATCTTGGAAAAGGTTAGGGAGATCGCCAAGATGCACGATTCTGTAAAAGGCCATATTCCTGAGCTGTTGTGGCACCACCAGTTCACAAATCCCACATCCGCCATCCGAGAAGCGCTTGGCGTTCCAGACCCTACCAAGGGCAGTCGCGTGCTCTACATTCTCGTATTCCGCAAGCTCGAGCTAATTACGGAGCTCCATGGCAAAGAGCTTTTCGACGTGTGGTATCAATGTATCCTATGTACGTGTTTCATCGCATTTATGTGGCTCTTAGTTGACATAGCGTCCAGGCCATCTTACTTTGTGGAAGGCAGGGGTTTATCATCGAGATGTCAGCCCGGGAAACCTGATGTGGTACTGGAAGGACGGGAAGCGGATAGGTGTTTTAAACGACTACGATCTATCCTCGTTGGCGGGTGCCCCAGGTCCTCGGGGCAACGAGCGCACGGGCACAGTGCCGTTCATGGCGCTCGAACTTCTCACCGAAAAGGGTCAACGAGGCGAAGTTAAACACTTATATCGTCATGATCTGGAGTCGTTTATGTGGTGCTTTGCCTGGATTTCCCTGCGTTACAAGGAAGGTGTCCTTCTGCCACGAGGATTACGCCCCTTCGACGATTGGGCGAAATTAGACGCCGTGACATGTCGCAAGGAAAAGATGGTTTTCCAAACTGACAGAGAAGTTCCCCCACGCTTGCCCAAAGATCCACTTATGTGGGAGTTCATTAATGATTGTTTTGATTTGCTTGACGCGCACGGCTTCAATCAACGTACACAACGACGATTGGCAAAAAAGGCAGGCAGGCAGATCAACTTTCAGGAATCGGAATCAGATATCCATAGTTTTCTACAGTCATTCAGAAACACCGAGAGTTGGGCTGCGCTCAGCAAACCCTAACCTACGGGGATTATCTTTACGTATGCCTCGTCTCCGGTAGGTAGACCAATTGAATACATGGATTATAGCGACAGATAATATACATGTGTCTGTCGTACGTGGCTGACGAATTACGCTAAATATGTCGAGGAGCGGCTCACTCGTGCCAGAAACATTAGAAAAGGTTTCCGAGATCCATCAAGCATTTGTCTTTGTAGGGCCCAGCTGGATTGGACCGCCCGGATTCAGTGACTCCGGGTGAGCTCGGACTGATGGAAGCGACAGGGATGGTGACATGCACAGCTTCATTGCTGGTAATCTAGTTCACCACTGGCATCACTATGCGACGGGGGTCAAAAATTGGGCCGCCGCGAACGCCGGGGGGACAGTTAGACTGGGGCCGAGGCTCTGTGTCCTGGATGCTGCGTACCGTAAGGTGATCAGATGGCTTGGCAATCACAATAATAAATAAATATTACACCGCATTGAATGTAGAAGTTATTTTGCTCCCTGCATGAACTCCCAGTTCATACTGATTGTATGCAAACGGCGCCTTGGACAGCGGCCGTGTACTTCATGCAAATACCTATCTGGGTTTGAAACTATAAGTTCTGGACCGACAAGGTCGCAATTCATTCAATGGGTAAGTACAAGTGCCAGGTAAGTGAAAGTAACAACGTCGACCTAATAATGCTTATTGCCAGTCGTTATGTTTATTATGCAGCGATGGCCGCATAGATCCCATAGTCTATCAGACTTGAACGTGTTGGGCCTTGGCTTTAACTTCCTCGATGCGGCGATATGCACGGAATGATCAAGCATAGCGCCTTCCTTATATCAATGATGTTGAGTCCAGCTCAGCGCTCAGCGCCCAAATAATGATCATTGTTTGCCCGCATGATGGCATTCTCAACCCCATCCGGGGTTCTCGGCTGCTCTCGAACGTCATGAGAAATGCAAGTGTTGGGTTATCGGTTTAAACGGCTAATTTTTGTCGTCATCATGACATCTTGTATCGGAACATCCAGGTCCCTATGATACTGCGAATTGTGAATCTTTTCCAAATTCACACTTAACAGCATAGTGCAGTATTGGCGCAGCATCGCATTGTACTTGAGCGCCCTAGCTCTTTGGAGTACATAAGACAGGGTGGTGACAGCAAAATACTTTATCGACATCATGTCTACTATGATCCTTCTCCCCAGCTTGACCGCCTTCACTTCTTCGCATCTCACGGCCATCCTGACGGCCAAGAACCAAGTAGAGTTCGACACGGCATTTGATGCGCTTTTCGCACGCGATGTCGATGTGACCTACAATGGAGAGAAACTCTCGAGGGAGGACTATCGTGCGCAGTTGTTCAGTCAGGGCAGTGCTACTTTCGAAGAGAAAGTTGCGAGCATCAGTATTAAAGATCAGCTAGAAGTAGAAGGCCAGGTGGTAAGCAAATTATTTTAATTTATGCTCTCCGGTCTCATTGAAGACATTTGTAGTCTGGACTTGTCGGTCTATTTTACACGTCCATTGTTGACTACAAGTGGCTTATCTTGGGAGCTCATGCGGAGAGCCAGATAACTTCCACATTCAATGCAGTGTAATATTTATTCATTATTGTGATTGGCAAGCCATCTGATCATCTTATGGTACGCAGCATCCAGGACACAGAGCCTCGGCCACAGTCTCCCTTCCGCGGATATTTTGACCCCCGTCGTATAGTGACGGTGAACCAGATTACCAGCAATGAAGCCGTGCATGTCGCCATCCCTGCTGCTTCCATCAGTCCAAACTCACCCGGAGTCACTGTGAATCCGGGCGGACCAATCCATCCGGGCCCTACAAAGACAAATGCTTGATGAGAGATATGCCCAGGGGACGGGGAGTTCGGTGCTCGTCTAGTCGTAATCGTTGGAGAAACTATCGATGAAGATACTAACACTAAGGCACGGGTATCTCAAATTCCGTCTCAAACAGAACAAGGAAATGCCTTGATTATGTTTCACTACTTGTACATTTCAGCATACCGCAATCGAAATAATGTTTCTGAAAGCAACTGTGACGATATGATGTAAACATCGGAGAACATTGCGTGATTGAGTGCATGGAATACGGCTGAGAAGGTGGGCATCGATACAATAAGAGCGATATTAATCGCACAAGATTAACAGGCATGAGCGTCTCAATTACAATTTAAATGAGCTGGTGAGTTTGAACAATTCGGAATTGGCGGAGGGGCATCCTAACACCTTGTGCGACTCGGGACTCTTCGAAAAATTTAAAATTTATTGACCTTCAATTATTTGATGCGTGTACATACAAACCTGGAGCTTCGACTGCAAAAAAATATATCAGACAATGAATAATTCGTGCCTGCAAAGCATAAACCATACCAAAACGCAATGATGTCTTCCAGATCTAGAAGTTTTGGCTCAGATAAATGTTCCACCTTGGTCACAGTGAACTGTGATCGCAACAATTAATGATTTAGACACACATTCTATGTGCACCGATAGCAAAGAACGTTCATAGGACTCTTTACCAGCAGAGTTCTTTTTGATCGCGAGTGCATTTTAAAATCACTATAGATAACACACTCTGTGCAGTGGTCCATAGATCAGCGCCTGATATCGCAGACACGTCTACAGACACCAATCCATCCAATATGCAATCGACTAAGTCCGAAGAGGAACTACATAAAAGCTGCGGCAGCCTCACGAGTGTTTCGGACGCATGACTCGCCATGGAGCACATATTAAGGCTGTGACAACAATTTGGACAGGCGCTAAGACCAATTGAGATGCATATCTAAGTAAACGATTCATCAGTGACAATGTGTTCTGCTTGGAAAAAAATGTTGTTATCAGCAGGTTTTGAACCCACATAATCCAAGAGAAACAGATTTTAAGTCTGTTGTAGCAACCACCAGGCTATGGGGAACTTCCAAAGAAAGCATCCATGAGTGAATATCAAGGTGTGTTCCGATAAAAAACCTTGAGATCGGCAGGTTTCAAACCTACAGATTTTAATTCTGTTCTTGTAGCAACCACTAGGCTAGCCCAGTTGCGGTGAACTTCTAAAGAAACTATCGATGAGGGAATATTAAGGTGTGTTCTGATAGAAAAAAGCTCGGCCTCAGCAGGTTTCGATCCTGCACAGTACAAGAGAAGCATATTTTGATTATGTTGTAGCAACCATCTGGCTAAGATGAGTTGTGGCGAGCTGCTCAAGAAACCATCCACTAGTGAATGTCAAGGTGTATTCCGATAGGGAAAAAACTCGTCGTCAGCAGGTTTCAAACCTGCAGTCCAAGAGAAACAGATTTTCATTCTGTTGTAGCAGCCACCAGGCTAGACCAGTTGCAGGGAACTTCCAAAGAAACCATTCATGAGTGAATGTCAAGGTGTTCCGATAGCAAAAACCTCGTCGTCGGCAGGTTTCGAACCTGCATAATGCAAGAGAAACAGATTTTGATTCTGTTCCGGCAACCATCTGGCTAAGACCAGTTATGACGAACTTCTAAAGAAATCATTTATGAACAAATGTCAAAGTGTGTTTCAATACAAAACTGTAGTTGAGCAGGTTTCGAACCTGTACAATCCATGAGAAACAGATTTTGATTCTGTTGTGGCAAGCTCCTGGCTAAGACCCGTTAATATGGTCTTCTAAAGAAACCATCCATGAGTGAATGTCAAGGTGTGTTCCGATAGAAAAACTTGTCGTCGGCAGGCTTCAAACCTCCGCAGTGGAAGAGAAACAGATTTTGATTCTGTTGCGGTACCCACCTAGCTAAGACCACTTACAATGACCTTCCCAAGAAACCATTCACAAACGAATGTCAAAGTGTGTTCCAATAGAAAAAGACTGTAGTTCAGCAGGTTTTGAACCCGCGTAATTCAAGAGAAACATATTTTAATTCTGCTGCGGTAACCACACTGGCCAGGTTAAAGTCTTAAGTAACTCTTCCACTTGGCGACTCACAAGACCTCCCAAGTTGAAATCTTATGGGGAATCTGATTGACATGGCCCAAAAAAGATGGCATGGACAATAAAGTTCGAGTCTGAACGTCTGCGAGACAATACAATTGTCCCGACGAGGGACGAAGACTGAGATAATTCTAATTCGCCATCATTAGCAGCAGGTTCAATATAATTGACGTTACCACTAAGGATACATAGAATTCCTAGAAACACAGAAGGCAATCAGCAAATACTAAAAAACGAGGACAATGAGACACTGTCACCACCTTGAAGGCCAGACATGGAAGATTGGAGACGGACGTCTCATCTTCCCACAAGTGAGGGCCAGAAAATGGTGGCCACGCAGCAATCCAGTCCATCCTAAACATAACATCACAACCTCGAACTCGACACCGGTAATGAGAGTACAGCAATGGATCACCGAGGCCATGGAGATTTCAGCGAAACATGAACTTGGCCGAGCGAACGAGCAATCGAAGAAGACGAGAGAAGAATACGATTCAAGGTCAAAAGCAACAGACGCAGAAAGACGACCGATTTGAATGAGGTCCCAGTGGTAAAACACGATACAACCCAACTCCCGTATGGCAGCAGGAATGAATCTACATGACGCATTAGAATGGTCGCACAGGGTGTTCGGAGGCCAATGGAAGCACTTAACTTACTAGGAAGGTTCTGAGAAGTGGAAGCCTTGGAAGTAGAGCACGGTGGTCTGGCTTTCCATACAATTCATTCAATGGGTAAGAATAACTGGTAAGTGATGGTAACAAAGTCGACTTAATGATGCTCTAATCGTTATTTTTTATACTGCGATAGATTCCATAGTCTGGACTCGAACGTGTTGGCGTTTGCATTAAAGTTTAAAACACTCAATGCGGCGATATGCACATAATACACGGAATGACTAAGCATACTAGTTTGTATCATGTTGACAGCTCAGCTCATAATTATGTAATAATGATCATTACTTGCCCGCATGATGGCATCGCAATCCGGGGTTCGGCTGTTCTCGAACGTCATCAAAAATACGAGTGTTGGGATATCGGTTCAAACGACTAATTTTTCTCGTCATCAAGACATCTTCTATCGGCACATCCAGGTCCCTATGATGCTGCGAGTTGCGAATTTCTGCAAATTCGCACTTAACAGCACAGTGCAGTATTGGCGCAACTTCGCATTCGTACTTGGGCGTCCCAAATCTCTGGAGTGTATAAGACGGGGCGGCGACTTTACCAATATCATCATGTCTACTATGATAGCTCTTTTCCCCTTGAACCTCTTCATTTCTTCATGTCTCACGGACACCCTGACGGCCAAGAACCAAGCAGAGTTCAACTCAGCGTTTGATGCGCTTTTCGCGCGCAGTGTTAGAGAGAAACTCTCAAGGGACGACTATCGGGCGCAGTTGTTCAGTCAGAGCAGCGCTACTTTTGAAGAGAAAGTTGCGAGCATCTGTATTAAAGATCAATTAGAAGTCGGAGGTCAAATGGTAAGCAAATTATACTCTACGATCTCATTGAAGACATTTATAGTCTGGACTTGTCGGTCTATTTTACACGTCCATTATTGACTACAAGTGGCTTATCTTGGATACCCTGACGTATTTGGACCTCTGGACTCTTTTGTACCTTCTTAGAAATCGGAATTTGGTCATCAAATAACTGGGCACAGCGTCAATCTTGCAGGTACTCCTCACCTAGTAGGTCCCTATTTCTTGTCCTTCTGAGATACAATGCGGCTGCTACCGATTATCCATATGAATTGAACACATCAACTCAGGAGCTCAATTGAATCAGAATTTAACATACTCGTGCCTTAATGGTAGTATCTTCACCGATAGTTTCTATCACGACTGGAGATTGTGGTATGCTGTAATACATATGCTGTAATGTACAAGTAGTGATACATAGTCAAGACATGTCCTTGTCACAGTGTACGGTACGGAATTTGAGATACTCATGCCTTAGTGTTAGTTTCTTCACCAATAGTTTCTCCAGCGATCACGACTGGAGGAGCACCAAACTCCCCGTCTCCTGGAAATATCTCTTGGCGGGGATTTGTCTCCGTAGGGCCTAACTGTATTGGTCCTCCCGGATTTACAGTGACTCCGGGTGAGCTTGGATTGATGGAAGCGGCAGGGATGGTGACATGCACGGCTTGATCCGTGGCAATCTGGTTCACCGTCACTATGCGACGAGGGTCGAAATATCCGCGAATGCGGGGGTTAGACTGGGGTCGAGGCTCTGTATCCAGGATGCTGCGTAGCGTAAGATTATCAGATGGTTTGGTAATCACAATAATGAATAAATATTACACTGCATTGAACGAGGAAGTCACTTTGCTCTCCGCAGGAGCTCCCAAGACAAGGAACTTTGAGTCAACAAGAGAAGTGTAAAATAGACCGACAAGTCCGGACTATAAATGTCTTCGATGAAATTCTAAAGCACAAAATAAAATAATATGCTTACGAGTTGACCCTTGTCGCCAGGGACTTCTAGTTGACCTTCAACAGTGACGCTCGCGCCTCGCTCTTCAACAGCAGCGCTGCTCTGACCAAGCAACTGTGCGCGATACTGGTCCCTTGAAACTTGCTTTCCATTGTAAATAATATTAACATTGCTCGCGAAAAGCGCATCAAACGCTGTATTGAAGTCTGCTGCGGTCTTAGCCGTCAGGATGGCTGTGAGACGCGAAGAAGTGAAGGCGGTCAAGGTGGGGAGAACGAGTGCCATGATAGTAGAGATGATGATAATGAAGTATTCTGCCGTCGAAGCCCCGTCTTATGTACCCCAGAGATCTAGGGCGCTCCAGTACGGATGCTGCGCAAATACTGCATTATGCTGTCAAGTGTGAATTTGCGCGGATTTGCAATTCGCAGCATCACGGGGACCTGGATATGCCGACAGAAGATGCCATGATGACGATAAAAATTAGTCGTTTCGGTAATCTAACAATGCACAGACATACATTTTTTATGACGTCTTTGAGCAGCCGAAAGCCCCAGATGGGGTTGCGATGCGGACAGTAATGATCATTATTAATGATGAATGGGCGCTGAGCTGTCAATATGGTACAAGGAAGGCGTTATTCCTAATCATTCCGTGCATATCGCCGCATCGAGGAAGGTCCGGCGTGTTTAAAGCTAACACGTTCGACTCTGATACTACGGGTTCTATGGCTGCATAACAAATATAATGATTAGATCATTTGCTCGACGTTGTTACTATCACTCACCATTACCCCATTGAATGAATTGCGAACGCGAGTCAATGGTTTCAAACTCAGTTAGGTATTTGCCGAGCTAGGACGTCGGTCGCACTGTCCAGGGAACGAGTACTAAGTATCCGTCGTCCAACTCTCCCTTCGTGTGAAGTCTCCAGAATACTTCCAGGTATCTTCGCGGCCGCTGCCTGAGGCCCTGTTTGCGTACACAGATATGTTGTTCCATCTGTTTGCTGCCTGGAGACTAGCTTGCACTCAAAATATGTGATACTTCGAGTCCGGTTTCAATTTTCTCATATTTTCTGCCAGTCACTCATACCCATCTATTTCCATCTGCTCTGAGATTTCGTCTGAACTTTTGGGAAAACAAGTCAATGCAATCCAGATGCAATCAATATGAATCCCTTACTGGATACACGGACGTAATAATTCGGATCCCCGGAGTCGGAGGACTAGGCTGTACCTCCTTAGAAATCAGAATTAGGTCATTAAATTATTAGGGAGGGCTGTTTGCCCTGGTGAAATCAAGGCAGTCCAAACCCAGTGTCCAATTGTCAAAGCCGCGGGGATAGCATCAAACTCATTTGGACATCTCGCAGCTAGTACTTCTTCACCTAGGTGCCTCCTTCGCGTCTTTCTGTAAGACAAAATACTACTACCGGTTATTCGTATGGATTGAATACCCCAACCAAAGTGCAAAGGAGCCGGCTACGGAAGCGATTGTCCTCCAGGACTGTATATTCTGAAGTACGTGAATGATGGCGTTTATGCTGCCAGCCAGACTCTTTTGACTCATCCCCCCCCAACAATCTTCCTCTTTCGCTGCGAGATTGATTTCAAGTACCCCTCCGTAGCATTCTGAGTTGTTTGACTCATTCAATCAACTGCACCCATATGAAGTGCAAATAGGGTAAACGGGGACGCGATGGACGACAGACTTCTGAGTTTTGAAGAAATGCGTCCGCTTGATTTCAGCTCCAAGGACCACTGCAGTTTCAGCCATGACGCGGCTGCAATACCTGAACTGGACATTCAAAGCTTCCCCGGGGCCACCTCGCATCTTTCGTCGGAGGTCGAGGTCTCATCAAATGTTGGCCTGAATCTTTCTGTCGAACAAGGAGATTCAATCTGACATTCGGTGCGATAGTTGACGGTCAACAAATGCATTCGATTCACCCAGTCGCACAGCACCCCACCCACTACTCGACAGCAATCATCTCCGGGACCGGAGGGAAGAAGTCTCGTCGGACAAGACACCGATGTAAGAAAGGTGAAACTACAGGTTCACGCATCTTATACCACATCACTTCCCCTGTTACGAATTCAATGTCGGCCTTCGCCCGACAACATGCTGATAGAGTTTTTATCACTCTCTATTGATTTTAGAGACTAGACACAGCGTAAGTCCTCAGTCGTAATGGAACAGACTGAATTATAAAGTACCTAGACACAGCGTAAGTTTACGAGAGTCCGTCAGTGTCTAGATACGGTCTTATCAAGTAAGAACTCACCCTCAGTCGTAATGGAACAGACTGAGGGGAGAGGACGCCACATAAGTGTTGGTTGGTATTCTAATCGTCAAACTCCGCTGCCGTGGTTATCACGTCGGCGTGCGTAGCGTCTGTCAAAACTCACGCATACATACAGTAGAATAGGCGCCGGGAGTAAGCCCCTCGAAAAGCTATGCCAACATAGGGTAAAGGACAATAAATTGAATTTTTCTTAGAAAAAGGAGGTCAAGGTCGCTAACTCAGCGCTGAGCCCTTGCCATCGTTTAATCTAAAAACGACCATGTATCGAATCGAACGAGCGCGTCGTTTCTCTTCACTTTATGGCACATAGCCTAAGGGTTACTTCGAGAGTCTGAGGATTACTGTGAGAGAGGGCATGAAACCCCGAGACAAGGAATGTTTTCTGGGAGGAAATAAATGTATTTTCTGTCCGACATCCATGTGATATAGCAAATAAGTATGTCCATTAACAGTGAACTAGTGACATGGGAATCTAAAATGGTACAACGATTGTGTGTACCTATAGTAGGAGGACAAAAGATTCAGAATACTAGCAAATCGGAACTGCGACCGAGTCATGCATTTGACAGTCTTCTTTTTGTGGAACATGATGCGAGCGTCGGACTCGGTGCTACTACAGGGAGGTGAGTGAGCACAGTTTGCAGGTGCGCAACTCGTGAATCATTGTGGGTAATGGTGCCGAAGAAATTCATTGGTTGTTCGGTACAGAATCAAACCATAGCGTACTTGCATTTAATAGGGGGCTCAAATTAATCTACTTTGATTTTTTGGGTTTCTAGGGCACTCGAATGTTAGAGTATGATATGATGCATCAATACAATATTTAGAGTTATTAACAGTATTCGACACCCCAAAATCGACTTTCAGTTCTTGACATGTTAAAAACACGCCAAAAACTGTGCATGTTTTTAACTACCTAGTTTTTCACGGAGCCCTATAGCCAGCGGTGTTCTTAGCTTACACTCACAACCCGGCGTGCCGTCTAGAGAAATCGTACGGTCACGTGCGCGTGTTCATGCACATGATGGGAACGCGTCGTCGGAGTCGAACTGCAGTCCACAACCGCCACTTCAATCCACATCAGATTGATCGATGGCCCGCCACATTTACGCCACATTGGTCGACCAGATATAAGGCAAGCAGGAAGTAGTTATCCTTTTAGTTTTCTCCACCTCACCAGTTCTGCCCAGTCTGCGTAATAACAACACCTAGCATTATGTCCCTTGCCGGCGAGACTGGCACATCGTCTACTCCGCCACGTACCAATGCACCAGCTTATGGTGTCAGCATAATAGAATCCACTCCAAATAGTCGTGGGGCTACCGTCGTCAGTGATAACATCGGCGTGCTTGGTACCAAGTGCGCACATTTCTCATCTTTATTGAGTGGCACCTAATATTCCGTGAAGTGTCAACAGAGTCCGCCCATGGATTCAACGCGATATCGAGCAGGTTAAGGAGTGCAAGGCAGATGCCATGCTGCAAGCTCTGCTGCAGCGCGCTTCTTGCACTCCCGAGACTGAACAGCCAGAGCTCCTGCAAAAGTGCCTCAAGGCGGTTCTGCCGGTTTGTAATGGAGAGGCCTCCACTGCGCTCGTAAATTCTTCTGACGTCGAGACAGCCCTCAATGAATAGTGAGTGCTTGTTCCAAGTTTGCTGATCAGGTGTTTTCATGCTTATACCGGTTACAAGCGTACGTCCAGGAGTAGAAAACAAGTTCTACAGCCCGTTCATAAAAGCAACTAACATCGCGCTCGCTTGTCTTGAAGAGATCGAGGTTGACGGGATGCGTGCTCCTGTCCCCGCCGTGGACATGATCTGTCAGCAGAACGATATGCCCATGTACCAAACCCATCAGACCGCAAAATCAACTCGGAAGCCCGACGTTGTCATCCTTCCTTTGAGTACCGCATGTGCTCCCTTCCGGAATGAGAAGGGCGGCAAGAAGGGGAAACAGAAGGACGACGCGATGCACGACGAGAAGGATGACGAAGAGCGCAAGAAGAAGCGCAACGCTCATATGGATATGAATGCAACGTCAAAGCCGAGAAATCTTCCCTGGAAAGATGTTCTAGCTTGTATCGAGTTCAAGAGAAAGACGCCAGGGAAGACGAAAGGGATTACCCCACCACCCCCCTCTTATGCAGTGACAGATTATGTCCCTACCAAGCCGGAATATCTACCGGTGGATCATCTTAAGGCTAAAGAGCCGCCGGGCCTTTCGCAGGCCCCAGCAAAGCAACCTCCGTCTGACATTGCATGTAAGTGAAGGTACTTAGGATTCTGAGATGAAATTCAATTGGCCAAGTTGCAGTTCCATCTTCCGGCCTCAATGCTAGCCAGCCTTCCCAGGGCGGGTCCAGCTCCAAGCGCAGGGCCACAGAAACTTTGGAATCTGCCGCGAAAAGATTCAAGAGGAACCCCGACGACACGGACGCTGAGCTAGATGTGACCGTCCAGACGGGTCTGTATGCCGCCGAAATGTTTGCGTCCAATCTTGCGGTCAATTATCTACTGAATCTTATCATCATCGGCGAGTTCGTTCGTCTGTCGAGGTCGGTCGCGTTCTTAACAAAGCTTTTTCAGACGATGTAATGTGGATCTGGTATTATGATCGACAAGGGATCATTCAATGTTCAGGCATCAATTTCATTCAAGATCTCCCGCGATTCATGGTGTTGTTGTATGCTCTACAACGATTCGATCTTCACGATTGGGGCCGAAACAAGGACTTCCTCCCAATTCAAGTTGAGGGGGAACAATGCCATGAATTCAGAATTAGGGATGAAAAACTTGGAGAAGTAGATTTACTCCTTCACACTAGCCACGACGAAAGGGTAACGCACTACGGACTACAAGGACGAGCCACCAATGTGGTCCCTGTCACTAGCGAAGCACTCGCGAAGAAATATGGCAACTTCCAGGATGGGATGGTGGCTAAGATCTTTTGGGGAGAGGCGAGTCGCACCAGCGAGCCCGAGATCCTGAAAAAGGTTGAGGAGATCGCTAAGGTGAACAATACTGTACAAGACCGTATTCCCGAGCTGCTTTGGCACCACACGTTCACGAATCCTACGTCCACCATCCGAGAAGCGCTTGGCATTCCAGAACCCACCAAGGGTAGTCGCGTACTGTACATCCTCATATTCCCCAAGCTCCACTCCATCACAATGCTTCACGGCAAAGAGCTTTTCGATGTGTGGTATCAATGTATCCTGTGTACGTGTTTTCATCACACTTATGGGGCTCTTCCTTGACATAGCGTGCAGGTCATCTTACTCTGTGGAAAGAAGGGGTGTATCATCGAGATGTCAGCCCTGGAAACCTGATGTGGTACTGGAAAGATGGCAAGCGGATAGGTGTCCTAAATGACTTTGATCTATCCTCATTGGCGGATGCCCAAGGTCCTCAGGGTAACGAGCGCACGGGCACAGTGCCGTTCATGGCACGCGAGCTTCTCACCGAAGAGGGTCAACAAGGCAAAGTGAAGCACCTATATCGCCATGATCTGGAGTCATTCATGTGGGTTTTTGCTTGGATTTGCTTGCGTTACAGGCAGGGAGTCCTTCTGCCAAGGAGATTACGCCCCTTCGATGAGTGGGCAACTTTAGGCGCCGTTGCATGTGGCGAGAAGAAGTTAGTCTTTCTCAACAATTTGACGCCTTCTGCACCCTTGGACATAGACAAACTCACATGGGGGCTCGTTGTGAGTTGTTTGTTGATCCTCAAAAAGGACGCCGACGACCGATACTATCTTCGCTTCGAAGAACCGTCCGACTCAGGAGTAGACCAGCAGCCCAACGCCGGTGAATCGGATCCCGATGCTTTTCTATCTAAATTTACGTCTTCCAAGAGTTGGCTCGCGCTCAACAGACCTTCAAAGTAATTGTCTTTACTTACTGCCGGACGTACGGTTTTCTGCGCATAGATCCTTGTAACTTTCACTTGTACATATATCAAGCCAAGGCTAGCAATAGTAGTTTTGAATTTTCGAGCTCTGATTTGGCCGTGAGAACAGTTACGCTGCGGCACTAGTTGGATTTGGCCTTGCTACTACTCCTGCCAGTACTTTCTCCTACTTGTCATGGCGTCCGTCTTCCCAGTAATTTTCATACTCGCCATAGTCCTAGGACTAATGGCTTGCGGCTACCTCTTTGTCCCGAAGGGCCCACAACAAACGTATAACTTCACCAATTTGTCAAATCTGAGCTAATATCCTCAACCCGCAATGTAGGACAATTCGTACGGCCATCATGCTCACGCTCGCATCGTGTTATCTTATGTGGATGGTCACATACATGGCTCAGCTCCATCCTCTCATCAGTGAGTCGCGAAACTCGTTGCTGCGGTTTTGTCGGCTAACGTATAAACTTCAGCACCATATCGTTCAACAAAGGGGGGAGAGAGTTTATGATAGATATTAGTACTCGGAAGACTGGTTTGCAGCGCCTCCTCGAATTGATATCAGTGGACGTGTAAAGCCTGCGGGTACGCTCTTGCAAGATTGTTTATCCTGATGATTATAGGTAGGGCCCAACGGATGCGAAGGCAATCATATGGAGTGACCCGCCTTGAAGTCTTCTTCCAAACTACTATGCGTGATGGTGGGACGAAACATGCGCCGAACAACACGCAGCATCGGAAATTGTCAAAGAGGCGTTCAGAATGAATGAGATTGGATGGAGTTCGGCTGAGAGAAGAGGTTGAGCATTTGAGCCATGCTGCACGTGTATGTCCATCTTGTCCATGGCTGTTCGGCACTCAGAATCGAGATCGTCAATTGGCATTAGCGGAAGAATGTGCTAAGGTATTACAATATGGACAAAGTCATCATCACAGTGAAGAGGTGCCAATGTTCACATGAACCTGAAGGGGGAAGAGTATGCAGGCATGGCTCTGACGTTGTGGTCAATTCCAATTTGAAGTACAAGTACAGTCTGTGATCGTTTAAATGATGAGAACTACATGCTGACGTGGGTGTCCTCGTCAAAAGTACACTGGAAGTACGATTACACTATCCAACCTAAAGCCGTCACCGGAATTATGAATGCAACAAACCAGCGACGAGTAGTCACCGGGTAGGAATGAGTGAGATGGAGGTTTGACAGTTTGTATCGCAAAGGTTTTCTTCATTCCGGCAACAAAGAACGAGAATCGACATGAGTTTCCGGACGTCATTCGCCGCCCTATGGCCACGGAATTGATTATCCTCATACAGGATCGGGAGGAAACCCGACACAAAGTCGAATGACGTTGAAACATCTGGTCCAGCAACTACACATGATACGTGCTCAAGATGACACATGTACAGTATATCATGGAGGTCCTGGAAGAGCAATCCAGCCCATGCACGAGTGTGATCGCGATTTCCCTCGAGCCAGAACGTCAGCCTTTTTATATTCCGCGCGCCTGTTAGCATGCGGCGAAAACTGTGTCTCCTGGAAGGAACTTGAGTATTCCAATACAGGTCAACTCGGCGCTATATGGCTATCAGTCACAACCCTGCTACAACAAGTACTGCTGACTCGCCTGAGTAACAAAACTTGTCAACGTAATTTCCTCGATATCCTTGAAAAGTGGTGCACAGCATACTGTTTCCGGGTGAATCACGAGATCGAGTCCTAAATGCCTAACAGGTACTGTAGAGAGGTCGAGGAGGTCAATGAGCGGCATCCACATGTCGTGTGTATGTTGGCCTTTGAAACGCAAAGTGCGAACTGGGCGTTCAGGCACAAGGTCTTTTAAAAGACAAGGGTTGGTAAAAACTTCCGTCAGATGTGGCAGAGATGTGGGAAGAAACAGCAACTCGCGCCAAGGACCAATGATGGATACTATGGGCAGGCCAGTGAGAGCGAGATCACAGATGCCATCTTAAAAAGCTTAGGAATTGGAGGTCGACAGTATAGGTGCGATGAAAAACGTGAAGCTAGGCGTTACAATACGAAAGGACGGACGGGTATTCGTGCTTTTGGGAATGGATAAGCTTAAGCGTTGAGAGGCAGGTCATTTTTGAGGGCCAGTGTGAGATTATCCAGGTGCACCTTGGGGCCGTCATATACCATTATTGTCGAATATGTAAATATGAGAGATTTGACCTTCTCTGCAAGATGGGCGCTCTGCAAGGGTGGCACAGACATCTGAGTTGTCGACTATGATCGACTCGTACAGAGAGCTAATTAGTGCGTGGTGGAAGCCGATGCATACTCGGTAGAAGGCAGCTAGGTCATTAGAGGCAAACTTGGCAAAAGAAAAAACGAGAACAGGTAACTTGTTAATCGGCATGAGGGACCTTCGTACTCGCAATTTGGAATATCAATAATAATTATTTTTTTTCAGAGGGATTACATAATTATTGCGTCATGGTCATCAACACGCGCTTGGAATCACTTGAGTATGATTTTCCTTCTTTTCCGTCTTTTGACTCTTGGAGCAACTTGAGGAATTTTTGATTGCAGCATATTTTATGCACTGCAAACTTTATTAAAATTCCAGGTCTGATTAAGCGTAAATAAATGGCGCAAAGCCAAAAAAGGTCATAACGAGCTACCATTCAGTGATCAGTGGCAGCTTTATGATCCAAGAACAGGCAACACCTCCCCGAAGCCCTTCAACCCTGATGAGGTTACTCTGTTTTTTTTTGGCGCTTGGATGCCCAAATCTCGAAGATCACTGGAAGTTGCTGTAACCAGAGCAAACCTTCCAAACCGTCAGGAATAGGTTCCTACTCTATTCTGGCAAGCACTATATTACCATAGTAAGCTGTCCAATTACGTCAAGCTGACATACTCTAAAATGCAAGCCTCCTCCTTGTTACAAGTGGTGTTTTTGTCACTACCCTATGTGAGGCCTTGAGGGGCGGGTGATGTATAGTCAAAGTATGCTACTTTGATTATACATCACCCGCCCCTCACTGTCTGCTCTTTGTATCACTCATGCTCGCCATGATCGCAATGTTGACAACTGGCTCGAGCATGATGCGTTGCTACACACCGACCGACACTGGACTCAAGAAGTAAGTTTCATTCTCGCGTTACCACCTAAACCCGCTGACCTGGTAGTTAAGGTTAAGCCAGGCGACTACTTCGTGCTGTCCTACCTGATGTCAATAGTCATGCCCATGTTCTTCGTCGCCTCTGATCCGCACATTGTTTTATATTTGGTGAGTTGTTCCATCATTTGAAGCTCTCTCTGGTTCTCAGCGATGTTGATAGCAGACCTATTCTCTAAAAGTATGGTCTGTCGGGCCATCATTGTGCTCACATATGTCGGGACGGTGTTGATGGGAATACTATGTATATATAACCTGCCTGATGTGACGCACGTGCGGAGTGTGCTTATTGTAAACGAATTGCAATTTCAATTTTAAATTTTCAAGCGTGTTTTACCGTGTCAATGTGAAAGTTTATAGAAAATTTCAAGTAAATATGTGTGAGTCACTAAATGCAACTGTGCAGTCTCTGAGCAGTCCCTAAAGGTGACTGAAACTAACGGGTTTTTGGCATGCTCTCATTCCATCCCCAATTCTCGATTCCTCTGCCCGGACCATTCCTTGATTGAATTCACTCGCCCAGTAGTACTACATAGTGCACAGTCCATTCAAACGTGGCCATCACACATCTCTGCAAACAGACTCGAAATCATACCCCGGGGATGTTGAATCCCTATGGCGGAGTTTCATTCTAGACAGTCTAGGTCACCGTTTCACGTATCATTGATCTTGTTAAAATTGTGTTTTCCGAGTCCATATTTCCTCAATCAATGAGGAAACAGTCACAATGGCAGAGTGAAAAAGAGATGGGAGAGTGGGCAGCGAACCTGTACTATGGCAAGGTCTCAAATGGACGAGACAATGCAACGCCGGCATTCGAGGTAGCTACACAGGCTGAGCCCCTGCAAGGAACAGTCACGGATGCTGCGTCAGCGAGGCAATACTTGATCAACAACAAGATCTAACATGGGCAAGATGATGTTGCGATGTTGAGGTAGTTAGCAATAGTCATCGTGGCCGCGTGTGCAAATATTCCAAGCAGGCTGCAGGAACAGTCATTGATGTCACGTAAGCATTTTCCCACAACAGACTCGTTTGCGCGTCTGGCGAACCCCTTCTCCGAGTCCCACTATAGTGGGAGAAGGGGATTGGGTCGGAATCCAGATTGCACTGACGAAGCTCTCAGTTTTTATAGTGAAATACTCTTCAAACCAGACTGCAATTTGTCTATGCCATTCGAATTCTGCTGTCTTACGGACAGATACATTGCTATAGGTAAAGTTTCCGATTTCTTTCCAAAGTAAACAGTGCATTGCCGCAACTCTGGATTGCGACCAGAGCTCCTGTCACGGATATTCGCGCGGGATGCTGTACGGGCGTACAGATTGTACGTGTAGAGTAAGTAAATCCGAGTCTCAGATTCGACCACAATACAGATAATTACCTTCAAGTTGGAGCAGATTCGGATCCACCCATCCTGATGGGAGCTAGAATATCTAGAGATCATCAACGTAGGCCTTATCTAGGGCTATTATTGATCCCGAATTCATCCTCCACGAATACTGGGGCAATAGTAATCACGTGTGTAATTCTGTTGGAATTAATATCAATACTTGTTTGACTGTTTACACCACGCTCAGATTGCTCGATGTGTCACCTTGAACGAACCCTATGCATTATGACCAACTTGGACGAAAATATAGCCGGTCGGGTGCACTACACTTTAAAGATACGCTGAGTGGTCTTGTCAAGTGGAACAATTAAAGGAGGAAGCTAGTTGTGTTTTCATTCCAGTTTTGCCATACATATCATTCATCAGAAGCAGCATGCCGCTTGTCGTTGACGGTAATTTCATCGCGTGTTTATTGAGCTCAAACTGTGGACTCGAGATATTAATGAGCAGCGACGCAGGATGAATTCATTGGGCCGGCTTGTGGCACTGTGCCCCACAATTGGTTGGTTGTCGCATACTACCTTTGTGGTACAAATGTGGCGACATAAATAGCATTGATTTGATTCTAGGTGTGTAATCGGAACATTCGCCAGAGCATCCACACTTGAATGGTTTTCGGGTATTCACAGATTGCTTTGTGGTCGTGGATGTGGATGCCATGGTGCATCCACAGTAACTCGACCTATATATACTGAAACGCAGATTCCTTACACTGCCAGACACCATATTCTTTGCAGTTTTACATACCAAGTTGTTTCTATATCATCATGAATTCGTTCAAGAAGATGTTCCAAAAGTGAGTCGATCACTTTCATTATACTCATTGCCGTTATACTAATAAATGCCTCTCAGGTTTGATGACGACCAGAAGGTGTCGCTTAAGCACTCCAAATCGATGACATTCTCTTCAGAAGGGAGGAAGCGCGAGCCTCCTTGCGACGATCCTTCTAAACCTGCATACCGTGGCAAGACTCCTCTTCAAAAGTCAGACATCGTGTACGTGGAGCAAGCTCCAGGGATCCTAGAGATCTATCACGGTAAACTGTCGCAAGACACCTACTACCATGGGGCCACTCGTTCAAAGGTTGGCGCACGTGCGGACTTGCTGGCCAAGTTTCCCCATTCCCCTGAACCAACTGAGGGCCTTCCCCGCAGTGGTTTCAGAACACTTTCCTTGAACTCAAAGAGTGCGAAGCCCCAAATTCCTATCAATAATTCAGGTACGAATGGTCAACAAGCCTACCCCTCCACTCCCCACAGAGAGCAGAGGTATGTTGCCACTGTTGATCAAGCTTCGGCGGATGTCCTATGGAACCCTGACGACCATACCCGCAGTGGACTGGCAGAACGCATTCGCGCCAAGTCGAGCACTAGTCGCTCGAACATTCCTCCTCCCCCCGCTCCCGCTCTTCCGACTCCTGCGCCAGCCTATCCACGGTCTTACTGGCCTTACTCCCAATATGATCACATTTCGAATGAGCAGGACCCGATCGTCCTCCGTGAAATGATCAATCGTTATCCCTTGACGCCTGTTTGCACCCAACGCTGCCCAGAGCATATGCGCCCCATGCATATGGACTTGGATGAGCCGCACTGCCCCGAGCACACGCTTCAATGGTACATACACATGGCATTTGCTGAACGTCGTCCCCTCGATGTGCGCGCTGGTGGCCGTTACCGCCGCGTTGTTGACCTGAGTAATATGGACACTATTTAGTCTCAGTAGGGTTGTTGTCAGTGGTTTTATGGAGACGGAGATTAGTTTCTGAAGAGTTTCGGTGCTAGTTTACGTTTACCTACTCACCTATGCCTTGTGTTATGTATATATATATGCATGAGTTATGAGACGAGATGTGTGTACAAGTACAAGTACTGTTAGAGAAAATGATCCCGCTCAAGTAGCACTAAAGCTGCGCTGGTCAATACTACTGACGGTCTCACCACAAAAAACACTCGCATTTTGCGAGCCGTTATAGACGGTAATACTTACTAGTGGAGTGCTATAGATGGATCTATTAATTGGTACTTGACTTGAAATCAATTTCTTGGACGGTCACGTGCGTGCATTCATGACGGAAGCGCGTTGTCGAAGTCGAATCGGCGTAGGTCCACAACCGCTACATAAATCCACATCAGATTCGCATTAGTCGGGCAGGAAGCACTTGTCCTCTTAGCTGTCTCCAATTTGCCAATTCTGTTCACAATGCTCAGCCAGTATAATCATCAAATGCCTAGCGCCATGTCCCCTGCCGGCGGCACGTCGTCTACACTACCACGCGCCAATGTACTAGCTCGTGGTGCTAGCGCAATAGAATATACGCTAAATAGCCCTGGGTCTACCGTTGTCAGCGAGAACATTGCCGTGCTCGGTGCCAAGTGCGCACATTTTTATTTACTTTGAGTAGTACCTAACATTCCATCAAGGTTAAAAAAGTCTGCTCATAGATTCAATGCGATATAGAACAAGTTAAGGAGAGCAAGGCAGATGCCATGTTGCAAGCCCTCCTGCAGCGCGCTTTTGGCAGTCCCGAGTGCAAAAGTGCTTCAAGGCAGTTCTGCCAGTTTGGAATGGGCAGTCTGTAGATGTCGGGAGATAGCCATTACGAATAGTAAGTGCTTGTTTTAATTTTACTGATCAAGCGTTTCCATCCTTATAGCGATGACAAGCATCCAAGAGTACGATTCATAGTGCCGTTGTATACTCTAGTGATAAAGATTCGATCTTCACGAAACAAGGACCTCCTAGTTCAAGTTGAGGGGGAACAATGTCATGAATTCAGAATCAAGGATGGAAAACTTGGAGAAGTAGATTTGCTCCTTCACACTAGTCACGACGAAAGGGCGACGCACTACAGACTACAAGGACGAGCCGCCAATGTGGTCCCTGTCGCTAGCGAAGCGCTCGCGAAGAAATATGGCAGCTTCCAGGATGGGATGGTGGCTTAGATCTTTTGGGGAGAGGCGAGTCGCACCAGCGAGCCCGAGATCCTGAAAAAAGTTGAGGAGATCGCTAAGGTCCACAATACTGTACAAGACCATATTCCCGAGCTGCTTTGGCACCACGCGTTCACAAATCCCACGTCCATCATCCGAGAAGTGCTTGGCATTCCAGAACCCACCAGGGGTAGTCGCGTACTTGACATCCTCGTATTCCCCAAGCTCCACCTCATAATGAAACTTGATGGCAAAGTACTTTTCGATGTATGGCGTCAGTGTATCTTATATATGTGTTTCATTCAATGTATGAGGCTCCTTATTAATATAGGTTGCATGCCCCGTTATTCTATGGAGGGAAGGAGTCTATCGTCGAGATGTCAGCTAATGTGTTACTGGAAAGACAGCAAGCGGATAGGTGTTTTAAGCGCATCGTCTACTACTCTGTAATAGAATTGAGTGGTGTAGCAGACGCAGTAGATAGATGATTATCAGTTTCAGATACAGATAATTTGCTAGGCAAATTCACGGATACCACGGTCTGGGTTGAGTTCAGCAATCCTTCACTTTCGCAGTAATGTTCTTTAGCTGTTACATTGCATATTGTTGTGTTTCGCTACCTCAAGATATCCTTTGTGTTCCTATCGTTCTAAAGCGGTTAAATAAGTAACTAAAGTGGGCCTGAATAAAACAAATCATCCTACTGTAGAACACTAGAAAACATTACTCCTGCCGAGAGCCTACTATACACCATTTCCAGTCGATATATGTACGCGCTCCTGGAGAGCGATTGAAATCATACTATTTATTGAGTCGGAATTAGACACGAGCTTAGCGTGATATTCTCGAACGCTAAGGATCAAGCGGGGTCCCAACACAAAAATCTGCACCAACTCCAAAATCTGAAGCAGGCCATAATAAGTCTGAGTTTCTAGGGAAAGCTTGTCCTGTGGAAGTAATGAAATCATGGCCGCATGTAGAGGAAGTGAAAGATTGACATACCGCTGAGACTTTTGGAGAGAAGTTAGTAATGAGCTGCAAGCAAGAAACAACAGCAAAACTACCACATCCGACCCGTCAGTGGAAAAAAGGGAACAATAATCACAATATGAACTCGCCTCGCAAAGTAAACCGCGTGGGATCTGATTAACACTGTAAAACAATCTCCGATAATGCCGACTGTCGAATGTCGTCGTATTTCACAGAAGTGTTTTGCCGCAATCCAGACTGCGAGACACACTGCGAGGACCTCCCACATAGTGCAGAGTATCCAAGCGATGGAATCCAGAAGTACTAAATCTCCCGGGTAGCCAATCGAACACTGATAGGTGCCGGAGAGAATATGTTCCTCTGGTATCCATCATTGAGTCCTATGCACATCTGTTTTCATCCAAAATTAAGCGTACCCCCTGATGTATGCACCATCATTTTCACAGTGGCTGCTAAATCGAGAATGTTAACGGCCAGGAAGGTTACAATAAGAAATATCAAGATCCTTCTGGATCGTTGATACATGGCATACAACCGAGTGATGATTATGACTTGTAACATGTTTCAGTCAAGTTAATATCATTACAAGTGCCGAGCTCACCCCACAGCATTGCAAATGCCGAAACACCCACACAACTTCGTATGAGGTACAAAACGAAGCCTGACGAATCCAGTGAGCGACCAGCCTCGACCCGTAGAACACACTCCACACAGACTCACATCTGTGGAAGGATAGTATGACAGTCATTAGTGGACTAAGAAGCTAGTGAAGAATCACACTCACCCCTATAGGGCATCACGGTTAATTGGAGTGGAATAACAGGTATCGGTGCAGATGACTCACTGTATCCGTCAACGAGATCGTTGGAACAGTGTCTGTATGCCGTTGGTCAGAAGAAGCAAAGGCAGCAAATGTACTAAGGAGACATGCTCAACACGTCCAGGCTAATTACGAGAGATAGACGATTAGCATAACAGCGATTGTTTAGAGTTCCGAACATACGCAGCGGATAAGATTCCAAGGTAACGCACCTAGGATACTTTCACGTCAGCACAACATGGCAACCACGACAAATAAGCTACATACACTGATATACAGAACTGTCATTAAGGACCAGGGTTGCCTCTGAAATTAAGTGTATTTTTATGTATTCTTCTGACACGAGAGTCTACTCACCCAGATCAATTCAACCTATAAGATCAAATATTCTTAGCGACATGGTCGCTCCGGACATAGCATCAACGTACCCCTTGTCCGACCGTAAGCGCTGGAAGTAATACTTGTAGGCTATCAGTAGCTCCGTGATGTCATCTTGCTCACCCCAATCATACAGCACTACAACGAAGGCGGCAACTGTGAAGCGCAGTCAAGGTTAGATTGAGACATCAGCTTCGACATTCAACTGCCCCATACAAACCTACAAAATAGCTGTGGCAACGATATAAGTGTATGGTCGGCCACCAAGCGGGGTCATTTGAGACCATAGTCATATTGGTAAAGAGGGTTTGGGTGAGAGGCGAACTTGATGGATGTGTGACGATGGCCGTCGTGCTAGGAAAGGGAAACGGACTAGGTAGTGTAAAATATACGGGGGAACGAAGATAAGGGAGCTTACTTCAGGCCTCAGTCTTGGAGCAAAAGACTATTCGAGGGGAAAGGAATTAGTAGGCTCGTTGAGACGGAGAATCAAAGGTGAACGTGTATGAAGCGTGTAGAGAGGGGTGATTGCGTATGTAAAAGAAACGGATCATCGAATACGTATGAAAGTGACATCGATGATCATATCTTAATAGGTCATCATAGCGGCGCGAATGCCAATCCCCGACTCGCCTGACCAATTCGTCAAACAATTGACAACAGATGACCCAAATTCGCGTGCGAGTATGACACTGAAGATGGCACTACCTGGCGAAGAGAAGAAAATCGGGGAAGAAAAGTGTGCCAGTTATGTCACACAAGGCATGAAAGCCAACGGAAGGTAGATGAAGAATAGTTAGCGGACAAGGTGGATGAGGCCATTGTATGACTTTCAATGGGAACTAGAATGTGTGATGACAGTGAGCCAAACCACGTATGGATGAACGGATGTCTTCACAGTTCAGGTTTTCAAGGCGGCGAGTAAGCTCATCCAGAGGCATGGATACCCGAGGGGCAGGGAAGGTAGCAGCCAATTGTGCGATGGCAAAATCATCAACGATAGAAGCCAAAAAGAAAGGGGGTACCCAACAGATACTGGTCCAAAAAAGCAAGAAAGCCCACAACGTAGGTGGGCGAAATAGTACGGAATAGCCTGGACGCAACCACTCCTGAGGCGGACCTCCAAACGCGCACACTGCAAAAATTTCAGCAGTAGCACGAAGTACCGGCCCTGGAGCCTCGGGCGGTCGGATTCCTCATACGTTGCCTCCGGATAAGAAAATCAACGAGGCTCCTCATCTAACCGCGAGAGAAGGATCGACTCCACAAAGAATAGAACGGTTGCGCGATAAGAGAGAAAGCGACAGAACACACCACAGCGTCTGTATAGCAAACTCAACATGGCATAATATAACATAGTCATGGCGTTGATACGGATGCGGATGTCCAGGCCATCAAATAGACAAGGGTTTATGTAAGGCTTGCTGTAAAATGAGAGAGCGGATCACAAAGTTGAGTATGCGCTCACTTATTTTACAGCAAGCCTCGCCTCAGGAATGTTAGAGCTGGAGAACGGAACTGTGTCAAGTGTCTACAACATGGCGGGAGACGACAAGGAGAGGAAAGTCTACGAGGTAGGTATATATATGTAGCCGGAACTATCCAAGCAACGAACGAAGGTGAAATACCAAACTAAGTGCGGGTCACGTATGCATGTTGATAGAAACGCGTCGGAGTCACTGAAATCCACATGGCCCACCACATTTGCGCCGCATTGGTCGACCAGATAATAGTAAGCAAGTAGTTGTCCTCTCCACCTGACCAGATTTATTCACAATACTCAGTCAGCATAACCATTGAACGCCTATCGTCATGTCCCGGGCCCCCTGCTGAAGACATTGGCACATCATTTACTCCATCACGGCGGTTCTGCTGGTTTTCAACGGACAGGCCTCCGCTGCTCTGGTAGAGACAGTCATCAGCTTGTTCTAAGCTTACTGCTCAGCCGTTTTTGTGCTGGATTCCGAGATAAAACTAAATCAATCAAGCTGCAGTTCAGCCTTAGGGCGGGTCCAGCTCCAAGCCCAGGGCCACGGATATTTTGGGATTTTCCGTGAAAAAAAAACCAGGATGAAACCCGATGACATGGACGACAATCTAGATGTGACCGCTCAGACGGGTCTGTACGCCACCGAAAATTTTACATCCAATCTTGGAGTTAATTATTTGCTCAGTCTTATTTTTGTTTCGTTCGTCCATCGGTATTTGTCGCGCTCTTACCCAAGCTTTTTCAGACGATGGAATGTGACTCTGGTATTGTGATCGGCAGGGACCATTCGATGCTCAGACGTCGGCTTCATTGTACTGTTGTATGGACTGCAATGACTCAAAAAATTTGGGGACTAGGGCCGAAGTAAGGACTTTATCCCAGTTGAAGTTGAGGAGGAATCACGCCGAGAAGCCCTTGACGTTCCAGAATCTACCAAGGGTAGTTGCGTACTCTACACCCTCGTATTCTCCAAGCTCTACCCCATCACGAAGCTTCACGGAAAAGTATTTTTGACCTGTGATATCAATGTATGCTATATGCGTGTTTTTGTCGCATTTACCAGGCGTTTGGTTGACCTAACGTGCAGGCCCCCTTACTCTAACAAGAAGTGTCTATCAGACGTCGGTTTTGGAAACACGAGAAGCGGATAGGTGTATGATTGTCTTTAGTTATTCAACTATACTGCATACTGTGTTTCGCTACCTAAGTACGTTGTTGCCCGTTCAATGATCATGATGATAGTCACTCTTGCCGGCATCCTTTCCCAAGACCTCGAATCAATACCAAAACTAAAGTGGGACTGCATAAAACCGAATTCTCCTACTGTTCCCCGTAGTCTGTGAAGATAGAGATAGACGACTATTAGCCCACCGAGCATCTCCTGTGCTTATACACCATTGCCAGTGGATATATGCACACGCTCCTGGAGGGCGATTGAGACCATATCACTTATCGCGTCGGGATTGGCCATGAGCCTAGCGTGATATTCTCGAATGCTAAGGATCAGACGGGGTCCCAGCACAAACATCTGCACCAACTGCAAGAGTTGAAGCAACCCATAATAAGTCTGAGTTTCCAGAGAAATATGACCCTATTGAAATGATGAACTATCGTCGCATGCAGAGGTAAGTAAAAGATCGACATACCGTTGAGCGATTTAGAGAGAAATTAGTAATGAGCCGCAGGCAAGAAACGGCAACAAAACTATCACGTCCGACTCTTTAGTGGAAAAAGGGAACAATAATCACAATATGAGCTCACCTCGCAAAGTAAACCATGTGGGATCTGATCAACACTGTGAAACAGTCCTGGATAATCCCTCCTGCCGAATACAGTTGCAGTTCACGAAAGTGTTTCACCGCAATCCAGACTGCGAGACACAATGTGAGGGCCTCCCACGCAATGCAGAGCATCCAACCAATGGAATACAGAAATAACAAATATCCCGGGTAGCCAATCGAACACTGATAGGTGCCGGAGAGAACGAGCTCCTCTGGTATCAATAAGTCCCATGCACATTTCCTCATCCACAGTTAAACGTACCCCCTGACGTATGTATTGTCATCCTCACGGTGTTCGCTCCATTGAAAATACTGACAGCCAGGAAGGTGACAATAAGAGTTATCAGGATATTTCTGGATTCTTGATACATGGCATATAGCCGAGCGATGATGATGACTTGTAGTATGTTTCAGTCAAGTCAATATTACTTCTCACAAGTGCAGAGCTCACCCCACAGCATTGCAAATGTCAAATAACCTGTCCAATCTCGCACGACGTACAAAATAAGGCCTGATGAATCCAGTTAGCGATCAACCTCGGGTGGCATACACTCCAAACAGACTCACATCTGTGAAAGGGAAAGGATAGTGTGGCAGTTATTAGTGAGCCACGAAGCTGTTGAAGAATCGCACACACTCCTACAGGGTACCAGGGTTAATTGGGATGGAATAGCAAGCATCGGTGCAGAAGACTCACTGTATCTGTCAGTAAGATGGTCGGAGCACTGTCTGTATGCCGTTGGTCAGGAGAAGTAAAGGTAGTAATTGTACTCAGGAGACATACCCAGCACGCCCAGGCTGGTTATGATAGATAAACGATTAGCATAACATCGATTATTTAGACTTCCGAACATACGCAGCATATAAGATTCCAAGGTAGTGTACCTAGGATATTTTCAAGTCAGCACGGCACGACAATCGCGACAAAAGCTACGCACGCCGAGATACAGGAATGTCATTAAGGACCAGCGTTGCCTCTGGAATCAAACGTATTTTCATGCGTGTTCGTTCTTTGACATGAGCCTCTACTCACCCAGACCAGTTCAACCTATAAACCAAATATTATTAGCGAGATGGCTACTCCGGTCATAGCATTAACATACTGCTTGCCCGAATGTAAGCGCTGAAAATACATGTAAGCTATCAGCAATTCCTTGATATTATTGTGCTCACCCCAATCATAAAGTAGTACAACAAAGGCGGCAACTGCGAAGCGCAGTCAAGGTTAGATTAAGACATCAATTTCAATATCCAGCTGCCCTCACCTACAAAGTAATTGTAACGACGATATGGATCGATAGTCGGCCACAAATCGGGATTATCTGAGACTACAATCATGCTGGTTATGATGTGCTAGATATCTTGCGAATGAAGAGGTTCTGACTAGGAACGGGAAACGGACTCGATATGGGATCAAAAGAGCAGATTTGCAATAGATCGTACCTAGGAACGGGAAAAGTAGAGTAACAGTCAGAAAAATGTATATAAAACCACAAATAAGAGGACTTACCTTAGTCTTAGAACAAAAAACTATTCGAGGGAAAAGGAATGAGTACGCTCATTGAGACGGAGAATTAAAGGTGAACGTGCATGAAGCGTGTAACGAGGAGTGATTGCGTATGTAAAAGAAACGGATCATCGAATACGTATGCAAGTGACACCGATAATCATATCTTAATAGGTCATCAAAGCGACGCGAACGCCAATCCCCGACTCGCCTGACTAATTCGACATACATTGACAATGGACGGCCCGAATTCGCGTGCGAGCATGGGGCACTGTCGGATAAAGAGGAAGAAATCGAGAAAGGCAATGTGCCAAGCATATGTCACACAAACATGAGAGCCAACAGAAGATAGATGAGGAGCACATTGGCGGACAAGGTGAGCTGGCTATTGATGGGAACTGGAACTGTGGAGTGTGTGATGACCGTAACAGCGAGCCAAACCGAATATGAATGAGCGGACGTCTTCACGGCTGGATTTTTAAGGCGAGTAAGCTCACTCAGAGGCGCAGGTACCCAAGGGACAGAAAGTGGCAGCTAATTGTGCGGTGGCAGCATCATCATCAACAGAAGCCAAAGATTAAAGGGGGGAGGTACGCAAAGCACGGGACATCCCAACCTCCACTTCGTATTGTGATCACCTTTGCAGCAAGCAATGCACCGTATTTCTTGGGCAGCCAGATGGGAATTGGACAAATAGACGACCCAATATATGATGGTACGAAAAGACAGAAGGCTCACAAGATAGATGTGTGAAATGATCCAGAATAGCTTGGACACGACCACCCTTGACGCGAATCTCCGAACACGCACATTGCAAAGTTTTAGCAACAGCGCGGAGTACCGGCCCTGGAGCAGTTAGGGTGGTCGGATTCCCCTCATATATTGCTTCCGAATAAGAAAACCAACGAGGCTCCTCATTTAAACGCGAGAAAGGGATCGACTCCAGAAAGGATAGAGGCCGCACGATAAGAGAGAAAGCGACGGAACACGCTACAGTGTTTGTATAGTGAACTCTCAATATGAGCACGAGAATACGACGTCAATACGCCTATGCCACCAAGTAAATGGACCCAACACGTTCGTAAGAGCCGCATCGAAAACAAGACTTGCTGAGAGAGGAGTGTAACCAGGAATAGGATATTGCACCAGTCCAAAATACGTCCGGTTGGTGCTCCAGATAGTCACGGTATCGTGGATAATAAAACAAGGGATATGTGGGTACTGTCTTTATGTGGGGGACAATCATCACATTGGAGAACACAGGGGTGTGCTCAGCGCTCGCTCACAACTTGCCAGACTGATGAGAGTCATGAGAAATCAAGTACAATAAAAGAGAGTACCAACAAACCGAAGTAGCAAGAAAAAGTAGGGAGCAGGAATGACACAAGATAGCAAAAGGGAAGGAGAAGTACCAAGGTGAGGCCTTGTGGTGTGTGACGGTGACCGATCATTGGGAATGCATGCATATTGCAGTGTGAGAGATTGAGAAAAAAGTTCCCGCGTTGACAGATTCCTTCATTCTGCAGAGGTCGCTACCCTTAGGGCCGACATGCATAACAACAATTGCAACTTACTGCTTGCAAGTGTGCGTCCACTGTCCAGGACCAGGAGTGGAAACAAGGCCATTCCTCCTTTGAACTCAAACAGTTGCATGCGCTCTATTCAAGGATGGGAAGTTAAACGGCCACAAGGGCAAACAGAAAAGACAACAAGGACGACACGAAGAAAGTGATGTATTAAACTATCCATAATCACACTCTTCGTATAAAGTGAATGGCGTCCCATGTTCCTACCCCTACTAAGCCAGGATATCTACTATCTTAGTAAGGCCGGAGATGCGGCGCCAAGCCCTCCAAGGGCCCAGTGCGTCCCACACTACCCACGTAAGTGATTGTATTTTTTTATTCCTAATAGGCTGCCGAGCTGTGGTTCCATCTTCTGATCTTAATACTGCACAGTTTTCCCAGGTCGGATTCAGCTCCAAGTGCAAGGCTACAGTCACTTTGGAGTCCGCTGCGAAGAAAATTGGGATCAGTTCTAACGAGAGAGATTACCCTCCAGACGGGTCTGTACTTTGCAAAGATGTTTGCGGTTGTCGTTGTATGCTCTGCAGTGATTCAAGCTTGAGGATTTGAGCCGAGGACTTCCTCCGAGTTCAAGTTGAAGGGCCACGATGCCACGAATTTAAAATCAAGGATAAAAAACGAAGAAAGGTGATGCACTACGGACTGCAAGGACTCCATGTGCCACCAGTGTGCCCTCACTACCAAAGCGCTCGCAAAGAAATACAGTGACTTCCAGGATAGGATGATAGCGGAGACGGGCCGCACTAGCGAGCTGAAAATCTTTGGGCAAGGTTAAGGAGATCGCCAAGGGCACCCAACCATTCAAGAACATGCCCTGACACGACACGTTCACGAATCCCGTGTCCACCACCACGGTTAGTCGCGTGCTCTACATTCTCGTATTCCGAATATGACAAAGTTTCACGACAAAAAGCTTTTCACCGTCTGGCGCCAGTGCATCCTATGTCCGTGTTTCATTGAATTCATGTGGCTCTTTGTTGACATGCCATGAAGGCCGCCCGTTGCCCTGGAAGAATAAATCATCGTAAACCGAACTGATCGGGGTATCAAACGACAACGACATATCCTCGTTGGTGGACCCTTGGGACAACGAGCGTACGGAACTTGCATTACAGGCACGGAATCCTTCTACCGCGGAGATTGCGCCCCTTCGACGAGTGGGCTACTTTAGCGCCAGAAAATGCTTTTGATTATCAACCCCTGGATCTCCAAGCCTCTGAATCGGACATAGATCGGTCATCATGGGAACTGCTTGTGAAATGTTTTTGAGGTGCTTGATACAGCCGCCCACGATCGCCGTAGTCACATTCGCCTAGTTCAACAGCGATCGATGGAAGGAGCAGGTGAGCAGAAGGGCGATAAGGAATTTCATCATTAATCAGTATCAGACACGGATGACTTGCTAGGCAAATTCACAGGCGCGGTGGTCTGGTTAAGCCTTCACCTTCAGTGATTTTCTTTAGTTGTTATACTGCACACTGTGTTTCGTCAGTTGCCCATGGAATAGACAGATGATAGTGCTCCATAGTGTCGTTTTTACTCTCCAAAATGGTGGAAGATAATAGTCTTTAGAGTCTCCGGGGCCTGAACAGCATGAGACAAATCATATTACAACCAGCTTGTATTGTATCATAATTGACATGACTTACAGCAGGAAAAATAAACTACCCTATCATATCGGATTATTGCTATGTGCACCCAGTTGAGAAGGCGGCGCCCACCCCAGCCACTGCTTGAAGTCATATCAGTCATGATGGCTTGGTCATCGTACCTCCTTTCGCAAACTTAATCATCCCTGCAGGAACATCCATACTATGTTCATTCAACTTCGCACCGTAACGAGTTATATATAAACTTCCACGAAGAGTATCTTAAGTATATTTCCTCATATCCATCTCTTGTACATGCCATTCAAGCAGTTACAGATCATTATACTGATTAACATTCAAATGCAAGCCTGCAGAAGAGTCGAAGCTTACCCTGGATGCTTACGACATCGATAATCACGTGAGCCTTCCTTTATATCACTCCGCTTTCGCCCCATTTTAAGATCTACCATCATTGCTCATTTGTATCACACCTTGAAATCCACGGTTTTGTCGTGTTAATTCTCGCCTGATTCGTTTAATGTTTCCCGCTGTCAGTCCGTCGAGCTTCCATCAACTCCTTTATCATCATACCTTGTCAACCGAGTTTTCGACCATACTCTGAATCTGGATAGTCGTCGGGATGGTTGAAAATTATCATTGGCTGAGACACAGCTCTCAGATTCTGGACACCCCAACCTAAGGTAAACTTGACTGTCAAACATGTTAGTCCTTCCGATGATAATCGATTTTCATTGGATCTACTATGTATTGTCCACACGGCCAAGAAATACTCAGTCTCAGCACTTCAACTCTAAATGTGACCGCGGCTCGCGGGCGCATTATCAAACTGTCAGTGTCAACAAGGTTTCCACGCAATTCTCAGGCATCTAGCGAACTAGCGAAAAAAATTACTTTTATCTAATGTTATAACTGAAGGAATGTTGTTCTTGATCAACTGATTAGCACTCGCTCTTCAGAGTTTGTTCTTGCTATGTCGTCGGACCGTGTAATGGGTGGGCTTACAGGACTTCTGGCTGCTGCTGTAATTGGCATTGCACTAAGAAGCTACTTCGCCAAGCCGAAGCTGCCTCCCGGCGTTCAACTTCCACCGGGGCCGATGTCGCTCCCAATTTTAGGTAGCGCACTGGCAGTCGATGTAAACGCGCCTTGGGTTACTTACAAGGCATGGGGCAGTCTATACGGCAAGTGATCCCTCAAAATGCTGACCCCTGTGTAATACTAATCAATGTTGATTATATAGGCGACATAGTTTATGCCAAGCTTTTTGGTCAGGACAACATAGTCGTCAACTCTGAGGAAGTCGCAAGAGACCTTCTGGAAAATCGGTCGCAAAACTACTCTGACAGACCAGAAATTGCAACTAATGAATTGTATGACTTATGGAAAGATTGAGTGTTTTCGTCATTTAATCCTGATTTAGATTTGGCGTTGACCACACTACTGCGTTCATGCGATACAATGGCAGATGGCGTCTTCATCGCAAAATTTTTAACCAGTCATTCCGACAAGATGTCGTACCCGATTTTCGGCTCATGCAAGTGGCAAAAACTCACGAACTTTTAATGAATCTATTAGAGGATCCTTCGGGCTACCTGAAACATCTTGAAGTGTAAGCAAAGTGCTATATGTATCTGTACTCGTCGTTGGCATTGACAAGCCCTCCAGGCACGCAGGATCTACAATCATGTCTGCCGTGTACTCATATGACGCAGCGCGTCGTAATGACCATATGATTGAACGTGCATCATTGGGTCTAGAGATCGTATTGCAAGAAATGAGACCGGAGGTAGCTGCGATATTCAGCGCATTCCCCTCCCGTAAGCCACGTCGCAATCATTTCGCGCTGTGTCTTACTGTCTGACCTGTAGTTCTCCGTCTCCCGTCTTGGCTACCTGGCATGCGGCTTAAGAGGATTTCACCTTTAGCTAAGCGGTTAGCGCTCGAAAATTTAGAAATTCCATTTGCGTACACAGAACATGGCCTAGTAAGTGCAAGGTGACGCGATGTGTTTTATTCACAGTCGGTTTTCAGGCTGCCGGAACTGTCTCTTCTTGTATGGTCGCTGATCATTTACTGAAGCTCGATGAAACCAACGGAAATTCGGCTTGGCAGAAGAAAGCAGTAATGGATTCTGCGGCAACTGCAGCTGGGGGTGAGCACATCAACACAATGTGATTTGCCAGGCTTATAAAATCGTCTCGTGAGCAGCTGGCACTGAGACGGTAGGCAGAAAACGATGGATAACCAGTCAATGCTGACCATTACTAGACAGCGGGTGTATTAATGAACTTTATCCTTGTGATGATTCTCTATCCACACATACAAGAAAAAGCGCACAAACTTATTGAAAACGTGGTTGGTACAAAGAGACTCCCGACGTTCCAGGATCGTCCGTCCTTACCCTACATTGACGCCATTTTACGTGAGTGCCTCCGGTGGCACCCAGTGTTCCCTCTATGTGAGTTGCTTACCCGATACAACAAGGACACTACAATGATCAGTTATAGCGATCATGCATGCTGCCGTCGAAAGCGACGTTTATAAGGGTTATTACATCCCCAAAGGTCTGTGAGTTCCTCCTGTTCTGATTCACTTCATGTTGATTTGTAGCGCAGGTGCTACGGTCACCCCGAATGTTTGGTACGGACAATGATTATTCTTGGGATCCCTGATACCCAACTTACTCCTGTGCAGGGCGATGTGTCACAACGAAGTCAAATACCCAAATGCGTCTGAATTCAATCCTGACCGTTTCCTCAACGCAGATGGTACTCTCACAGATGATACCGTCAGTATTGTCTGGGGATTTGGACGAAGGATATGCCCTGGTAGACATCTCGCTGAAGCATCTGTATGGTCTGCGATGGTCCATTTGCTCGCCATCTTCAAATTTTCAAACGCCAAAGACGAGAATGGTAAGGAGATCGAAATCAAGCCACGGTGGGAGGGAGGGCTTACTGTGTAAGTGGTCTTTCTATGGAGACATACCTAGGCTGAAGTGTATTCCCGTAGACGACCCGTACCATTTCCTTGTTGTATTACTCCTCGGAATGCAGGAACGGATGTCGGAGCCCTGCAACATCTGATTGCAGTATCTGTTTAGGTTTGTACTAGTGCTTCGTACCCGTATTTTGTTGTGGGACAGGACAGGACATATCATAGGTATTATTTATGTCACAGTGCAGCACTAGCTAGCATTTAATGCTACATACAACCAAACGGTTTAACTGATGGCTCTTGCAGTACTAAAATCAAAGCTTTGAAGGGCTAAGTGCTTAATTTACCTGAACAACAACCCTAAACTCGGACTGCGTGCTGGGCATAGAATCGAATACGAATTATGACCTACTGTACACTCGGTAACACCTGATTGTGTCTGAAATCACCCATAATGCTGCAGTCCTCATCGGTACTAAGATCTGCAAGTGTTGAATTGAGTAAGTACGAGGAAGGGAAAGGGTGTCGAGGATGCTCACCCCTCTCGGCATCTTTGTCAATGTTATCCATGTGCCATGTGGCTCAAACCAAGCTCAGTACCTCCCCTGAGTATGACTAATGCAGTTTCAGGGTTATAGAATGGGTGTCGTGAAGTGGGTGGTCCACAGACTGATAGCTGACGTTTGGGCCTTACCATCCACCGTCGACATTCAAGAGAAAGGGGGTTAAACTGCAGTCGTCATCTCCTCTCCATTAACTGAGAAGTGTTGCACAGTAAGTGGATGGAGTTAGAGGAGAAAATGAAGTGATTGTTCCAAGTGTTCAATGTCATGGTAGTGGTGGCTTCGATTGTGCGATGTTCTTCTGGGAATGCTGAAGGATCTGACACGGCACACTGCTGGGATGGGTTGCCTCGTTACTACATCCCACAGCCGAGAAGTGTTATCATCTGAACCAGTGACCATGCGAGCGCTATCCAGCGACCGAGACCGAGCTAACTAAAGAACTGTGCCCCCACAATGGCTCACCGACTAGCTACCCGTCGCAGCATCCCACATCCTAACGGTGTCATCCCAAGAACCAGTGGCGGTCCGGCGAAAGCGAGATCGAGTTAACTGAACTAGTGTCCTCCCTGAGCACGGTCTGAACAGCCGGCCAGTTCGTGTCACGTTCGAATGCCATATAAAGAGTGTTCGGAAACCATGCAGAAAAATTCTTGCTGATAGAGAGTTGGCAGGGAAGAATGGGAGTGCTGATACATATAGATGTGGTATGCCGTGTAAAATTATGCCGCAGAGGACTTGAATGAACATCTGTACTTCCATTGCAGTTGAGGAGACGTCTTTGAATGGCCTTGTGGTTGCATATGAGCGCTTTATTTGGCACCCAGTTGCAGTGTGCTCACCTTCAGCCACTAGGCAATGGACGGAAAGGCAGTAGCTGCACCACTATTAATCAGGGCGAGTAACTCAAGCCAGAAAAACAGCCGTTTGTGGTCGAAGAATAATTTTACTTCTCGCAAGCTCCTTGTCAAAGACCGGTTTGTATGTGGGAAGTCCAAGATCGAGAGGACTGTAATGGTCCATGGATGCGGGGAGGTGCATGTTTGGACTCGTTATTGCTGCCCGAGATCGTCGTTACCAGATAGATATAGGACTCTTTAATGTATTCGCAGGTGAGACGCGCCCATTCGAAAAGTTCATCAGCCAGTGAGGAACTGCAAACTCTTTGCCTTGAAAAACTAACCCTTCCAACTCGTTGGATACGTAAGCACGAATGTCGCGCTCTGCGACTACTGTTGCAATATCATCTATTGATATCTGTCGAATATGCTGAGCACCGTCAAACTCATTATTGATGTCATCAAGCGGGGGAGAGGTAACGGCGAAGTTGAAATTGCCCGGGAAGTCTGGTCTGTGGTTTTGGGAACGGCGTCTCTCCGTATCTGCACTCCACCGCTCTCGTCCAGTGCATCAATTACGACCACGATGTATTCCCCAGTTTTTATTTTTCCCAGATGACTTCTTCGGTGGTTCGATTAGAAGTTTCCGCCACTGCCGGAGGATATCCGCCGTTTTCTTGAACGCATCTGCGGTCATAACTGCATCTGCTAATGCCCGCCTCATCTTCAGATCACAGTCAGCCAAGTCGCACGTAATCGTGGAAAAGATCTTTTTATGGTGACAGTCTGCTTCTCGCTGGCGATCAAGACAGTAACACGAACCAAGCCCTCCTACGTCTTTGGATCACTTCGCAATGGTGTGGGCGATGGCCGATTTTCCCTTGCCCACAGGGCCAGATGGTCACAATACGCGTGGAGGTGCTGACCCCGTTCGTGATCTGGAAAAGGATTTTTGTGCGCGGCCCTTGAAGGCATCCTTTTCTAGTACCGAATCCCGTGCCCTTTACATAAATCATACCGCTGAGGTCCAACGTGTCTTCTAAAAAGGTGTGAATATATGTTAAGTCACAAGGACGTCCGAAACCTTACCCATATGATGGACGTGTATGGCTATGTCGTACACGCGTGTGGCTATGGCACGAGCAACCTGGTCCCAGAATTTTTCCATGAACTTGTTGAACACTTCACTGTACTTTTGGATCGTATCTGTTGTTTCCGAGAGGAAGTTCTCTCCCCTGTGACGATGGGAGAAACTCCAGACGGTACAGAGCGTAAAGCTCGTTACCGCTTCGTCGCGATCCACTTGAGCTAGAATAAACTGCAAATGATTGCTGAGCAATAGTGGGCGATTGGGAGACTTTGGCTGCACAAGATAACATGCCCAGTGCTATCTTTGCATATGGATGTACCTGTGGAACGAGATTACTTTGGTTCTGCTCAAGAGAAAGGCCTGCCTACGCTCGTGACTTCTGCGATAACAGTGTCGAATATCTTGAGGGGTTTGAGATGTGTCCTCGAAACTGTCAATAGCGTCGAGATCCTCTTGTACGCCTTTAAGACCAAAAACCACGGTTATTGCATGTGCTTTGCAGCCTCTTGAGCATCCTGAGGTGCCGATTTGGTATCAACCTCCACTCGCATAATAGACGGTGTAGTATGAACCTGCACAATCACCAGAATTTAGAGAAGAGACTAGAAGGCAATTATGAGAACCTACTGAGGTCAATGAAGTAAGTTCGTGATTGACATTCGCATTCGGGGGAACGGGGCTGCAGTTGCGGGAATGCTTCGAGCGTTTATGCCAATATTAGTTATTCCAGGACACTCATTACGCATGCTCATGAACTCACCGAGATCCTCAAGTCCACATTTTCTTAACCTTCCCCAGAAACCGACACAGGGTCGACGCTAGACGAAGGATGCATCAATGTCAGTATTTGGAGTGAATCAGTGCTAAGTAACCCTCATAAGCCACGTACCGAGCTTTCATGAGCTGTTACTTCGCTAGTTTTGTGAGTTTCTTGAACCGGATCCTGCGAGTCGATGACTTGGCTTTTCTCGTCGTAAATAGCAGCTGATGATCAGAAGGGTCCTACATCATTTATATAAGATATGTATAGAGATAACAAACCATTATTAGTACAAGCCTTGAGGCAGATATTTGTTGCAGCAGGAGAAAGAATGTAATCGTCCAACAGTTTTGATTAGTACCAAAATTAATGCGTCTGCAGAGCAGGTCATGCATGAGTTTTGTATCTAAGGTTTATACTATACGAGAAACAGAAATTCAAACACTCACAACAATGTACACGTTCGACAACCGTAGGTTACCTGTGCTTTCGGTACGTGATGGATATGTCGAGCCTTGATAGTTCATATCCTGGAAAATAAGTGAGAAATGTTATCTCAGCGGGTAGAGAGTAAGCAATACCTTGGTCTGGATACATCTGAGGCAGCACAACTTGTCTTCTTCCATTTGGTCATCAAGCTGGAACCGTTGACGTTCAGAGCTTTAGAGACAAACAATATATCCCTCCTTCAAGAGCCGGTTATAAAGCTCCTTCGTGATAGCTTCATGCTTGTAATAGAGCTCGTAGATGTAACGTGACCGGGTATGTGAGATAGGGGCATGATCATCTGGCCCGGGACCAGACTCGACCTTGCGCTAACGCTCAGCGTCTTTCATCTTCGCATAATCATTGAGAATCTACAATAATATCAGAATTATAACAGCTTGCTGATGATCAACGCCTACATTCTGAATATTATTGTAGCCTTCTGGTTCTTCGTCCTCGTTATGCATCATATGGGTAAGGCCGACCTGAGACACACCAATTTCTGACAAAGCTTACCATTTAGGGCTACAAGTTCCGACGCTTGACCTGACATATCCATCAACTGCTCTATCACTGTCATCCATCAACCAACCAACCACTCTATTATCTATCAACTGCTGTTGTTGCGTTCCGGTCTTTTTGTTAGTAGGCATTACGTCTCTAGCCAGTCTAACTCATTTACAATGGTTTGCAAGCCGTTCAAGTGTATTAATGGTTTTTGATTAGAATCTATTGTTGTGCGGGCGTTCAACCTCGCGAGGAACTGCAGCTTGGGGTAGATGTTCCCGGTCCTCGTGTTTTTTTAAAATCATTCAGGCGTACCAATAGTTTTTCTGTCAGTATCATTGATGCGCAGATGCTCAACCTCGCGAGAAGCTGCGACGCAGCATGTTTCATATGTTTTAGGTCATTCCCGTACCTTGTAAAAACTTTCGGCACCATCTGGGAAAGGCCTTTCAGGGTAGGTTTCGTTGTAGGTAGTAACTTGCCTGAAAGCTCACCTCTACAAGGAGGCCTACCCTCAGATCCCGTCCAGCACCGTATGTTTCATGAAGCCTCCATTGAGGAGTGAGGAGGGCATTTCATCGGTCATCCAAAGGTTTCTAGTACCTTTTTCAAATGGTGCCAAGGGTGCAATATCGGCTCCGTTGATTGTGACGAGGATCTTCTCCCTTGAGGCTTCGTGAAGGCCAAGTTTGCTCCAAAAAGCGCCTTTCGTGACAAGGGACCTCCCGAGCCATTCTTCAGCCTCGGCGATGAGTTCGTCGATGGGGGTTGCGTCTACGCCCATCGCCGTGGCCCAGGAGCGGAAGAAATCCATGAGCTGAACCTCCTCCAAGACATAGCGATGTTCCTTGGTGGTGGGGGCGGCGATGTTGCGATGGACAGGCGAGTTTCGGCCAACGTCCGTCCAGTTCTTGAAGGAAAAGTTGTATCCTTCGTTGGCTGTTTCGATTACGGTTGTGACTTTGATGCCGCAGGCCGTGGCGAGCGGCAGTCTGACCATGCGGTCCAACCTTTCAATTCTCTCGCCAGCGAGAGGCACCCAGTCGAAATAGAAGCGTTTTCCCGTTGCGCCTGCATCGATGTCCGGTCTGCCGGCCAGGATGGCTGCCAGGTGGATCCACGGGTTGATCAGATTGAGAGTAAGCTTACCGAGGCTGATCCACTCAAGTTTCAGTTGCGGAGGGAAGAGCGGGGTAACCTTCTCCATGACCTCTTTGAGCGCCGTACCGGTAGATGTTGTCGCGATTTCCATGTACGTCTTGACGCCGCTGGTGTGAACGGTTGCGCCATCTCGGCGGGTTGCGAATGGGGAAGAGGCGGTCTCGACAATGTGTTTCGGGAACTTCTCACGGTTCAGGATCAAGCGTGCGTTGAGGAGAAGCATATTCCCGGGCTCTCCTATGACGATGTGCTTGCTCAGATCATATGGCTTGACCGCATTGAGAAAGGCGGCTTGAGCGGGGCCAGCTGGAGAGGTGTTGATGATGATGCGCGAGGATTCGACGGCATACCGGATGTCGACGAGGTCCACCTTGACGATGCCTTCTATCTCACCCGTTCCCTCGATTGTGTTCAAGTCGGTGAGGTCAATGGAGCCATCCAAAAACGCCTGTGCGAAGACACCGCGGTACTTCTGGAGGGTTGCACGCAGGTCGGTGCGGTTGATGTCATCCCAAGCCCCGGGATGGCCTTCCGGCACGCAGATCGTGACGCCATACCCCTGCTTTCCAATATGGACAGCCTGCGACAGCGAGAGATTTCCTGCCGTGTAGAACGTGACGCGGGTGTTGTAGAACTCGTCCATTTGTCGAGAGGTCTGCACCAGGTCAGTTTGGAAGTTTGCCGGATGCGGTTGGAAGTGTTGGAAGTTGGGTGCGGTGAAAAGACTTGTTGTCTGTGCGTAAGACGAGGTATGAGTGGGCTCTTTATAGCCGAGCGAGGAGGGCAGTCACGGTGATGCTGCTCGGTCGAAAGCGGGATCGGCAACTGCCACCTCGCTCATTTCAAGTTTCATCACTTGTCGCTGGGCTGTTAGTGTGAGTAGAACTTGGCAGAACCATGTTCTGCCAGCGCGGCAGATGGCAGAGTAAGCCGCGCAGAACCACATCCGTGTCAGGGCCCGCTTATTTTTGTTAAGTTTATGTCGTTTGATTTTGGGAGTTTTCTCACAAGATGAGGTCAGATGTCACTTATGATGTGAAGGCAGACGGGCCACAAGACCTGCTGGTTTCAACAGAAGATAAACTTGTTCAATTCTCGCCTGCAAGACGTACTCGGCAGACATTCTTGTTCCTCCGTCCGTGGAATTGGTATGACCTCCGGCTCATTAACCTCGCAGACGATACGCAGAATGTAGACGATTGACTCGAGCTTGGGTCTCCGTCAGATGATACGTTCGGCGGGTATGTTGGACACAACGGCCCGGTAGCAGACTGACTGGGTACGTCCTAGGTCAGGGCATTCGCGGGTTCAGAGACGCAACCAGGGCACTAGGGGCCCTTACTAGGTTGCATTGAGTACTCTCTCAATTAGACATTAATTGGAATTTTTAAAAACGGCCCGGCTACGTGTTGATCGTTCGGACAGCTTTTTGTCGCACTTTTGCTAGCGCAGCAGTGGGATGGAGGGAATAAGAGAATTGGTTCGGATAATAATATCACCGCACAAGTCAAGGACATGGCTTCTGTTAATGATATGATGAGTGTCAGGATGCTGGAGATATTATAAGTTAACCAAAGCAGGAATCTCCCCGCCCTCTGTGTCTTCCTGAGCACGGTTCGAGCGTGTCCCGATCAGGAAAATTACAGAGTGTTACAGACAGAGTGCCTTGTAACTCTCTGTAACCAATTACATATAATTTATTATTTTTCAACCTGGGGAAGGCACGAATTGTACAACTTACAGATTCATCGATGATCCTTTGTTATTCCAGAATTTATGTATCTACACCAGGACACCCTTTCGGTCGGGTCTTGGACGACAAATTGTGTTTACAGTAGCAACGCAAATGCAATATTAGCGTGGTCTTCCTTCGGTTGTCTCTGCAAACACCCTCCTTGTCTACGTGAAAGTCAGGCTTTGGAAACTTCAAGGTCATAGACTCTGTCTGGGTCCTTGTCTGAGGGTCAGCCGCCCGGCGAGATTCGAGCGGAGTTTAATTTCTACGGTGACTCGTACCAATCACTACCTGCCTTAGCAGGGTATCGTGGCTGTTTTGTACACACCAACCCTGTCTACATCAATATTGAGACAAACCTAGACTTTTCTGCTGGGGAGTTGTTCCCACGTGATCAATGTAATAACAGACAGCTTGGCTCCGTGGCTATTTTTTCGCCACTATACATCAGTTGTGTTCTGGTTTTTATTTATCTTATCTGCTTGTCAAAAGTCCGTGGTCTATGGTCATCGTGGTCAAGGGGCCGACACTGTTGTTACGCGTGGCAAAGATGACCTAAGCCAACTCCAGGGCCAGAGTCGCGGGATACGCTTCACACCAAGGCATTTGCGTACTCTGATGTCCAGCAGGGGCACCCCTGAAACTAGACAGTGCAGTCCTGCGTAGCGTAGCACATTTTCATAGGACAAAAATGGATAATAGTAAAAATACAGAGTCCATCATAGACCCTGGGCTTTCCCGGACGTCCTCGGACCGAGCACAGTACTGAGTCAAGCCCTCGTTCACTTAATCTGGTACATACTACTCAGAACTCAGAGGTGCGGAAGGCCCCATCTGTCACTACTACTTAGCACTCAATTATGTGGGAGTCACAGGTCACCAGGTGCTGTGAACGCACCTCCACCTCACATGTCTGCATTATACAAGCCATATATTCCCAAGACGACTGCTGTTGCTGCTTCAACTCCGGTCACGGAGTTCGACATCCTAAAGGCCTCGCACAAGTAAGAAGCTCCCACATTTCAAGTCTACCTCTTATATCTTCTTGAAGGTTCCTGCGAGATGGCGCAGACGATGAGGCCAGCACATCATGGAACGACCAGCTGGCGCAAAAATATTATGACAGTCTCTACCGCGAATTCGCAATTTGTGATCTCAAGCATTACAAGTCGGGGAACGTTCGTCTCTCGGTTTTCCACGCGTGTGTTTGGTGGCTGGTCTAGTTCTCTCTGCACTGGCGCACAGAAACAAAAGTTCTCTCCGGAACGGGCGAGACGACTTGCGCAAATGCTCGCTGTCCCGAACACTCCGCATCTTCTACTCCGCTTACAACCCTCGAGCTACCATTTTCATATGAAGAGCACGGTCAAAGGAAAGAAGCCCTCGTAAAAGTCGTTCTGTGTTCGAAATGCGTTCGCAAGATCATGTGGAAGAGGAAATACGAAAAGAGAAAGGAAGATGAGGGTGCGGAGGCTGAGACGGGTGAAAGTGATAAAATTGAGAAGCATGAGGATAGAAACATAAAGTCCAGAAGCCGCTCGAAGGATGTTGAGCGTGATGACATTGATGATGATCGGTATCACCCCCGACGAAGACGGAGCTCACGTTCGCGGTCTCCGCGAGCTCACAAACGGAATCGGGGTGCTTCACCAACCCTACTACAAACGAGGAACAGCAGTAGCTGACCCTATTCCTACTTACTACATACCAAGGTTTCAGAAGTCCCTTGCTTCTCAGGATGTACATTAGATTGCGTTGTATAGCATGCAGGTGTACTCAAATGTGTATGTCTTCACCCCTGCTCGAGCTAGTTTGGCTGATTCACTACGAAATCTTGCTCGCGTACCTTTCTCAGATCCAACGGAACTTGAGCTGTTACGTTATCCCCGGCTGGCGGACGTACGACGGGAACTTGTAGCCCGTTCATCTTCCAGTAGATCTCCTTGACGTGTCCATTTCTATCTGTCGATGCAGGCAGCGCGAAATGTATTCGTGGCACAAGGGTCACGAGGACAATAACTTAATTTGTCATGCGGACGTAAAGGACAAGAAAGCGCACTGATTAAGATTTCCATCTCTACAAACTTAAAGCTGCTACATCAATGATTATGGCTGCATTACAAGATGACAAATTACGCATATGCATGCGCGGCCGCCTCCGAGGAATGCCATCCTGCGTTAACCGCAAATTTCGGTTCGTAACGTGGGCCGAAGAAATCATTTCAGATGTGGCTGGTGTAATGGAAGAACGAAAGTCTGGCGAGCCCTAAAATGCAGCCGAAAGAATTGTTCGGTGAGCATTTCAGGTGATGTAGCAGGGTAAGCTCACGTTGGGCTGAGAACAGAAGTCGGTGGATACACTCGAACTTCGTGTTTCACGAACTATGGCATCTCAATAAAGCAGCCCCATAAGCGTGTCGCAGGGTAATTCTACATCTTCCCGTGGGCTGGACAGGCGCTGCGCTTGCAGATTGCGCTTCGTAGTCGTGCCTGAACGTCCTGCTTTTCGGCCAGGATTCAAGGAATGCGGCATATGGCATTGGCAGAGGTGGTCGCTTCAAAGCCCACCAAGACCGTAATCTAAAAGGGTCTCAGAAACTTCGTGAAGCAACATCAGGAAAATTCGAAATTCACCGTACACCTGCCAATTCCTCCAAAACCACGACACGTCAAACTTTACAGACTTCGTTGTATTATCTCTCCCGACCGCTACCACGCCTTCAAAACAGAAATGAAGACACTGTCACGCCGAGCCGTCCTATTTTTGCATTGGAGAAGATAAAAGTGGGCCACAGAAATTGCCAATATACACCACCCAATAACTACGATTTAGACTCCAAGCCTGTCGCTATTGAAGGCGCACATGGTAACTGTATTATACTATTATGAACACCCTCTTCGTGAGTTGCAGTCTACTTCTCCTAGTTTCACTGTATGCATAGATATTGGGTTCACATTTATCACGAGTTCAATGCCCGAACTCAGTTGTAGCCCTTAGACTCTTCCTGTTGAGTTCCAGTGTCTGACTATCGAGGAGCTTTTTGACGAGTATACCCGTTGTGACGCGGCCATCCTGATGCACCTGCCCCAATATTTCAATGACATCCAAGACGATGATCGTATCAGAACCTCTTCTACTCTTTGCATTGCCTCAATCACATTTCACATTCACTTGCTTTTGCCCGGTGCCTTTTTTCCTCCAGCTATTTTTGTATGCCTCAGACCTCATAACATTCTTACATGCATTGTTTTCATGTCACTCTCGTTCTCACCGCCTTCATCGTGGATATCGCGATGACGTGTCGTACTTAACGCAATGAACGTAACAGGAAATTGAACAGTCACAGAAGACCGCAACACCAATGCCAACTTTCAACAACATACATGTCAACACAATCCGTGGCGCATCACGCCCGTATCTGATGGTATCGGTATGTCCGTCGTTGCGTGTTCTCAAAGCAACGCGAACAACATGAGCGCCACGCAGTCGGCTCAAGTCGTTCGCTTGGACAACCCTAAACACAGGCTACATACATGCTGGGCATAGAATCAAATGCAAAGTATGATCTGATGTACACCCGGTCACATCTAAATTGTATCTGAAATTTCCAATTATGCATCAATTGCTGTGGTCATCATCAGAACTAAGGTCTACACGTGTTGACTTGAATAAGTGCGAGAAACGGAAAGGGGTGTTGAGGAACTCTCGGTCTCTTGATCGGAGTCCGAGTCGATGACTTGCCTTTTCTCATTGTGAATAACAGTTGAGGATCAAAATCAGTAGGCATGGTCCTAAATCATTTATATAAATTTTGTATGAAGATAACAAGCCATTATTAGTGCAAACCTCGAGGCAAATATTTGTTGCTTGAGGCAGACTGAGAAGAAAGAATGCAATCGTCTAAGCCTTGGTTCTGGGCAGGCCATTGGCATGTTCCTGAGTGTTATGCTATATGCACGCTACTTCTCGTCTACTCCCAGTGACTACATACTAGATTGAATATCTAGTGTTGAGGTGAAATTGACACGGCCGTGACGCGCCTGTGACGCAGCACTGTCACAAATTCTAGAGTCACATCATGTTCAACTTATACTCATATTATATCAAATTCCAAACACTTTCAATACTCGTTAATGATACATATGAATGTCTATATGTCTACTGGCAGGGATCTGGAATGCTGCGTTCACCTCTCACTAATTTTGTCGTTTGTACTAGCGAGTGTAGTCTGCATCTTGTGTTTGTATGGTGTTGCCTCTAATCATTGAACTAATGGACCGCAGTGTCAGTTATGTCAGGCCTCGACCTCACTTGCCAAGTCTCATACAGCCTTCGTATTCTGTACTATCGTGTCAAGCCCCAACCATGCCAAGCCAGGCCGGCGCAAGCACCACTCACACCTTGACAAGTATCTTCGCAGCCTCCGTACTAATCTTAACCTCCACACTTGCATATGTCGCATCAAGGGTCCACTGCATTCCGTGTCATATCGCATCCCAGACAATCGAATCTTATCCATGTCGCGCCAGTGCCACGTTAAATGTGTCAGCCTCGTCAGTTAAACCTCACTCTGTGCGCCAGCACTTCAACACTTGGTGTAACTTAGGTATGTGTATATATTTTCAATCTGTCATAATAATTCATTTTATAATAGTATCTCCTTTCGTCCTAACAGAATTAGATGTCGCACACTGTATTTGTCCATAGGCAGTAATAAAATCATTTACTAAACATTCTACGGACGGTGATACTCCGAGTCTCCGAGAAATCAGCCTCAGCCCCTTTCATTTTGTTTCCTATAACCTAAAGAAGAACCGTATCGCACTTTTGGAAATCCATATATACCATGACTTTTGTGAGTTTCTTAGTTTGAGGTACGTGGTGCACTCGTTTCAACCATCCTCTAATAATTAATCAAACCCATCCCCTGCTATGACTGCTCAGGCGCGCTGTTCGACTGATGCTCTTTGTGATTAAAATTCAACAAGCAGAACAGGTAACATAATAGCTTATCTCCCGGTCTCTGTACAATCCACTCGACCGTCACATGCTTTAAGTGAGCAAGGCTTCCATAACTCTTTACTCGCCTCTCTGACACTAGCTAAAACATAGATATTCCGCAAGTTGCAATAGCTCCTGTCGTACATAGCACTGGTGTCCCCGCACACTCTGCCTCAAATGCTGCATCCCCCCATCGACTCATGAGGCACTACTCGCAGCAACTATTCGATACCTCCATGAGCACTAAATATATGTCGCGCCGACGTACCCGAAGCCCTAGTTCTTCTATCGCCCGAACAGATCAATGCCGAGGTCCAGATCGACCATCTACCTCTACATCCCAAATCCAGTGCCAGTGATCAGAGCCCGACAGATGATCTGTGGGACCAATGACCAGACGGAAAACTATAACTATGGCGCGTCAAACCTCTCAGACATCTGCATCAAGAAACCAAACCGTCGGTTCTAACCGATGGCCAAACTTGCAGTGCTTTAAAGCCTCGAAGCGCTGAATGCTTAGTTTAGCCGTGAATACACTCCCATCTCATATGTCGGCATTGTACAAGCCATATATTCCCAAGACAACTGCTGTTGCTGCTTCAACTCCGGTCACGGAGTTCGACATCCTGAAGGCCTCGCACAAGTAAGAAGCGCCCATATTTCAAATCTATCTCTTAGATATTCTTGAAGGTTCCTGCGAGATGGCGCAGACGATGAGGCCAGCACATCATGGAACGACCAGCTGGCGCAAAAATATTATGACAGCCTCTACCGCGAATTCGCAATTTGTGATCTCAAGCATTACAAGTCGGGGAACGTTCGTCTCTCGGTTTTCCACGCGTGTGTTTGGTGGCTGGTCTAGTTCTCTCTGCACTGGCGCACAGAAACAAAAGTTCTCTCCGGAACGGGCGAGACGACATGCGCAAATGCTCGCTGTCCCGAACACTCCGCATCTCCTACTCCACTTGCAACTCTCCAACTACCATTTTCATATGAAGAGCACGGTCAAAGGAAAGAAGCCCTCGTAAAAGTCGTTCTGTGTTCGAAATGCGTTCGCAAGATCATGTGGAAGAGGAGACATGAAAAGAGGGAGGAAGACGAGAGTGTGGAGGCTAGAATAGGCGAAGGTGATAGACCTGAGAAGCATGAGGATAGAAAAGTAAAGTCATGTTGAGCATGATGACATCGATGATGATCAGTATCGCCCCCGACGAAGACGGAGCTCACAAACGGAATCAGGGCGCCTCGCCAACCCTATTACAAACGAGGAGCAGCAGTTAGTCCTACTTACTACATACCAAGGTTTCAGAAGTCTCGTGCTTTTCAGGATGTACATTAGATTGCGTTGTATAGCATGCAGGTGTTCTCAAATGTGTACGTCTTCACCCCTGCTCGAGCTAGTTTGGCTGATTCACTACGAAGTCTTGCTCGCATACCTTTCTCAGATCCAACGGAACTTGAGCTGTTACGTTATCCCCGGCTGGCGGACGTACGACGGGAACTTGTAGCCCGTTCATCTTCCAGTAGATCTCCTTGACGTGTCCATTTCTATCTGTCGATGCAGGCAGCGCGAAATGTATTCGTGGTACAAGGGTCGTGAGGACTTGTTCTGTGATAACTTAGTTTATCTCTGCATGCAGACGGAAAAGATAAGAAAGCGCACTGATTTCCATCTCTGCAAACTTAAAGCCGCTACATCAATGATATCAATGGCTATGGCCGCATTACAAGATGACAAATTACGCACATGCATGCACGGCCACCTCCGAGGAATGTCATCCTGCGTTAACCACGGATGTCGGTTATTCGGTAACGTTCCAGGTCTCCGTCACTTACATTAAACCATACACACCGGGATATTTGACCCCGTTCTTGACCCCGAGACTTACACCGCTCGTGGAGTTAACTTCACCATCTCCAAGATGAAGGCGCTCGCCGGAAGGTGATAACCATCGTTCCGGACGCCATTCCGAGGCATCCTCGCCCCAGATCTCCTTGTTATGATTCGAAGCCAGGATAGAAATTATAAGCGTCGTATTTTTTGGAACGTGGACTGAAGAAATCATTTCACCGGATGCAGACCTGATTGGCTGGTGTAGCGGAAGAATGGAAGCCTGACGAGCCCTGAAATGCAGCCGAAAAAATTGTTTGGTGAGTGTTTCAGGCGATGTAGCAGGATGAACTTACGTTCGGCTGAGAAGAGAAGTCGGTGGATACACTCGAAGTGTTTCACGAACTATGGCATCTAAATAAGGTATCCCTATGAGCATGTCGTAGGGTAGTTCTACGTCTTCCCATGAGCTGGACAGTCCCTGCGCATCCGCATAGTCTCGTTTAGCCTTGCGGATTGCGCTTCGCAGTCGTGCCTGAACGTCCTGCCTTTCAGCCAGGATCCAAAGAATGCGGCATATAGCAGTGGTAGTTGTTTCAAAGCCCGCAAAGATGATCGTGCTAAAAGGGTACTAAGTTTGGGATTCATGCTAGCAGGGTATGTAAATAACGCCCACTTCATTTGGCCCAGCAATTCCGAGTCTGTCAACCGATCGTCATCGGAAGAAGACGCGTTGGCTCGCACTGGTAGTGGTCACTTCATTAGCAGAATGTTTACGTGTGTGAAAAGAAGATGACTGACGCATGATACTCATGATATCTTTACCTTGCATACGATTTCCAGCGATTCCGACCAAGCCTTCGTTCTCTAAGGCTGCTTTCTTCTCGGTGAAAATCTTCTTGCTGGCGGCGTCCATTACGTCTACCACATGCCGAAGGTTTTTCAATGCGTCACTCGGAATCCAATCCATCATCTTGTTTCTCCAATACAAAGAAAATCGTCGCACAATCATTGGAATAAATGGGCGGAGGAAGACAAGGCGAAGAGTGGACGGTCTGTTAGGATTCATTTCAAAAGCGTTTGCAGGAACAAACAAATTACGCACGCAAGTGTCCTGATGGCTTCGATGTATTCATTATCTTTTGTCGGGTCAAGTGTATTAAATGAGTGTCCGAGCGCTGCTTGACATATGTATTCTAATGCCCCTCTCGACAACCACGGAAGTAAGTTGACCTCCACGACCGCTGCGAATAAGAAAGTGAACAAAGGATATTCGAACGGAAGTTGCACGACTTACAGCCATCAGCTGGAATTTTGGCATTCAAGATGGTGCGTAGTTGATTGGCGATAGGCTGAATTACAGGAAGTAGATCACGCATATTTGCGAGAGAAAATACTGGATTTAGCATCTTGCGCTGCTTCCTGTGTTGTTCGCCTTTCGAATAGGATGATATAGACGCTTCGCTGAGTAAGTCTTCTGTATGCTCACCAAGAGTAGCTATAAGGCCTTCGCCAAAAATGAGTCGATTGCCCCTATTAGGCGGGATGATTAGCTGTGGTGTACATGCACTTGTGAAACTCACATGATGAACATATCGGTTTCCTCGTAGACATTTTGCTCTTTCACGACGATATGATGCAAAGCAAGTGGATCTGATATGTAGAGTTGCTCTTGCTAGATAGTTTTGCGGGTTAAGTGGACATAAGACATCCAAAACAAGCTCTCACCCCAAGAAGGGCATAAATCTTGACTGCTCCACCGTATTGTTGAACCAAATCAAGGTTATACCGCAGACCATCTTGGAATATACGGTGATAGTTGCCTGACACGTATTAAGATTCATGGATAGTATCGCCATGGAAGCGCATCTACCTTTGAGCCAATGCTCTTTCTTTGGTCCGAGGATGTGAGCGAGAGGAGAGTTTGGAGTACGAAGACGTTTAATGAGCCTCCATATAATGAAGACGAAGATGCTCGACGTGCAGACTCTCAGAAGAGCCATGAGGGGACGAAGGAGGATTAAGGTCACCCACCAAAAAAGGCTGAGCGATGGCCATCACATGCTGATGATGACAATTGCTTAACAATGTGAGAAGGAAGATTAGCGCCTGTGCCGAATTTAACCCTATGGGAGTTCCCCGCGATTCACGACGACTGTATTGTTTTTTGTAAAAGACCAGATTTGTTTCTAGTACAACCAACCCGAGTAGTAGTCAATTTTGTTTTACAACCTGGGGGAGGACCAAGTCGCGGAGTTTTAAATGAAAGTAGTAGCAGCATGGTACTAGGCTCTTCCTTTAACCTTATCCACTAGGTTCAACTTCGGTTCTATCCTATATTAATCAGTGTGTGCACGTTTACCCGGCAGCCCGTAATACACGAGGTTCTCGGTTTGATCATCAGAATGAAAAACAAACATTCTTTCCGTGTCCTCAGGCTGCTGCGCACTCCCTTCGTTGACTACTGCCAGCATCTTCATACCAACTTCATCCCTCTTAATCATCTTCAGAGCTTTTCTATCCAATGTCCGAGTCAAGGTCTCCAACTGATTTACCAGCCTTAATTGGCTTTGCTTGTGAAGCTGTCTTATATGGTGAGACAAAACAGTCCAAGTTCCGTAATCATCCCCCTCACCTACAACTACACAGGCAGCTACTCCATTCTTTTCATCGTCTCATGGATAGTCTTAGGTCAAAAGCAACGTTCGCCAAAACTTAGTAGCCCTGTCGTTTTTGCCAACTGTTTACTCTTTTTCTGCTGCACTGCACATTTTGCCCTCGAATTCAATCATTTTTATACAGCTCTCGTGGGTTTCCCTATCAAATCATTAGAAATATCATTTCCTCATACCATTTTTCTGGATAGGATACAACAGGAGTCGATGGCTATTCCGCGGAGACTCCTGGTCTTATGGGCGCAGATTTCCTTATCTCGTTCACAGATCTCGTCGGTGACCTGGTTCTCATCTACCGCTGTTGGATGCTTTGGGGTAAGAACTACCATGTAGTCATACTTCCCCTTCTTTCTTCCTTCGCTGGCTTCGGTGCGTCGTCCCACTTCGAGTAATCAATCAGTCAGTGACCAAATTGAATAGCTTGTATAATGGAGGTACTCCACCTCGTCATCGTCACGGATCCCACCGCGTCTGCCCCTCCCCCCGTTACAGTCCCGCTGGGGCTCGCAGGATATATCCTGCCCCTTGCCACTAATGTCATCGTCACATCTCTCATAGTTTACCGTATCTGGATATCCTCTCATGTTGTGAAGCAATCACCTGTGGTCATTGGCCAAGGCGCCTCCAATCGCGCCATGATGCTCATCATCGAAAGTGGTGCCCTTTATCTTATGGCACAACTCGTCTTTGTCGTACTCTTCGCGATCCAACACCCCGCAATAGGTATCGTAGCGGTGATTGCCACCCAAATATACGTGAGTAAGACACAGATTTGTACCTTTCTAATTTCCGCTCGTTGCTTACTCACACGCATCCATTTATAGGGCATCGCACCTACCCTCATTATTATTCGGGTTAGTATGGGGATTTCATCAGAGCATACCACCAAGGCAATAACGTCCACTCGTATTGAATGGATCGCGCGCCCTGGGGCCGACACAGGTACTTCGGGTACCCAGTTCACTGCTGAACACAGCATGGCCGAGACCGATATGGATATTCGAATGAAAGACTTCGATCTGAAGGGACATGACGAGATCGAGATTGCAGACGTTGACATGGCACCTACTGGCCATTACGAGAGTGCTTCGCCTGTATGACACCTGACACACGTACTGAAAGTATCTTGAAGCTTTGCTGTAGGGGTGTATTTGGATGTACACCAGAAATGAATTACGATGTATTTGAGTATTTGACGTATCTAGCAGCTAGTAGTAGTAAAAATATCAATTTGGCATTATAAGGGCATTGCACATATGACACCTACCCCCTTATTCGAACGGTATGCTTGGGTTTTCCAGCATGAACTGCCGCAGTACCGTCCAATCCCTACATCTGTGAACCGAACCCACTCCGTTCGCAGTGTGATACAGTTTCCCATCGTCTGGGGATATTTGAGGAATGTCCACTTCCAGTGTGGTATCAGCGTGACATAGCAACGCCTGCCGCAAATATCGCAAGCAGTGCTGGATGTGTTGGGCAGCATGCGTGCGATTCACGACATAGCCAACGCGGATGATGTCTAGACAGTGAAATTGATGATAAAGCGAGACCAGGAATGTGCGGTTATTTGGGCCCAGAGCGACAAACCCGTCTGAGGGGAAAAGCGTGCCCCAGTCGTCATCATCGTATAATGAAAAGTGACCTTCGCCGCTCTCGAGTTCGAGGCCGACAGAGGGCAGCTCTACCGGCAGCTGGGAAGGGTGGTCGTTACCGACGTACGCTGTGAACAAGACGGTCGGGTCAATTTCATGCCTAAAATGGTAAAAGCACACAGTTGACGTACTGTGAACGTGAGGGGCCGGGGGGAGGAGCTCGCTGAGAACAGAAACGGTGTATAGAGTAAACATCACATTGACTATCGTGACCAGCACAAGAACGGAAATGCAAGCGGAGACGACATTAGAGGGGTGTCGCAAGGACCACATTGATAGTGGAGAAGTGGGTTGAAGATATCGCGGGTAAGACATTATGGTAGAAACAGTTCGTGTGGAACGGGCTTCTGTGAACTGGTACACATATAGCCGCGTAGTAGTGCGGTGCCGAGAACGGACTGCTGTGCGCTCATTGCTATATCTGACAAACAAGTGTGTTATCGTGAATTCCCAGATAGGACTGCCCAAAGGAACTGGACAGTTGTGGAGCAGTGTCATGATGGCTCTGACTACGCCCAGAATAAACGTTAACCAGATAAAGTATCCCAAGTAAAGATCCTAAGGAGTAGCCTGATGAGTGACCCGTGCGAAATGAAATGTGACTGTGTATTGCTGTGCTGGACGCGTTTAGTTAAACTGGGCGCGGTAATCAAGCATATACGGTGACTCCCAGCAAGGCACGATATCAGATGGCAGCATGTCATTGTAAGCTGTGAGTAATAATGAACTTTTTTAATTCAAGGTTAAGATGGCACAGACCAACTTCTCAGCCGCATAAATACCCCCTCCATCCCATCAAATCCTAAAGCTGTCACTTGGCAAGCGCTAGGTGAGCCAGAGAATTAAAACGCATATCCAATGACTGACTGACAGTACACGCGATTGTCACAGCAGTAGGATCAAACAAATGGATTACAAAGAATATACTCCGCTTGCACAAAGAACCGAAGAAGAGGAGGAAGAGGGGCAAAGTAGAGTTTCGCTTGAAGGGGATGGAGCACGCCCTCCTAGCACGAAACGTTTCACCTCATCATGGTACATCGGTATTGCCCTGGTTGCATTCCTTGCCATCAACGGACTTTGCCTGATCATCATGACCAACCGACTCCGGGCTGCATCAATAGCATTGAAGCCACTACTCGACTTCACGGATACCCGGAATCTGCCTCGCCCCGATCAATATGATGGGCTGTGACAATTTTTTCTTGACACGTGGGTCTATATGTGGAGCGGAGAAGTAGACATGGCCGCCTTTGGAAGTGGGACGAATGTCAAGGAATCTATTTAATGCACAATAAGACAATATCCATTAGCCAGTGATTGGCTCGATTACCTGTAGTACAGGATATTACAGTGTGAAATACATTGTGCCTTGTTCCGGACCACGCCAGACATCATAGTCCTGCGATAGCATGAGGGACTGCCTCAGAACATCCGTCGAAGCAGTTGAGCTTCCGATACATCGAGCGCGCTTCCTGCGCGCTGGCACCGCTTCACCATCGAAGCGCAGCTAATATGGAGCTCAGAGCAGATGTACGAAGACCCTTGGAAGAAGTCCTCAATGGCAACCGAGCCCAATTTCTCAAGGCTGCTAAGACCCCACGCCCACGAGTCATGAGTTCTGCTATAAGATCAACTTGGTCGTAAAAGAAGTTTTCGTCAAGAACGTAGGCCATACCTCTCGCAACCCCCATCATGATGCACTCCAACATTCTCTCTCTGATCTGCACTGTATGGATACTTCTTATTCCGTGTGTTGCCCATGTTATTGTTAGAGACACAGGTCAGTACTGCATCCTAGCTCAGATGAATATCAATAACCCGTATAATGAACTTGCTCCTGATATAGAAGGTGAAGATCTCCGAATATCTCTTGCAGCTGTATGTGAACGTTGCGATAGCGGTGTCAGGAGCGCTATGGGCACCAAACATCCACGACAAGATCGTTCCAAATAAAGGCAAGAAATGATCGCTCATCCCTCACTGCTTGGACTGACCGCTCACAGTCCGAGCTATTCTAGATGCGGCGGAGGCTCGATCTACGCCAGTTAATAGCGCTTTGCGGCAACTAGATGTCCATGAGAAAGCATTGCCCAGCCGAGGTAAACACGCTCACTCGATTTATCCGATTTCAAGCAAACTACCATTTCTGCTTTAACACAGCTCGGGCGGTAGATAGTAGGGCGAACGAACCACGAGAGACATTCGCTGGGAGTCTTCTGCAACCTACCAATTATGCAGGCGTGGTTGCGAGGAAACGTGAGTGAGTGTAGTTGGTTGGTTAACCGGTGCTCAAAGACTCTTAGCGGTTATTAAACGTGCTGAAGGACCTGTTGGAGGATTTTTATTTGAGGACGCCGTTCATGACAAGATCATCGATTCTTGACGCAGTGGTGATCGAACACGAGTCTCGCGTACACTGTGTGATATGCAATGAAAGAAGCATTCATTCGAGGAAGGCACTGAATCGAGGGATTGAAAAGCATTATTTAAACATTCCCACACACCTAGCTTCCGTAGAAAAATTGTTAAATGAAGATGGCATTCAACCAGCGAAATTCAATTACTTACATTGCTACGCAAGACCCCCGCATTATCCAAACAATCCGTCAGGAATAAATTAAGTACACAAGACCGGCGAGCTGAAGTATAGTTAGCATGTGAGAAAATTAACGACGTTGATTATAATCCCTGTCACCTTCGACTGCTGGTATTTATTCTAGTGCACAAGGTCCGAGTTGACATCCATCTGTACAGGGGAAACGACCTGGATATGAACCGCGTTATCCCGCAACTAGGGTTTATTCTCGTTAAACTGTTACTAAATCCATAATTAAGAACACCTACCCATGTTAAAGTAAGTCGATCGTGTTCCAAGAATAGCCTGGCAAAGCAGTAAGGTGAAAATTGAGTACGACAGACGGTGGCAATGTAAGGACGATTCGAGATAATGGGTCCATGGTAATGATCAGAAGGCTTGCGTATAAAGCGAGTTGGTGTGTCAGGGTCGTAAATATTTTCCGCGCGAGCGATGACTCGCTGATTGAAGTCCAAGATGTGCACGTAGAAACAAGTGTCAGTACAGAGTCCTTCTAGGGCGAGATCCAGAGGAAGAGCCCGAGGAATGGCATAACGAGGAAGAGCATAGGCTATTTTGCTACCAAACACGCTGATTTGGCAGCTTGAATTATGCCGAAAGCAGCACGTATACTGGGGTCCCCACTCCGACCAGGGAATTTCGGTAGGCGTCTCTGAGTGCAAAGCTTTTCCTGAGAAGATGACCATATCGATAACTAGAATAACGGGCCATGCGTTTGTAAGAGTCTCTAAAACAATTATTTGTGACTCCAGAGAAGGCAAGTAACCGGACTCAAGGTCCGGACAAGTTGTTGCACCGTGGAATGATGGGGTGGCATGAAATTGGTAGAACGGCGCGCGCACGCATTCCTGAAGGCGATACATGGCTCGGCGCTGAGGTGAGCCATGTTCTTGTAATGTATACAAAGTAATAACCCCCTGAGTGTCGATGACAACAAACTTTTGTTCGTCAACTAGATGGAAGCCCGTAATATCTTCACGAAAAGGATACTGCTGATCCTGAGCGGCAAGGTCTCAAAAGTAGAGTGAACTTACACTCTGCGCTTGCCCTTTCTTCCAACTTATCACTTGCATGAACAGGCTGGACCCTACTGCGTCTGATGTGTAATAGAGGACAACTATACGATCCCCGCAGATTACAGGCTCTTGCATTAAATTGACATAGTAAAGGCCAGATTTCTCAAAAGAATGTCGACACTTCAAGAAAGCGTCCACAGAATCTGGATGTGGAACCAGGGATGAAGCCAACCGAAACTCCACCGAAAAGATGTGGCGATTTTGCTCCGCACCGGCCACGATGCATATAGCAGGAAAAGGGACTACGACCACAAGATCCTGAATAGGATCGAGTACAGTCGACCTCACCGGTCTCGGGGAGGACTGCTCGTGTCCGAGTCTGGGGAACGAATGAGAGTGTTTGACATCGGTGTTGTAGTCCCGAATGAAAAGATTGTCGTTATCGCACATCCACCAGATCCCGCATTTCATGTATTGTATTCCTGGAGAGTAGTTGCTGATAGGGAACACTGCATCTTCAAAAACGGTACTGGCGTAGAAAACAGATCGCCATAAGGCCACCGATCTCTTGAGTGATGACATCTTTCTATCAACACTGATCGAGTTTAGAGATCCTGTCTCAGTGAAACCCTGAGCATAAAGCTCGAGCTTGTATTGGATGTGGATAGAATTTTGGGCTGCATTCCGTAAGGTTTTGCATGCCTAACGTTAAACAGAAATCAGCATAGGATAAACATGTAATCATGGAAACTCGGAGCAGACCGACCGTTACACAGCGACAAAGGTCCCTGGGAGCAAGAAGGAATAGAATATGGTATATCAATTCTGCCGGAAGTGACAAAAACCCAATTGCAGCCATCGTCATCGTGCTGTTTCAAGAAAGTTGATGAAGCTTTGAAATTTGAAGCAATACTTTGTGCCCAAATAGCCGTAGCCTAGCGTGCCGCCAGGTTTCGCAGTCCGATAGTGACTCAGCCATACACCAGAATTAGAAGACCGAGTCAATCGACCGACATTCTTCACACCATTGACAACCAGCACTTGTGCCGTACTACAGCTTTTCGATTTTCACAATCATCGCAACAACTGACTAGTCACAATAAATCCTGGCATCAACACCGGTATCGTGCTCATGGTGACTCAGAACTGGACACAGCCTGGAGATGCTGGCAGTGTACCGCACCTGGCACTCAGTCTCAACCACTCTTGAGGCGGGGAACCTTATTTCTGACTATCAGATGATATCAGTGTTATTGATGTCGTCACCCTCTAACGACACCACTCGGTCATTCTAACTCCTTTCGCCACCTGAGGCTGCTATGTCAGGACACCAAGGAACGCAGTTCTGCTCCCGCTACTAGTAGGATCTCTTGCTCGCGCACGGCTTGTCATCCCCTGACTACGGCATTCCATCAAGCCCTGGTCAGGGCGCTGAGTCTTCACACCGATGTCCTGAATGCTATTTCTGCTGCTCCCTAGGTCTCGGTCCCGTGTAAATTAATTTTTGCAAAGTCAGTGGCTGAGGCTGTCAGATTGTCTCGTTCTTTGAAACGGAATCATTAACGCCTCTCGGAACAGATATCGTTCACAGCTCACTGCCGTCCCGCTTATGAGTGATTATTACTTCGGCATGAACAGTGCTTTCATCGTAGAATAGACCCGATATGACTCGTACTGGTCATTAACGGGGTCTCACACACTGCATGCACTTGCCAAGCAGCGACGTCATTTGTATAAATGCTTTGGAGACTTCAATGAGTTAATTTCCACAATCCTTTAATCCCAACGTCATCCACATAAACTCATCTCTTTAACCTAATTTCAATATTATCATGTTGGCTTCTTTAGCCCGCTTCACAGTTGCTCTTGCTCTCACATCATCTGTTCTTGGTGCTGTTATTCCAGTGGCGAGAGTGTCCACTGACACTACCACTACTGACACCACTGACAGTCCCACTGGTTCTCTGTGGAAGAACAACGTTCATGACAAGATCTCTGAAGCACCCGGAGCAATTGCAGGAGGTGATATCTTCAATACGTCCAGTCAGGATCCTTTACTGACAGTCTCATCAGGCAGACTTGCTCCTTCCCGGCGGTCCGGAAACCTCTGGAAGGGGAGGGAACACGAAGAAGTAGCACGAGATAACTTGACACCCTCTAGGCGATCTGGTGAACTCTGGAAGGGAATCGAGCACCAAGAGGTAGCTCGAGACGGAGGGGCACCCTCTCGTAGGTCTGGAGAGCTCTGGCGCGGACTTGAACATGAGGTGGTAGCGCAAGACGGAGGCGCGCCCTCTCGCAGGTCTGGCGAGCTCTGGCGCGGACTTGAGCATGAGGAGGTAGCACAAGACGGAAACGCACCCTCTCGCAGATCTGGCGAGCTCTGGCGCGGACTTGAACATGAGGAGGTAGCACAAGACGGAAACGCACCCTCTCGCAGATCTGGCGAGCTCTGGCGCGGACTTGAACATGAGGAGGTTTCCGCTTCCCCTGATGCTTGAGGTCAGTTCCTGTATGCGCCTCATCTGGTTTGGGTCCTGACGCGCCACATCCAGTTATATTGCGTCATCTAGATATCGATACTTTATCGACCATAAACGCTGAGCGAGGATCTCCGCTCGGACCGTGTACGCGGGCATACACAGCAATGTCGGACACTTCCACGCTGACCTTTGTTGGCATTAATCTTTTTGGCCGATCACCACCTTATAGCCATATACTATATACTTATCTTACAGCAGCTCACAGCAAGTGCTGAGAGCGTACCTCACCAGTTCTATTTTTATTGCTTTGATGGCTACTTACTTTATACTGATAAGTTATTCGTATCGTACATGTATCTGTAGTACGAGTTTGAAATTTGTATCTGTCCCACTGGCCATACCTCACATATAACCATTGGTGAATCGGGCGGGATAATTACTAGAAGGACGTTATATATGTAGTACGAGCGGAGCGCTGGCGAATATATTATTGACCGTTCTCCCGTTCATCGGACGGTAGCACATATCCTGGACCAATGACGTAGCTATAGTCCGGGCCGCCCATGTAAGGTGAATCCCGGTGAATTCAGTAGCAGTACTCAGTACTATGGCTCTGGTTAATTCCCGCACATCCAACGACAATTCGTTCAACTACCTTCTAGCAATACCGTTCCACACTTCACCATAAAGCTTAATTACAGCTGCATGTTCATACATCCTCCATGGATGGGAAAACATGTGATTTCTATGTGCTACATTAAGCGACATAATTTACGCCAGCTCAGATGGCGTCCCAGAGACATTGTACAAGATTGATTCCAAATTACAGTCGACCAAGATATGAAACGCATCACATCTAGTGAAATAGTAGCAACACTTCAAGTATCTACCATAAATCACAAATAAAAAATGAAGGGGATCCGTGCGTGGATGGACGTGAATAAGATAAAGGTATCCGTATTTGTATGATCACCAGGATAATTGTAAATTTGAATAATCCAGCCATCACCCGTCGTAAACGTGTAGGTATCAAGGCTGTTACAAGGCTAATGCAAAAAGTGCTAAAAGTCCAGAACCAACGGAGGTCAAAGCACTGAGAGGGCGGATGGACAAGGCGCCGGAGGGAGCAAGACCCGCATTAGCGGCGCCAACGGGAGAATATGTAGTCGTCGTAGATTTAGGAGCTGTGGCAGGATTGGCGAGCCTGACAATGTAGATGTTAGCTTAACACGTATAAATTGTCAGCACAACTTACGCAGGGTTAGCTGGGGTTGTCGGGGTAGTGCTGGTCAGGCATGACGAGTCATTGCTAGCTCCCACAGTCATCTGAGATATATGTTAAAGAAAATCCCTCATTGAACAACGGAAGACGCTTCGCTCACAGTTCCACTCCAAGCTTCATTTTCTTGAGAATCCTCGATGAAAAGGACAACTGCAGTTCCAGCAGCGAGAGCGACGTTCCACTGATATGAAAGACCACTTAGTTGACCAAGATCAACACTACATATCGAGAATGTGAGATCACATGAGCCAGGGGAGGTTCAAAGAAACGCACAGAGCCTCGTCACAGGGGTCATCTGCGGGAACTACGAGAAGGTTGTAAGGAGGGCTCGACGCCGTCCAAGTGATTTGAGCATTTCCACACTATTTGACGCAGGTAAGTCAGCGCCCTTGGAAGTCATTCATAGTCAAATGGATTACCTGAGTGAGGCTGGGGGTGTCAACTGTAAAATCGGCAAATACGCCTTGGATGGCGAGTGCAACGAAGAGAGTGACTGAAAAGAGTGTAGCGAACATGTTGTCGTTTGCAAGGAGTGTTGGGGTATATGTGGAAGGGGAAGTAGGTAGGACACGGTGAAAGTAGAAGGAGAGGCTGAAGCATGGTGTACCTCAAACAAATAGTTAATAACATTTAGAACCCCGCTGCACAATGACAGTGCATTCACCACGGTTGTCAAACATTGATGCATCGATGTACACGTTCGCGCAAGATCTAGTCAAGGTGAGCGACTGGATTCTACAGGGTCGTCCTACTGCTTTTGGTGAATATCTAGAGCTGTGTGGCCTATAACCTTAAACTTTGAAGCTGACTCGGATTCTTCATAAAATTAGGCTATTATAATGCCCCAAGATGAAGACACAAACAAAGATCTAGCCAATGGCCAGTGCACACCCAATGATAGGCATTGTGAATACATTTGGGGCTCTTCTGAGTCCTCTTTAAGGCCCTCTCACCATCATGGAAAATACCACTGTTGTATCACAGGCTTTATGGAAGCCACAATCAGCAGCAATCAGCTATAGGCGGCTCAAGCGCCCGAGCCTTTACTAGTATAGTGAGTTCAATCCTACTTATAAAAAGAACACAGCGCATTTAAATAGATTCGAACGTGAAAGGTCAATAATTCCAGCCGCATCTGCAGAACGATAGACCAGGATTTCCAAAATTCACTTAGCCGCTTTTGTTTGTTGTTGGAGCAATACCAAACAGAGGCGCGAACGCTAGCCACTCAGGCTTCTGTAAGTCGTTAACCTGACTTCTGGGGCTTGTGCGGGGCGTGCACTGATCTGCGGCCAGCTGCACATGGTGACGATGGTGACTACTAGTTACCACTATTACCATCTGCAGCTGAGCTTCGCTATCAAGCAACGAAGCCCTCGCCATGCAAGACACTACAATATTGTCAAAGGTAAGTCGTGCTCATCAGCAGATGATGCAGCCTCACTTAGTTTTTGCAACCCTGGCACTTTCAAATAGCGAGATCACCGTTTCTTCGTCTCCGTCGAAAAGTGGTGTTTTAAACTACATGATGATGATCCATTCGGGCACCACTTTAGTACCGATCCATTATATAAACCCGCTCCAAGGCTTCACTGAACTTCATCCTCCCAGATCCGCAGCATGCCTTTCCACTGGCCATATCATCCATCCCCGCAGAAATTCATCAAAGAAATCGAAGAGATTCTGACGGATGCTCTTACAATCCTGCCCTATAACTTGATTACTGAAGAAGAATAAAACGAGTTCAGCCGGCATCATGCATGTATTGTATCGTCTCGTATGCCGCCTTCTCAACTATCCGACAGGCTCATGAACTCTTGTGTCGAGTTGAACGAGCACACAGCCTACCACAGGACCAAGGTCTGAAATGAATGCTTTTGAAACACTACCTCAAAGTTTGGCTTCTCCTGCTTTGAAAGGCAAGTAATTCATGACCTTGTCTCGTTTAGCATGCTTCATTTAGAGCTTCCCTTGAGGCAGGCTTTCTCTCAATTTCCGGAATAATTAATATGTTTTTCCCGGACTAGCACAGTCTCTAGTGCGTAGAGCATACAGCATCTTGAACCGATATGATGGCTCTTATTACATACCCCGTTTCATTTATCTTGGATGACGAAGACCCGGTGGCTGAGCTTGATCCTAACACATGTAGTTTGTGGCTCAGTCGAATCTAGTTTGGTTATGAAAAATGTGGTGCCATTTTCATCACGTGCGAAGCTGCGATACATGAACGGCGTTAGATCAGGTTCCAGACCGAAGGTCACGTCCTTGAAAGGAACGTCTTATGCACGTAATATTCAAGCATCTTTGCGGAAAGGCTCGACATTCGGACAACATCGTTGGAATTCAACGGTATATGAGTAATAACAAATCACACCCCTACAATTAAAGTTTGCTATTAATCTTTCCAGCAGCCTCGGCCAATTTCCGCCTCTTCGTCATTCTATACAGTGAATCAATATTCTGTCCCACCATCAAAGATCACACATACCCGGAATGCTCAATCACGCTCGGCTCCATCCCAATGCCAACTTGCAATGAACTTGAGCGTTCTTCTAGAGGTACATAGTCACGTGTGGACGGGCCAAGGTAAAGTTGCCGGGGGCGCCAGATCTTGACTCCCGATGGAGAAAGCATCATCTGATACGAGCAACATTTAGTGATGCGATTGAATAGAAGAAGACGAAGGGCAACACACCTGTCGCCAATGTGCAATCCAGCCCACGACTCTGGGCACAACAAACAGGACTGGGAAGAAGTCCATCGGGAAGCCTATCGTTACCGTGTTACACCTATTCCGTCTTCGCACAATCCTGGCACTTACCCATCGCACGGTAGATCAGCCCGCTGATAGATGACATCTGATTAGTTTATGTCGATTATTGAACAAAGATAAATTTTACCTCCAGAAATCAACGTTTGGTGCTAACTTCCTTGATATGAAGTAATCATCATTCAGTGCTGCATCATGCAGAGCCATCGCGGTATCAAGTAATGGATCACGGCCCGTTCTTGATCCCAATATTAATGCCACAATCCCGCCGCAGTGGTAAACGCTTACACAGCAAACACTTCATCAGCCACCTTGCGAATGATGAATGACCGTGGATCAGACTGCGGAATACCAACAATCATCAGAACAGCAAACAGTGGGAGAATGACTACGCACAGTCTTGTATACCCTATGGCCAAATCCACTTAGCACCTTTTGGCGCTTCTTTACTGCTTCTAAAAAGGCAGGGACGTTCTTGGGGCTTAATAAAGAGTGAGGAGAAGACAAAAATAGTTGCTTAAAAACGGACCTGCCAATGGAAACAAGCATCCGAATAACAGCCTCGTTCGCACCTCCATGGAGCGGACCACTGAGAAGGAAATCCGTTAGCATCGACATGAAGCAAATGTCCATGAATGAACAAAAAAAAATGGCCAAGATTAAGTAGAACTGCGTTAGAGGCAACTCCATCTTGCAAGGCTTCGGGAGGTAGGGTCACTAGGACACTAAACGATACTCACTATAGCGACGCACAACCTGCCGCAACAGCGCTGAACGGATCAGGTAACGATGACCCAGTCTGAAGTACGGTCGTCGAACTTGCATTCATCTCGTGGTCAGCATGGAGGATAAAAAGGATGTCAAGTGCCTTTGCAAGAGCAGGATGCGGCTTGAGCTCTGATAGGTGATCTGTAGGTGAGAGATGGTCGAGCTGGTAGAGGAACCTTGCGTGTAAAGAGTTTGAGATGCGTTTATCCAGAACTAATAAAATGGCGACTAACGATTCTGTATAACTCATCCCGGTTGGAGGCACGACGAAATCACGGCCCTGACGGATACGATATGCCATGCTACATGTGCTATCATCAGTGAATGAATAAGTGGGCAACTACTGGTACGCACGCAGCTAATGTGGTAGCTTTACCGATCAGCCTGAATATTTGCCTGTCCATATTCTGGAGTGCAGCAGAATCACCCTTGGCAGCTTTGGTGAATAAATCTTGCCCTACAAAGGGTCAAGAAGATGAGAAAATACTGCAGGTTTACTAACTCACCCTGCAGACTTGGATTTGCCTCCCCATAGTAGCTTCCCAAGTATGCAAAGGCACTTGTAAGCATTGACATGGGGTGAGCATCGTACCTGAATGCGCGGAAAAACCCTTCTGCATCAGAATGTATTGGTCCGTGGAGGAGGACCTCGCTGGTGAAGTGGGACAATTGGGATGCGCTGGGTAACGCTCCGTATATGAGGAGGTAAGAAACCTCAAGGAAGCTAGAGCGTTCGGCGAGTTGTTCAATTGGGTAGCCTCTACGAAAATTGTTGAGTGGTATAGTGACAGCAGAAGAACGCGTGCGCACCTGTACCGCAATACCCCATTGTCACCGTCAATATATGTAATATGACTCTCCATCACGGCTGTGTTGAGAAAACCTTTATCAGCGACACGTAAACCGCGTTCTGTCTCGTCTTCGGGTCTGTCATTTGGACCTGCGGCAGCACGAATGCCCTTGAAGAAGTTCGCGGGAATGGAGTTGTGGGTGATACTGCACAGTGTCAATTGGAGTTGAAATTCTGCAAAAGAGGTACTCACGGGACGGTGTACTCCTTCCCAGTGCGGTTGTCTACAACTGTGAGGGACTCGACCCGCTTGAGCTCAGATGCAGGAAGTTGTTTGCCCATTGAAGTTGCGAGGAAGATACTCAACTGGAAGCTACTGAGATGGGTAACACAGAACAACTGACAGGCAGGTGCCCGGACGCGAGCAGCACACCGATTTCGGTCTGGTTCCTAGTTTTACCGGATCATTAACAGTCGGAGGCCAATTTCACAAGCTTGCAAGGTCACGCTGGTCACGGGACCGGGTGAAATTTCACATGCACGGTAGTACCACAGTCCCATCCAATATTAATGGCATCCATGATCACTCTCATAACACAACATGAATATCTGGTGTATCACACGTTAACATATATTTCTTGGAAGCGTATGATGTGGATAGAATCATTGGCACTTAGATCTGCCAAATGTTTCACTTGGATGTCGCAATTGCGGTGCAGTGACCACAAATGTCTTGCCGCGGCGCAGCTCCAAGCTAGTTAACTCCTATCTTCTTTCACCATGTCAATGAGGACTTACCCCGCATTCTGCTCCCTCAACCAGCCTGAACTGGAATCACTGTCAATGACGATTCAGGCGCCTGTTGATCAGGCCATAAATCTATATCCTATCTTTGACGAAATAACTCGGGACGAGAGTCTTGTAGTCACACTCCAACAATCTCTTAGTGATACAGTGCCGCACTACAGTAACATTGCATCTTCACTGGCTGAAGATCTTTCGTCCGTCACTCAGCAGAACATGTCTCGTGGGAGATCATCCAGCCAAAGTCGCAAAACCTTTTTTCCTGCCAGTGGGGAATCATCCACTCCAGCTCGCGAGACCGTTTCTTCCGAGGGATCATATGCTCCGACTCATGAGTTGACTGGAACAGTGCGATCGAGACGTGCCCAACCTCGCGCTATTCATGCCTGCGATGAATGCCGGAGCAAGAAAAAAAAGGTAAACAGCCATCACTATCATCTTCACATCTCTGACGACAGATTGCAGTGTTCCGGAGATCAGCCACTGTGTTCGAGTTGTAAAAAGGCGGGAAGAGTGTGCACTTGGACACCCATGAAAACCTCGAGAAACCGCCCCTGTCTTGGCAATTATAGTGTGGCCAAATCGTGTCAACCACCATCTTATTCAAGCAGGCGAAACTCCACGACTAGGCAGCTGTACATCGCGGCCCCAAAACCGAGGTATCCCATCAAACTTCAGGATATGCAAGGCAAAGCTACTTTGACGTCTGCCGTGCAGAATCCTCAAGCAGCGAGCTTACCTTTGGGGGTTGGGTTTCCGGCGCAGATAGCCACACGTCGGACGCGGGTTGTTGACTTTGACTGGAGTGACTTTGGTTCGTCTGACTTCAGTCAGGAGTGGATTCCACTGCCTCCCACCTGTCCTTCATATTTCGGTAACGTCTTGTCTCCTGTACATCCTCTACACGCGCGCCAACAACTGCGGCATGAAGATATCTACCGCCGGGCCCTTGCCTGTCAGTAACACCTTGCAAGAAGACACATTCCTATCAGATATGTACATCTTGTCCCTACCTCTCATTTTAACTGTCTCCGGGTGTCAACACGATATTATCTGTTTGACCGACTTTGGACTGCAGTATGGACGCTATCGCTATTACTTACACGGACACTTCAGAGACGGACAGATACCTACACGGATGCTTTAGTGATGGTCTCCGTTATCGATACTTATTACACGCACCTTCTACGATGGACTACGATACGGTCATTTTTTTCAGTTGTAGACATGGACAACGCGCAATCACGGACAGCGCACAATCACGGACACTTTGTTTATGTATATGCAAAGATCCCAGAAATCGAACGAACTCATTCCAAGTATGTTTTGTAGGTATGAAGATAAGTTCATCGGCTCATCTGAAGGGGAGGCAACATGGGCACAATTTGATCATGCGTAAATAATCGCACTGAATTCGAGTCGCAACTAAGAATACTACCCACGTCAAGATAAAAATTCGCGCAATTCTCCCGAAATGACAGTGTCAGTTTGTCTTTGAAGGGCTTCCAAGCATTTATACTGTACTACAGCAACTCTTCTCCGTGCCTTTCAGATTCTAAGCCAGCCTCCGCTGGCACGGGTGAAACAACCCGAATATCCATGGAGCTGGCAGGCAACTATGATTTTGCTATATTAAATCATCGCCGTATCTCGAATCATAACAAAAAACGCCTACCCTTGTTAAAGCAATCCGTTCTTGTTCCAAGAAAACCCTATCAAATCGATGCGTCGAGAAAGGTTTGGCGCAGACAGAAGCAATGTAAGGTTGGTCCGAGATCAAGTCTTCAACAAAGCATAACTCTCCAATCCGACCAGGCTTGCGAATCACAACTGCTGATGGGTTGGGGTCGTAACAATTGTATGTTTGTCGACTAGATGTAAATTTGCACAAAATTAGCCTCCTGGTTCACATAAAGCATGCTGCTTATACTAAGCGGTAGAGTTGTCAAGAGCAGGGTGGACTTATTCTTTTAACATGTCCTTTCCTGCAATCTATGACTTGTATGAACATGTTGGGTGCCATGTTCCGTAAAGTGCGATGGTTGGTGTAGTTCGTGTAATAGAGCACGACAATACAATCCCCGCAGATTGCGGGCCTACCCACAATACAAACATCGTAGGTATTAAGTACAGGAAGTTCACAAGAGTGTCTAACCAAGTACACGCAGAGTCTGGGTGCGGAAGCTGATATGAAGCCAGCCAAAAGCCGACCCAAAAGATGAGGTGACCTTGCTGAGCATCGTCTAGATTAAACACAGAAGACGATGAGACTGCAACTACAAGATCCTGCAATGGGTCGACGACGACTGATTGCATAACAAGGCCGTGTGGGTATATGCGCCCCGTGAACAAGTCATGTGAGGGAGTCTGGTTTTTTGTTGCAGTCTCGAATCAAAAGACTGTCCAATCTCCATACCGACAATGTCCCACATTTCATGGACGGAGGCTGTAGAAAAGGTTCGTCTGAAGTGACCACATCCTGGAAAACAGCATTGACATGGAAATCGGACCGCCACAAGGATGCCAAGTTCTTGAGTGAGTACACCTTTCTGGCAACGCCGATAGAGTCTGCGCCCATAGCATCGGTCTCATCGAGGCCTTAGGCATAAAGCTCAAGCTTGTATTGGATGAGGACTGAATTTTGAGCTGCTCCCCAGATAATTTTGCAGGTCTAACGTGATTCATTAGCCTCATGGAGACACAGAATACGGGGGAAGAGCAGACAATTGCACAGCGACAAAGGTCCTTGGGGGTAAGGAAGAGTAGAATGTGACATATCAGCTCTGTAGGAAGCGACGAAAACTCAGCCGCCATGGTCATAGTTTCGAAGGAAGGTCCTCAACGTGAGCTAGAGCTGGCAAGTACTATTGATCACTGCGCCCAGTTGCAAGGAGATTTTGAAAGTTTGGTGTGGCACAGTTACGCCGACGTTTTCGATGGGTAACAACCTGGCAATTCTTCTCAAAAGTGGCTGTGCAATTAATGCTCACACGAGCTCTTCTCTCGTCGTATTTCATCGTATATAATTGAACCCAATGACGAGAATTATGTATACTTTTTGCTGAATTAAGCTGCAACAAACCAAGATTGCTTGAAAAAATACAGTATACACGTGGTATCGTCAACTTTCGCTGTACATGTCGTCGTCCAGATCATTTACTCGTGAGCAGCCTGTTTCTTCTCTCGTGAGAGCCAGCCTATCGTCATGACCAACCTCAGCGAGGACAGAGGAGAACCAAGAAAACATCTTACCTCTCATTTTCTGATCGTGAACCTTTTGCCGTTCACGATCCATCGTTTTTTGACGGGCAAGCTCTGCGTCAGCCATGGGTGCCTCTGGATGATGGACGTGAGTAGTATTCGTTAGTCAACAAGATATCCCGAAAGAGATTTCAAAGCATAACACACCGTTTGGAGCGACCTTCTTGATCTCGTTGAGAGCTGTCTCCGCTTTCTCGAAAAACCCAAGCTCTCCAAGAGCCTTTGCTTTTCGAAAAAGTGCTTTAGAATTAGCAGCGTTCTTGCCAAGAGCCTACAAAATTGAGCGAGAGAAACTTATGTCCGAGTCGGAGCGCGACAAACCTTATCAGCGGTGTCCACCGCCCGCTTCCAGTTTTCTTGTTTGATATGACAGGCGGACATATTGGCGTACACTTTCTCCAGAATTACATCTGCCTGTCGAGCAAAATTCTCCTATTACATCTATTGATCGACGGACCTCGGGTTCGTACCTCAGTCGTTACGTCTTTTGCACCAGCAGCTTGGTCAACCGCTGAAATAGACGACGGAGACGATGAACCACCCATTCCAAGTGATTTAAGAGCGTTTCTGCAGGATTAAAGGCTCGCAAAGTGTGAACATGAGCTAACATAGTGCAATCGTACTTATCAATGCCGTGAAGATACAGAAGCGTCTTCACGCAGTAGCTACGTCAGAGGTTGTCTGTACATCATATAAGTCTTTGGTCATATTCTCACCTCATGGTACGATCGCAATGCTGCACACGATATGAGAATCACCAAATTAACAATGCACAGGGTGCGTCACTCACCACTCTTGACATCTCCTACTTTGAAAGCAGCATCACCACTGTCTTTCTTAGAGCGTGCTGTGGCCAACTTTGACTCTACGGTGGACAATTCCGCTTGCGTAGGTACCTTGACGTTTGCATCGCGCAGGCTATCCTGTACGACACCAGGTGAGGATACCGACTCGATGATCTCCGAGGCCTGAGTAGTTGAGACAGAGGTGTCTGTATTTGACAGTGACATCGATGGGCGAATTAATGGTAGGATAGAGAAATTTAGGACTGGTGATAGTAAGACTTACGAAGATCTCGATCAACAGCCAAGCTTTAGTCCCTATCAAGCTCGGGTGCTGCCGAGTTCCGACAAGGTCAGACACGTCACATAAGTAACTGAATCCTGATCTTGTGTTTCTTGAGTGCTTCACAAACTTCTCTCTCTTCAGTTCAGTGGCGTGCAGGTTGACTTGGATACCAGTATCAATTACCAGCAATGTTGCTTGTCTGGCAACCTAGCTGCTATCGTGGCAGCTGCGGGACACAACTCAGTTGAGCGCTGATTGATTGTACAAACATACAGACAAGTACAGACTATGGAGTTCTTTCAATCCTGCATTCTCCAAGCGCTACCCCCTCGTACCAGCTTCACGCTTCTTTGCATTATCCGGCGCGTTGAGCGTAGTCCACACTCGATATGTTCGTCACCCTTAAATATGATGACATATGGAAATCCAATCCGACGTTCCAGCTCACAGATCATGATATCGTGAAGATACCCGTATATCGTTGCCTGTTCCCCGTGGATGAAAAATCCTGAGTTCCTGGGAACGCTCAGAGCTGCTTTCGCCCACTCATGGCTGTTCCAAGCGGGAATGTTTTGGAAGACTTCAACTTTCTTGAGGATAACCCCCATTAGGGCGACTTCCGCCTTCGATTTCACTCTTCCAACATAACAACCTCCACGGTAGTCCTTGTTTTCGAAGAGCTGGTTTTCTGTCATACGAAAGGTGTAGGTAGTTTGATCGCCAACAATCTCAAATGTGTTGCCGACATCTGGACCGGTCACGACATAGAGCAGCGCCTAGTGAAGTGGATAGGCCCTAATGAGCTTTTCCTGGCCTCGCCAAAATTGAAGGAGTGCAATCTTATGATAGGATTCAGTTGCATCAGTTGACTATGGGGATGTGTAAGTCGCAGTTCAGAGAATTTTATGATATTGTGGTTTAGGGAGCACAGTGGTCATTAGAGGTGGCTAGGTCGTAGTTGGCTGTATTTTTTCGAGTGTCTACACTAAGAGTGTAGGACGAGAGTCAGATCAAGGATGGGGGAACATGTTTGAGTGATCCTGCATCTTATACTTCAGTCTCGGTGGTCGTTCTTTACGAGCAGCTTCAAAGTGTGGGTGCAACACGACATGTCCATGATTGTGCTCGGTCACTAGTGGACCGCCATTACCTTGACTCCCCGATCGGGCTGCTGTTCACTATCCCATTCCAGTGCAGGTAGATGGTCTTAGCCTCCACTAGGTCAACTTCTGGCAGACCGCAAGTCCACACCCTGTGTTACTCTCCGCTCATTATTGCCACTGATCATGTGGTGAATTGCACTAAAATCAATAAGTTTCGTACTCGCACGTGAGTATTCTAGTAGGCTTCTAAGATTATATACCCAGTTGACGATCTTTTTTTTCTGTTTTAATTTCTGTCCATTGGGGTGGTGTACGACATGTGGGACAGTACTATCTAGCCTAGTCTAAAGGACCTCTGCGGAGCAAACTTTACAGACAAACATTGCACTGGAAGGTGACCAGGATTTATCTATGCTCAATGATTTACGCTCATGACACCAACGAACGAATAAGTATATGCGAGTCCTTCGACTTCAAGAGGTCGAGCAACTGTTGTCTAGTCATTCTTCTAGTTGGTCTCTTTACTGTACACCCCGAGGTATTTATTTTTTTCGAATGACAACTGAGAATAAAGTCACTCGCCCAATTCGAATGTCAATGACACTGAGCACCGGTCCACCGGATCTGCTTGGGCTCAGTGAATGAAAGAGCCCGTTAGTCCTGTTAGGGGCGCCACTTGATGGATTGAGTGCTCCTGAGATCCTGGAAACAGCCATCTTCTGGCAAAGGCATCAGGAGCAAACAGACTGCCACCAGCCGCCACGGTCTTTATAGCATCACTAAGATCGAGAGCGTAAACCTCAGCATCGGGGAGAAACCTCTACTCGAAATTCGCCAAAAGCTCTTGTATGACCTATATCTACTTCGAAACTTAAGTACAGCAACAAAACATAGGATAAATGAAAAAAATTCTTGCGGTCCTTGCAAATCAATTAATTCTACCAAGCATCTCCCACGCTATACACTGCTAGTTGACACATGGATGCGCTCCTGAAAAGAAATTGAAGCCATGGCAGTTGCTGTATCAAAGTTGGCTACAAGCTCTGCATGATATTCTCGAACACCGAGGATCAGACGTGGTCCCAGCACAAACATCTGCACGTATTGGAATATCAGGATGAGACCAGCATAAATCTGAGTGTCCATGGAGTATGAGTTCTATAGAAATGATGAATCATGGTCGCATACAGAGGTCAGTGACAGATTGGCATACCACTGAGAGCGTTGGAGAGTATGAAAGTAAGAGATAACTAGCACATGCACAAATTCAGCGGAACAAGATAATCAGATTTATATTATGAGCTCACATTGCGAAGTAACTGACGTGAGTTTGCATTAACACCATGATGCAGTCCCTGATAATACCTCTTGTTGAATGTTGTCGCAGTTCACGGAAGTGTTTTACAGCAATCCGGGCTGCGAGACACAGTGCGAAAACCTCCCATACAGTCCCAAGTATCCAAGTCAGGCCAGTCAGAACTAAGGAATCACCCGTGTTGTAAATCGTGCACTGATAGGTGCCGGAAAGAATGAATTCCTCTGGTACTTGTCAATGAGCCTGATGCACTCCATAATCTCATTCATATAGAAAACTTACCTCCCGAAGCCTGCATCGTAAACATTGCGGCCATCACTACATTGGCAATTCTAGTCGCCAGAAAGATGACAACGAGAAGTATCAGCATTTTTCTAGATCGTTGATACATGGCATGTAACCGAGCGATCATGATAACTTGCATGATGTATCAGTCGAGTCAATATTTTAGTTGATTGGGCAGGAATTAAAAACATCAGTGTAGGATGCTCACTGTATCTGTGACCGAAATTGTTGGAACATCCATTGTATGCCGCCCATCACAAGAAAGACACATAGTCTAAGTGAGGAGACATACATAATATGTTGAGCCTGATTGTGAGAGATGGATGATGAGCAACATCAATGGCTTCAACTTCCAAACGCACACAATGAGTACTATTCCACCATAGCGCACCTAGGATATTTTGAAGTCAGCAAAGCTTAGACTTGCTAAGTGTAAATATTGAAACACAAGGTACTTACATACACCGAGATAGAGAAAGGTCATCAGGGACCAACGTTGTCTCTGCCGTGAACAAGTCGTATTTTTACGTCGTTCTTTTGATGTGGGAGTCTGCTCACCCAGATTAATTCAACATACAAATAACACAATTCTAAGCGAGTTAGCTGCCGCAGCAATAGTTTCAACCTATCTATTGTCCAATAATGTCAATGGTCTTTTCATACTTAATCTTGCCCACTCCAATTGTACATTATCCCAACTAAGGCGGCGACTACGAAATGGCTGCGAAGGTCAGTCATGGTCGTTATGCGGCCAACTCTCCACGAACCTTCAAAATAGCTCCCAGTAAGACTCGCATTGATGACTGGCCACTAATTGGGATCATTCGAGACCATGGTCATACTATCAGAGGAATGCTGGGAGTGGGTAGACACGAGGACCGCATTTATGCTTGATACACTGCCATCCAGCGCTTGACGCCTGTATTTAGCAGAAACAAAATTATATCTTTCTGTAGTTATCATGGCTACAATCTCGAACTCCTTGATGGATTCACTGATGGTTGTCAGCTAACTGGTATCCCCACATCAAATACACCAGAGTGGGCAGATGAAACAGCTGACCATATATGTTTGCGGTAGGACGGCATCACGACTTACTCTGAGCAATGATCAACCTAGCGCTGCAGCGCTGAACCATGAATGTGCGCGAATAAAAGCGTTGAGGTTATATTTTTTCACCTCACAGCTATGCCAGACGTGGAGCTAATGTTAAAGTTCAAAGGCAAACGTATCATGAGAAAATTCGACGAAGAAGCTTATTTGTAGGTATTTGGCTCCGTTAACTAGCTCGACATTCGCGACATCCCCCGCACAGTTGAACTCTACCCGCCCAGTAGAAATTACACCAAAACAAACAGAAACGCGATGGCACTCCTCGGTACGATCGCTGGTTTCTCCTTATTCGGTCTTGCAGCGCGTTTCGGGCAGCTCGCAATAAAAAAGAGAAATCTCATGGAGAGTGCGTGCCCTCATTACAGCGTTCATTGTGTGACAGGTATAATACGGATACTGACGTCTTGAGCAGACCTCGGCGGACATGCATTGTCAATGGGCGTTTTTGGTTATGCTGGATATTGGGCATATTGGTGGGACGAACGTGCGGCGGTTATGCTTGCGCAGAAGCGTGCGGAGATTACTGAACGGAGAGAACGGAAGTTAGCTCATGCTGCGTGATTTATTTATATTTTTCAGTGCAGAGGTGAGTTCGTTATTCTTGATTCTTTTTTTTTCTGATGATGGGCTGAATCATGGCTTGAAGGTTGATCATGTATAGCGCAGTGAGATACCAGCCTCATTAATGGAGCTTACTGTGTATATTAGGTATCGTTCGACACTGCTGAACGTTGAACCTTGTGATTATTGAGCAATGTCATCTTCCACATCGGAACCTTAGGCCTCATGTTTATCATACGCCGACTTTACGCCACAAAATACTTCGAACCAACCATCTTGTCCAATTGAATCTACCTTCTGGATATTTTCCAGTCTGTAGTAGGGACCAGTGGGGTAACTGTATATGTTTGCATTGTCCCTCCAGTCCCTATGATGCATTCGGGTGTCCATATGCTTCCTCTACCTCAAGTAACGAGTTTTCACGGCGGTGAGATAGGATCTTATCTGATCTAGATGTCCCTACGTTGCTACTAGGAACACGTGTTAGAGCATGCTCGGGTCGGCTCACCACAAATCTGTTCTTGCTGCTTCCATCGAATTTGAGAAGTGATTTTTTGTCGTAGCGCCAAGGCATGGGATCCCTTCTGTCACTTGTTACAACATATAAGGAACACATGTGCTGAGGTCGAGTCTTGATGAGTTTATGCTCCGTTGCTTCTGATGGTTCTTACCCCAATCAATGGTGCTCTGGACCTTCTTCAACCCCTCTAAGCCTTCAAGTTTTCATTTGGAGATCACACACTATGCTCATGAGTCATAATGTGTGGGGTATAAACGTAAAGTGACTGTCCGATATCTGCCTTCAATCGCCTCTCTGTAGTACCCATAAATTGGTCTCGCCGTATAGATAGAAGGTCGACGGTGACCTCAAGGATAAGTGCCGCCGGTTTGAAAAATTCAAGTACGTATGAGAAGCCTTGATTTCATACATACGACTATGCGTGATGCATCTGCTTCGGTCGGAGTTGTCGGACCTAGTAATATGCTTGATTATGTAATGTTGTGCCTCATGGTCTTGTTTCTTCCCCGGACTACGACGACGACCAGGACATTTCAAGATTGTCGGTACCATTCGACGTTTCCTAATAAATACGATGCCAGTCACTCATTTGATGTCTGCTCAAGTTTCCCCGCTCGCTCTCATCATCCCCCGTCCACATATTCCTTCAGTTATCAGATCGCGTCTTTCAACAAGTTCTTTCGTTTCTTCTGCTCCACGGACTCCTTCTCGTAGTCCAGTCGCGTCTCATATTTTCATTTCGCCCCCAGCTCCAAATAGGAACAGTTGTGATTCATGGAATAGCTCAAACTACGATTTTGACGATCCTAGCGTAGAGTGGAAGGAGGATGAGGTTAGATTACTTGGCAGGGTGGGTTAAAATTTGATTTTCATCAAGTTATTGACCTAAAACTCGCCCCAGACCTTGGATGCGCTACCTTCTCATCTTATCACGCCTTTCAACGGCTCAATTCCACCTCCGAACCTTCTTGACAAGATTGCTCGCGGTATCACCGCTGCTAAAGGCCCAAATGACTGGCCCCATTCTGTCACTGCGACGCGTGCTAAATTGCTCGACCTGGCCCGCGCAAGAGCAAAGGAGGAGCGGAGGAAGTCCATTATTGACGAGGACGTCATCTTTCTCAGTGGCAATGTGCATCGTCCGGCAGAGTTGAGCAAATGTGTTGAGCGTAATGAGAATTCACCAGACGTACTCCAACCTACCACGAACGCTTCCAAGCGCCACCCATTATACAGGCAGTCCAGCATGGATTTCATGACCGACGCAAAGGCTGACCATAAGGAGAGTATTTCTCGGTAAGTCCTTCCCTCCGTCCTATCCCCTTATCTGATTATACGCAGCCTTTCGCACCGTTTACAACGACATGAGCACACTTTCCACCACCCGTACCTGCGTCCTGCTCACTTGCGTCGTCCAACGGAACATTCCCTTACCCCGTCGACACCCAGCTCATCAACGCTCAATGCTTCTCAAAGCAATATACGGAAATCCACTGCATCCTCAAATTCGAATTCCACCTTTGGCACTCCTGTTTCTGCATCGGCGCCTCTGCGCCCGTCCTCCCTGCGCAGATCATCCACGTTGACCCTCGCAAGCTCCTGTGACATGCGCGTAGATCCAAAAGGTGACGGCGAGAATATGTTCAAAACTGCCGAATTTCGTCGTAGTGGAGGGTATCCTGATGCAGCTATCGTTGGTGTAAAGGTCAAGAAAGTCCCTACGCAGCCTGCTACTCCAAGGACACCGTCAATGAAGAACGTCAAAACCCCCTATTCAAAAACACAACCTAAAGTCCCTGCTCTATCCGTAATTTCCCCGCCAAGGACACCTCCATCCAAATCTCGAGTACTACCCACCTCAATCAAAGCAGCCACACCCATCAAGCAACCTAAATTCCGCAAGGGACACATGCCTTCCCTATCCGTCTCCTCCGACGAGGAGGAGAAAGCACGTTCTCAACGTGCGAAGAAGCCCCGTACGAGGGAACCTTCGTGGTTGTTAACCGCATCCTCAGATACATATGCACAACAGGCCCTGCCAGTTTCGGCACCAACGCAAATTACTACTACATCATCTGTGCACAAGGATCAGGCGAAGAAATGCGAGCCGGGACGCAAGGCCTTTTCACTCCCCACGGCTTCCTCTAGCTCGTCGGATAATGATAACGAACTCTCGACAGCGAGTGTGGAGACTGCTGCAACAACCGTCTCGCTCTCTACACCTGCCTTACCCGTGTCTGTGCCGAAGGCAAAACCCAAGTCAACGGAGAAGGAGGGACCGAAGATGATGACAAAGCCAAAGCCCATCCGTCGCAACCTGATGCGAAGCCCTTCGATGTTCGGTCCCGAACTCCCGTGTCCACAAACGACACCATCGCCTCCGTCACGTATCCCGCTGTCGTCTCCTATTGCATCTCCTGTTGCGATATCCCTTGCGTCTCCCGTGACTGCATCCCCGGGTTCGCCTTCTATGTCCCCGAGTACACCTGCTACGCTCGCTGTCCAGACGCGTCCACGCACGCTTCGCCGTGCTGCGCGTAGGATCTCGTTTGGGAGTTTGAGGGCTACGAGTCCTGTTTTATCTGGCGAGAGTGGGATGGCTGCGCTTGGGAGTGCGTTTCAACTTGCTTGATTTCACTTTTGATGGTCTGGTGTAAGCAGTGCTCGCAGAGATCTATCTTATCCTATCTTTGATGCTTCATTTTTGATTTCCCCGTCCTCTCTGGGTTAGTAGTCTTTGTATATCTTGGATTTCGACGTGCATGTATGCCTTTTACGATCGCTCTATCTGCTTCATCTGACGAGTTCTTTTGATTTTTTCTTTTCCTCTTTTTTTTCTTTCTTCGTTTCTGTTTGACGTCTTTCTTCGCATCTTTTTTGTTCGTCGTTGGCAGGTTGCTTCTTACTTATGGTTGCTTATTTTTTCAATCTTCTCTTGTTATCGCCTTTTTGAAAACTGACCTGGTTTTTGAGTTTCGCTACTTTGTTTGCGAGTTTTTCTTCTGTTCGTTTTGTTCGCCTTTACTTCATACTTTGACTTCCCTCCTATCTCCTCCGTCTATCCCTTTGCTCCTGACCGGTCTTTTTGTTATTCCAATCGTCAAAGGTATATCTCGCGTGTCCCTCACCTTGCCTTGTATATGCTGACGATTCATATTTCATATTCTGTTTCTCAAGACGCTTACACACTCACTCACTCGTTCGTTCACCATCATGCGTGATAATGCACGCTTGCACACTCCTTTGTTTTCCACTTTAAGCGGTCACTGCCACTCGCTCGTGCCAGTTCACACTCCTTATTTTTCGGTTTCTTGATCTCGTCAATGTCGGTCTCTGGGTCTCCTTGGGACGGTTTTCTACAGATGGAGGAAATTCTCTTTCAACAAACGGGAGATTTCTCTCCGATTCTCCTTCTCCCAGCCGGCTATTCGCTCCTCAAGCTCGTCGACGAGCTTGATCTATTTATTAACTAGTGCATCCATCCCATCCCGTCATTACTTACTTATGAACCACCAAACTGGAGTCATCACACATTCATTAACTTCGCATTCAAGTGTGTACTATCATTGCCTCTTCTCATCGCTTTCGTTCCTACTACTCCCGTTCCTGTCCACATCAATTGATCGTTCTTTGTACAAACAATCCCCTCCTCTTTTGTACAAGCGCCGCCCCTTTTCCCCACTTCTCTGTACAACCAGCTCCCACTCTTCTTTGTACGACTGCCCTCGTTGCTACACACGTTGATCGTGTTTTATGACAGGAAACTGGATACGACTGCATGTATGTACTTTTGGTTGCATTTGTACTAATCAGCGTGTACATGAATTAGAAAAAGGTTGTGGTTCCTGCACGTGTCATGATTGACATTACATATCTGCCTTGAGGTCGACTTGGGCGCCGTTCAAACCTGTGTTAGATCAACCGAACCCTTCTTGATTGTAGCAAGAGTACTAATGCCAAAAGAATGTTAGATCGCACTGCAGCGCACCTTGCTGAACTCACCAACAGTTCTCCAATCTTATGTGGTGTTTACATAAACCTTCACTGCCTTGCAATTTCAGGGCAACTAGTTTGGTACCATCAATTATGACCCTGGATGCTATTCCACTTCTTATATTTGATGGCATATCAAGCACGAATGCCGTTATCCATCCATCAAGTGCCCCCATTCATTCACTCCCTTCCTCTAATAATAGTATGGTCCTAGTCTCCAATGATCCCAGTTGGTGGCCAGCCATCAATGCGAATCTTATTAGCAGCTATTTTATAGGTTCGCGGAGAGTCAGTCGCACGATGATTATGACTGACCTTCGCAGTTGCTGGCTCTGTCGGGGTAGTGTTGTACGATTGGGGTGAGCAAATTTCAGTATGAAAATACCACCAACTCATTGTCGTATTTCTAGGACTTACGTTGGGACAAGAGGTAGGTTGACGCCATCACTGGGACAGCCAACTCGCTTAGAATTGTATTATAGGTTGAACTGATCTGGGTGAGTAGACTATGATCACAGCAAAAAACGATGTGAAAGTACAATTTGTTCATGGCAGAGGCAACGCTGGTCCCTGATGACCTTTCTCTATCTCGGTGTACGTACATTGTGTTTCGATATTTACGATTAGAGTTTTGCTGACTCTAAAACATTTTAGGTGCGCTATGGTGGAATAGTATATGCTGTGTACGTTTGGAATAAGCCATTTATGTTGCACTCTTCATCCATCTCTCATGATCAGGATCGACATCTTGGGTATGTCTCCTCGCATAGACAGTGTTTCTTTCTTATGACAGGCGGCGTACAGCCAGTGTTCCAATAACTTCGATAACAGATACAGTAAGCATTCTACACTAATGCTTTCCATTCCCACCCAAACAACTAAACTACCATGCAGGGGTGAGGAAAATTCTTGAACAACTCACTGATTCAACAAAACGATTCCTATAGTTGTAAGTTTCCTGCCTGTGACCTTCTGAAGCTCAAGACTAATGTTGCCGGATTTGTCAGGCGTTATCATATACGGTGCACTTGATTGGATGTCTGAGTTTGGAGATGCAATGCTTAGCGGTGAGCTATACACCAGCGCAATGATGACTTGGCTGATACGTATGCAAGTCATCATGATCGCTCGGTTATATGCCATGTATCAGCAATCTAGAAAGATGCTGGTGTTTCTTGTTGTCATTTTTTTGGCCATCACAACCGTGAATGTGGTGATGGTTGCAGTAATGATGACGCGGGTTTCAGTAGGTAAGCCTGAATTAAGTATGAAAAGTTTCATTGTATCGGGCTCATTGATACATGCTAGAGGAATATGTTCTTTCCGGGACCTATCAGTGCATGATTAGCTACCCAGGAGATTCCATATTTCTGGCTTCCATGAGTTCGGTACTTGCCACTGTACGGGAGATCCTTGTACTGTGTCTCGCGGTCTGGATTGCTGTCAAACACTTCCGTGAACTGCGACAACACTCAACAAGTGGTATTATGAAGGACTGTTTCGCAGTGTTAATGAAAACTCACGTGACTTACTTCGCAAGGTGTGTTCGTAATGTGAATGTGGTTCTCTTGTTCCGCTGGCTCATGTTTTGTATATCCTAGTTTTTTGATTTTCTCTTACTTCCGGATCGGTTTAATCTCTCCAAAGTTCTCAGCGGTATGCCGATCTGTCGCAGATCTCTACATGCGGCCATGATTCATCATTTCTATAGAACCCATATTCCATGGACACTCAGGTTTATATTGGTCTCTCACAGATATTTCAGGCTGTGACGATGTTTGTGCTGGGGCCACGCCTGATTCTCGGAGTTCGAGAATATCATGCCGAGCTTGTAGCCGACTCTGATACAGCGACCACTATGACTGCAATTGCCTTCCAGGAGCGCGTCCATGTGGCAACTGGCAGAAGCGTGTAGCGCAAGACAAGCCCCGTATGATTTATCTGCGATGGGCGGGTAGTGTGGAGCAGGACTTTGTATCAGGCTACTTCATTGGACTCAAGCGGATCCGGTGCTGCAGTGCCCACTGCCGTCGACGCCATTTGAGTTGGGATGACGAGGGTGAATAGTGAAAAAAACGTGCAGGCGCAGACGATACATGTTGGTAAAGACATGTTGTGTTAGCAGTACGGCTCGGGTAAATTACAGTATCAATAAATAACTTTGCAAGTCGCTAGGACGCAGTCTGTCACTCCAGAAAGATGAGGACACAGAATGATACTTACCGTTACTATTATTTTACAAGAGTATGTGTCTACAGCCGAGGCAGATATGGTCCTGAGCTGCATGTCCTGCGGGAGAAGAGGTGAGCTGTGATTCTCAAAACTGTGGGAGTCTGACGACGCATCGAGTGAGCCGAGAACGCCCACAGCACTGGGAGGAAGATGGGTACTTACGAGGAAGGTCCACTTATCGAACGCGGAGTATTGTGTAACCCAGAGATTCGTCTTGGATTGTCGGAGTTGCTTGTGGGTACGGGGCAAGAATTTGAGCATGCTCCCTTAGATAACACTGGAAGGCATCACTAGCTTCCCATCGACCCATGGTTTTCACAACGTCAAATGGTACGTGGCACAGGAGATATTCCAACGTTGCGCTGATCCTTATGGCGTGACTCTACACTGTGCAGTCATCAGGAAAAAAGCAATATCGTCGTAGTCGTGGTAACAGCTTATAGAGCTATATAGAGGTAGCCTACAGTCGAGAACAGGTCAACGACACAGCCTGACGGTTCTATGAAACATTTTCCACATCATTTTACAACTACACACTTTTACACACACAGCACACCTTGATTCTCTGCTAAATACATATCTTTTGAACCCTCAAAAAACACAACTGAAATTGATTAAGAAAAGATGATGAAATTGTGAGATTACCATTTGTGACAAACTCAAATTTAGCCCAATTGAAAATTCTGCATCGCCATGCACAACTCCATAGAGCCCAAAGCCTTCAAAAACAGACAGAATACAAGGAAGAACATCTCTGGTATCGGGTCTCAGAGACCAGCTTCCCATAACATAGTAGAAGCCAGGTCTAACAGACCGTGAGAACAGGGCAAAAGTGCTGCCAAGGGTGCGGTATGCGACGTGCGACGTGTGCGCCCAACTTTGAGCACCTCGTCATCAGTTTTTCGAGTGGGACAGACGTAGCTAAGGTGCCCAAAATTGCCATCGTGTTCACTAGCACATATATAATGGGCCACCAAGTATGTCATGGCTTTCCAGCAAGGCATGTTCTTCGTTACATCCTTATTGACACTCCTGCCCTTGTTAATCACGGGATCGCCTGTTGAAGGTCGCAATTCCCTCATCACCCTCCCCATGAAAAGGAGTCTAAAATTCTCCAATTTTACTGAGCTCTCGCAACACGATGAAGCTCGCGTGGCTGCCTTTATGGACTACAGCACTGCGTATGGTCGACCTGCCTATGTTCCTTTGAGAAATAATAATTGGGGCTACACCGTAGCAGTTAGCATTGGCGTTCCCCCCAAAATCTGTAAGTTCAACGCTGAGAAAACATGCGGCTGCTAATGTATTATTGAAGACAACTTGATTGTTGACACCGGTAGCTCGAACATATGGGTTACTACGTACGTGAGAACCGGCACCAGCATCGATACTGAAGAGCCTGTGAGGGTCCCTTACAGCTCTACCTACCTTGAAGGTATGATATACAACAATATCATAAGTTGAAAATACCTACGATTAGTATCTATAGGGACTATATTCAAAGATACAATCGTTCTCACTGATGAGCTCATCATTCCCGACATGCCAATCAGTGTTGCTACTTCGGAGGGCTTCACTGGGGACGGTATCCTTGGCATCGGGCCTGAAGGCTTGACGCACAACACCCTAAAACATACACCAGAAGAGACGATCCCGACTGTCACCGACTACCTGTTCGAGCAAGGCAGCATTCCTCAGCCCGTTGTGAGTATCTTTTTCCAGCCCATCACTACAGATATAGTCAACCATGGAGGGCTTACCTTTGGTGGAACCGACTCTGCCATGTACACCGGCAGGATTAAATACACGTAAGCTACCTCAGCTCCGGGATCCAGACTGATAGTAATTGTTTTGTTTCAGTGGTATCACTACCACACCCCCCTCATCGGAATATTGGGGTATCAATCAAAGGATCACCTACGGCAACATGGAGATCTTAAGATACACCGCTGGTGTCGTCGACACTGGCACAACCTTTCTTTTCTTTGCCTCCGGTGTGTAATTAGAGTGCAGCGAGTAATAATGGTCTCATCAGCATTTGATAGATGCCTATCAGAGGTACAAGGCTGTAACAGGCGCTGAAGTGTCTCGGGTGAATGGTCTTCTCCAGATTTCCCCTGACCAGTACCGCGCCTTATATAATTTGAACTTCCATATCGGCGAAGTACGTCAATTCTGCCAGCACTCACACCCCTTGTTCACCATTTTGCACAGCAAACATATAGTCTCATCCCTGACGCCCAAATATGGCCTCGTTCTCTCAACAGCATGGTTAATGGTGCTGACAATGATATATATCTCGTCGTTAAAAGTCTCCGCACACACACTGGCGCAGGGTATGACTTTGTTAATGGCTACGTATTCCTCCAGCGCTTCTACACTGTACTCGATACCCGCGGCTCCCGCGTCGGTTTTGCCCTAACCGCATTCACTCAGGCGACCACCAACTACTAATATGGAATTGCCAAAGTACTGTAGGAATCAATTCAACTCGACGGTCACGTGTCACAGTCGGTGGTGTCGGTAGCGAATTTGTTGACTTTGCTTGTCACCATCTGCAATTGTAATGAGCTCAAAGCCAAATAATTTGACTGATGAGACGAAGCATGTCTGTAACTACTACTGCAAGTGACCAGGATTTGGATTGGAGATATACCCTTAGGACATGAATTATGGACCTTGTCTTGTCGCCATATGATATGAGTCCACTATCCGTTGTGCCTTCAGCACAGGAAGCCAAAAAGGAGTGCCTTGCACCTGACATAATTTCAGAAAACCCATGCCAAAACTATGTCAGGTGCAAGACACTCCCTTTTGGCTGCCTGGCCTCAGGCTGCATACTAACAATTCAGATAACCTGTGTGAAATCCAGAACATCTGTGCCAAATTAAGTTGGTGCTCCTTCCAAAGAAAGAATCCCATGTGACAAAAAGGAGTGCTTTGCTACTCCTTTTTGACTTCCTGGCTCATGTGCATCCTAATTTCAGAAAACCTCTGGCAAAATTAAGCCAGGTGCAACTTGCCAGTCATGTAGTGTTGCCATGGTCTGGTTCAGTCTAGTTCAGAGCATCCTGGACGAGAACCAAAAACCAGACCACACAGAACTGTTCTCAGTGGTCCAGTTCAGTTTTTTCTGATCTGAACCTGAACTGAACTCAAAAAAATTCTGTAGAGTGGCTCTCTTCATTGAGCAAGCAGCACTGTGAGGAAACACACACCTTATGAAAGAAGGGAAGGAAGGCAGAGAGGGGCTGTTGATGACAATACATATATCTAGAATGTCAGTGTGTTAGGTGTGAGGGGCAGCAGCACATTTCAACTTTGTAGAAGACAGGAAGTTCATGCCACATAACACATGCATGATATGGAAATACGCACCATCTGACAAGACAATGAGAAATGTTTTATTTAGCTGTTCACCTTGGAAGATGACATCACATACTGTGTGTGAGGGTGAAATATGACTTGGTTGGGTTGGACTGTTGCAGGGAAACTCATTCTGGTGTTGTCAAGGTAAAAAAACAGTAAATATTTCATCAGATGACATTATACACTGTATGTGAATGGGCAGTCACCAAAGAACCACTAGCATTGGAATCATGCACTTCCTCATTGTTGGACAGTGAGAGACTATGACAAGCCATCAGCATCAGGCAAGTGAGCCAAAAGATGAGAAACCAAGAACATGCACCAACTGAAGCAGGACACAACCAGAGCATCATTCAGCATTGAGCCAAAAGACTAGAACATGGCACTCTCTGAGAACAGGACAAGGATCAGCATCAGGTAAGCAAATCAAAAGACAAGAACACATACTCTGAGAGCAGGATGCAACAAGAGCATCATCAGGGTTGGGTGTTAAGCAAGCCAAAAGATGAGAATATGCACTAGCTGGGAGTAGGATGTAACCAGTGCATCATTGGGGTTGAGTAAGTGAGTCAACAGATGAGAAATGCACTGCCTGAGAGTGGGAAATGGCCAAAGCATCATCAGGGTTGGGTAAGCAAGCTAACAGATGAGAAACACATTGGCTGAGAGTGGGACACAGTCTGAGCATAATCAGTGTCAGGTAAGAGAGCCAAAAGACAAGAACAGCTTACTACAAGACCTGATTTTGTCACTCCCAAGGGTGACACTAAATGCCTCCAATGTGAAGGCAACTCTAGGTTAATGGCAAAGCTGCTCTCATCTGATATGTGTTTCAGTGGAAGATAGACTTAGCAGAATACTTAAACAAACACACCTTCAAATAAGCAGAGTGTATTGTATTCAGACAGTCAAGAACACCATATACATGTAGATGCAAACACCTATGTCATGAAATAAAATGGACAGGGCACATGCACAAGAGCTGCATCAAAAACAAGACTTACTGTGAAAAATAAATCAAAATATGTAAGTATAAATTTTATAGTAGAAAGGAAATATGCATCCTTGGGGTCAGTGGTTGCCAGAGAAAGTCCATCAGTAAATTCACACATTCCTTAACATGCTTAATCAGCTTAACTCACTTATCTCAAAACTTGTTTGCTCTCTCTCTCACATCATTCACCTGGCATATCTTATATTTTTTGAGTGTGAACTACAATAAAACATGTATATTATTACATCTCAACATTTTTTTTCTAAATTCATTCAAGTTGAAATTTTAAACAAGTAGATCCAATTTCTCCAAGGCAGTTAAGCTGAAATAAGTCTGTTTAAGGGCCAAATAAGGAATGTGAGAATTTTTCCTGACAAGATGGACCAGGATGCGGAGTCTGTTACAATCATTGTACGCCCCTATTCATTTTCCCTTTTCACTTACACTTTCTTTCCTTTCTTGCTTACTCTATCATTCCCTTGTATATTACTTTCACCCACGGTCACTTGACTGTATGTTCATACGTGACTCATCTTGACTTGGCTCCAACTATGACTCATTCTGACTCCTTATGACATCATACGTTCAACACATTGTACTTTAGCTGCCTTCCTTCTTTGGTTACGCAGTCCGCTTATATCTGACGAGCCTGCCCTAAAGTTCCTTCTTACTTTAGTATATAAACACTCGTAGATATACTGTATTTCCCCATTCTAATCTTACTGGGTTTTACCTGGAATATCCTTCGCTAAGGACCCCCAATCCTTAGTCGTCTTGAATCGTATCTAAGCTTAGCACACCTAAGCCTTAGTCTAAAGTGAACCTTTGCTTTGACTCAGTTAGTTCCGTAATCACAAACTCGGACCTACCTTAGTCATTGCTGAACGTATTCAACTCCGCCAGTCTAGTCCTCTTAGGCACTCGACTGTCTTAGTTGTCTACTTGAACCTACACTAGGCCTACGTCCAGCTAGAGTAGCGAACCATTGCTTATTTGCTTTGGTATACAAATCCACATTCAAGAAGCCTCTTGTGTGTGGCCTTTGTGTTAAGAACTATCCCAGTTCGTAACAGAGTCTTTAAAATGTTACTATGAGTAGCCTATGCACTTGTCTAAAATTTTGGAATGAACTATTCAAGTTAGAGATCATTGTCTGGAACAGAAATGGTGAATAATCTCACTGAATCCATCAAAGTCCACTTCAACAGCATAACATTGCTTGATTTTTCTCCAGACAATACATTTCTTGTGAGTGGCTCACTTGACAACACAGCGGAATTCTG
>MU172941.1:30313-114189 GCA_016695475.1 Suillus decipiens | reverse complement strand
TACCTTTGGACCTTCGGATCCTCGTACCTTTGGACCTTTGGACCTTCAGACCCTTGGTCCTATGGTCCTATGGTCCAGTCCTATTCTATCCTTCAGCCTATTGGAACATCCCTCACTGTTCTACTCTGGACTTCATCTAAGTAGTCTTGTTATCATCCCCTATCATCCAGGAATAGTTCCGGCGCATTTCTGTGCTCATCCGGAAGTCCTTCAGAGCTCTATTGAGCTATCCTGCCCTAGAGTTTGTCTGGACTACATCTGGACTTCACCAGAACTCTCCCTAGGACTTTATCCAAAATTAAGGGGCAATACTTGGGTAAGGGGCACAGCGTATGAGCTGAGGCCAAAGCCCTTTATGATCTGTTAACCCTCTGAGCACGTCTCTAACATTCCCCCTGGGTTGCGAGGTTCACCATCTAATACCACTGGCCATTGTCATCCTCGCTCTGGATACATCTTTGGTATTGGTAAAAACCTATATGACAGGTTGCAGGGTCAATATAATTATCAGTGGGAGATAAACACTTATTATTTTTTCCATGACAAGGGGGAGTGGGAATTAGCTAGTTTTCTGATTCAAAACCTGAATCAGACTCAAATTGACAAGTTCTTGAAGTTGAAATGGGTATGGGTAGGAGACTCTAAGCACTCTTCAACAAGTCTGACTCTTTCATAGTTTAACACTTGCCCAAAACCATCTTTCACCTCAAAAGATCAACTTCTAGATTGGATGGATGCACTACCCTGTTTTGCAGAGTGGAAAGTTTCAAAACTAGAGTTTACAGGCTACAAGACTATTCATCCCATTCAGTTCATTTGGCATGGTGCTCTAGAGGTCATCAAACAACTTTTCAGTGACCCAGTTTTTGCCAATAATATTTACCTTTCAGCCCCATGTAGTTCATGTCAGGAATCAGTGTGAGTATGGAGATTATATGAGCACTGATTTGGCATGGAAAATTCAGGTAATTTTGCCCTGCTTAGTTGACTACTCAAAGATTGATTCCATGTAGGACTGTCTCCCATTAAGTGCTACACAAGTACCAATCATTTTAGGGTCTGACAAAACTCCTGTGACGAGGACCACTGGGGGACTTGAGATGCACCCCATCTTCATCACCATTGGTAACCTTGATTCAGAAGTTCGCTCCAAGGCCACACTCTGAGCTCGGTGCTGCATCACTTACATGCCTGTCACTAAGTTTTGCATGCATCCTGATTATCAAACCATTCTTCAGGTGCAGCTGTGGCATAAGTGTGTTGATCTTGTGTGTGCCAAACTTAAACATGCAGCCAAGACAGGTTGCTTTATGCCTGATCCTTCCAAATTTATTTGTCATGTCTTTATGCCACTCATTACTCACATATGTAACCTGCCAGAGGCTTGCATGATTGATGTAGTCAGCAAAAGCATGTCTCCTTTAACGATGGTGTCACAGGAAAATTTTGGTGATGGGGTTCTCTACCCTCCTTGTACTGGGCAACACATGCTACAACTTATCTGTGAGATCCTCAAAACAATCAATGTTTGGGATCTCAACAAATTTCAGAAGGCAGCCAGAGCTGTCTATCTATCTGGAGTCCATATGCCATATTGGCATGACTGGATGTATGCATGTCCATCTGTCTTTCTTGCTGGCAAGATCTTGCATACCTGCCTCAATTTTTTTGCTGACCATCCACTCAGCTGGATCAAGGAGATAGTAGGAAAATCTGAGCTTGATGCTTGCTACATTAATCAGCATAAGCAGGTGGGAACATATCACTTCACCAAAAATATCATGCACATCAATCAGATGACAGGTCATGACCATCAAGATATTCAATGCACCATTGTTGCTTTGATTACAGGTGCTGCTCCACCTAAATTCATTTGTGCAATCCATGCTCTCATTGACTTCATTTATCTTGCCCAAAATCCAGTTCATTCTGCAGAAACCTTGCTGTCAATGGTGCAGTCCCCTTCAGACTTTCATACATTCAAGCACACTGTCATCGAGGCCCAGGCTTGGAGGGGGAAGAAAGGTGTTAAGGAAGATTTTTTCATTCCCAAACTCAAGTTGCTCCAAAGCTTCAGAGGCACAGTTGAGAGACTGGGCACTTTGATGCAGTTTTTAGCAGATATGATGGAGTGCTTGCTTATCACTCACTGCAAGGATCTCTTTGTATGAATAAATTGGCAAGTCAACAACTTCATGGAACAGTCTGTATGGATTCTCAACCACCAGGAGTCAATAGAGCTGTTTAACCTGTATGCACTGTTCTGTTCTTGTCATGCATCACTTGTCAATGTGATATGCACTGAGGATGAGGTGGTGACAACCATCAATCCAGCACTCTCCTGAGTTTCTCATGTTCTTCCTGATGAAATGCACTCTGTTCACAGACCTTGGCCAGTTCATAACCATTTCCTCAAGGGCATTCTTTCCAAAGATGCCCTCACTGCCTTCCATCTGATGTTGACACCAGATTTTAAATCTTTGTCACCTACCAATATTTATACTATATATTCACTCATTGACTTTGATCATGCACTCTTCAGTTCATCAGACATTTTTCTCTCTTCACCAGCAAGCATACCCACTGGAACCACAGATGTGGATGCTTTCATGCATGGAAAAGATGTCAATTACAGCTTCATTCTGCCTTCTGGCCATGGCTGATCATGCCAAGCAGAGTGATACAAGTATATCCACCTGATAGTGGATTCCCCCTCAGAAACTGTGATAATGTCCTCATTGACATCACAGGCAATGATGGCCAGATCAGTATGTCATTTTGTGTTTATGTTCTAGCACTAATGAGATTATATTCAGCAAGTTGTATCACATAAGTTTGACTTATTTTTCAACCAACTCTTCCACATGCTTCTGACCTAGTTTTGCCATCATATCTATTCTATCTGCTGCTCTATATTCAGTACTATGACTTTGTTGCCAGTCCCAATGACTGGCCTGAACTTGTGATGTAGACAGTAGAATGCTCATATGTGGAAGACCAACACAGCAAACACAGATGTGGTGGTGTGGTTCCATTGACAAGTGTAATGCACACTGTCAAGTTGATCCCAGAATATGGTGAAAAGGTGGACAAAAAGATTTCTTTAGCCATTTGTTTAGAGAGTTATGACCACTTTTTCTGAACAATTTTGCAGATAAGGAGAGTTATCACACATTGAGTAAGGAGTTTGCATAGTATCAGTAGCTCACAATAGCAGCACATGTAGTTTTGAATTCATGCATTAATCTCTGCAAAGCTTTATGAGCATCACTGCTAATTATGAGTGGCCCTAGTCTAGGGTTTGTGAATAGCACAAACCCTGGACTAGTAGTTCAGCATTGAGGTATTTACAGTGTAACTACAGAAAAATCTGTTCCACCAATTGCATTGCTCCAATCACCAGGCCATAAGCTCACTGTAAGCATCAAACTTCTTTTTGACAAGCAAAATTTATGGGTCTTTTGCTGATGAATGGGGGCAAAACTACTTTCAGCTGAGTTTTGACCAAGTGCTTGCACAACTGACACTTGGCACCTCAGCAAAACATGGTAAAACTCTCAGGCACACTGCATCAACATGACAACAATTCATGATGATACTACTGATTATTACATTGATGAGAAACCTTTCATAGTTAACAGAGACTGCACATCCCAAGATATATTATCCTTCATCTCAAATCCCACTTGCTGAACATTGTTTTCAAAAGCCACAGGCATAATTCCTTTGTCAACCTGTTCCTCCTCAAGGTCATCCACCTTTCCCACTAAGATCTTGTACCCTTCCAGCTGGGAATCAATAACCGATAATAATTCCGCAATGCATTGCTCAATCTCATCAAAGGCAGCTACAACCTCATCCTCTATTAAGCTTTCAGGCCCCTCCAGCTTGTTGTCAGCCTGACTCTGGCTTACCAAAGGAGGTGTCCATGCAAAATTTGTGTCAAGATCCATTGCCAGGTCCATGTCATTGTGTCAATGCCACCATTGTTCCAAGTGTGCATATGTGCATGTTTTCAACAGACTGGTTGGCCAGCAGCAAGTGCATGTTGGTGGACATGATATGAATAGTTGTTACAAAGTCTTCCAAGGGTCTTGAAAGTATGAACTGTTAAGTTGCAATGTTTGACACTCTGTATTCCACCAAGATCCAAAAATAGTCATTTGACATCTGCCACATGAGGAACAATTGAGAATAAGGTGATTGTGAGTGTTTTCAATGGCTACATCTTCACAGATATTGAATAATTTTCTCACCAATCCTTCCCATTGGCTTGACCACCTGTAAACCACTCATTCCGATGTTAGATTGATCGATTGGAGCAACATCCAAAGTAGGTGTGTCTGAGTCATGGAAAAGTGGTGCTTCTATCAGGCCAATGGCAGCACCTTTCTACAACAAGACTCTGTGAGCTTCACTGCAGACAGATGGTGGAGCATCTGGGCACTCTTTGGGGTTTGTGAGATGTAAGAGACAGCAGTTATCTTGGCCTCCAATGCATTGACCACTGCCACTGGTTGAAGTACAATAGTTGCACTTCCAGAATTTTCAATGGGACTTATTATCAACTTGTTTGAGTCCCTTGAAGTTATCAGTTAGGATTTTTGCTGGTGGGCAGCCACCTGGGTGTTTTTTGGTAGGCATTTTGAGATGAATCCAAAGTGCAGCCTGAGGATGGTGCAAATGATATGGTTCAACTTGAACAAATGGTAAAAAAAACATGGTAATATTGTTACTGTGATCTAATAGGTGGATTGATGGTGAATCTACTGTGATGAGCTTGTCCAAGTTGCCCCCTGGACCTCTGGTATGACTACTAGTTGTGCCAAGTTTTGCCAGAACCCCTGAGATATTGCTAGCAATTGCTAAAATGGCACAACTGGCATAGTACAATGATGCAGTTTTGCCAACAATACTATTGGTAGTATGTACAGTGATGGGATTACTAACAAATGATCTCAAGAAGATGGTTCTAGGTCTGACTCTGAGTCTGTGTCCAACTCGTGCAACACACTCAAGGAATCACTAGTAATATCCACCTCATGTGTGTTGCCTGCAGGTGTCAAGCCAGACAAGTGAAGCACACTGCAAGCAATACCAAGGCTAATGTTAGCTTTGTGAAGCTTCTGAGTAGTCTGCTTATCCATATTGCTGTAGAGCTCTTGCTCAAGCATCACATGGCATAAGCGATGTCAGATAAGTCTGCACTCTGCACGACACTCTGATTGTCTGGCACTGATGAGGTGAATAGTGAGATCGGTATCATTGCATGTATCCCAGAATGGGGGGAGAGACACAGAATCCATCTATCAATCTTTATCACTCATGGTACAAAAATATGTAGTTATATGACTTACTGGTGGCAGCTCTTGCAATCCCATTTTGTGGGAGATGGGTGGAGAAGGGTATGCCCCTTGAAGTGAGACATCATTATGCCAGGCCAAAAAATTGGCCCTTTCATGGTGAGTACCACCTCTGAGTCTGGTAATTTATTGCATAAATTGTTTGGATACTCATGTCCAACAGGGGAGAGAGGTACAGCAGTAGGCTTGAGTATGGATGTCATTGTCAATGGAGGCCATTCCATGAGTTTTGTCTCCTCTTATCCTTTGAGTTCAAAGTTAACAGATTTTGCCATCAGATGATACCATGTGTACTACTATTTTAAGGTTGCTATACTAGGGAGTGGGACTTCGTGCACTCCTGGAATGCTATACCTCATCACTTCTTTTTTCCTTTTCAAAAGAAAACAGAACTCATTGGGAGTCACACACATGCACCCCCTGGGGTACTAGGAATCATTATTGTTTTTTTTTAAAAAAAATTAAAATCAAAGCCACAGACAGTAGAATTTACACAATACTCTGAGTCTTTTCAATCACCCAAATATCACAACATCAGGAAAAAGCCAAGATGGTTGTAGCCACACTAACAACTATATAGACACATATAGACACCGTAGCACTATATAGGCTCCCTTCAGGCTATATAGAGCTATATAGTACTATATAGCCCAAAGCTGCACTACATGCAGCTATGGGACTTATGACTGTGCTACAGGATACTACAAGCTACTACATGTGTCATCATCATCCTACAGGTTACTACAGATGCTCCCAGCTGGTATTTGCAAGTCTACTAAAACATAATGACGTGCTGCCTTCTAAAAACTAGCCACTGACACATGAAACATCTTGGTGTCAATGAAATTGTTAAAATAAAACTCATTGGCTGTCTCATATGCATTCCCACTTATCAACTTTGGATCCACTGACTGTCCCATATTTGGAATCAGATGGCATGGCCACACAATTTCATCAACGTGAATCACCGCTGCATTGCAGCGAAATAGGTGGGTCGAGCATGACACTTGGTGCATTTGAGATGAAGGGTCTGGTGCTCTGAAAGGTGTGAACCATTCTATGTAAGCCAGACTTCTGGAATATTCACCAAAATGATGAGGGAGTGAGAATATGGCACGAACTTGTGCCACTCGCATGCCTGCAGCAGACTATGAACTGAATGCTGTGAAACCAAAACAAAATCAAACTTACCATGTAGAGTATGCAAGTGGGGAGAGCGAGGACCAACTGATATCAATGCCATATCAAATCAAGCTGAACAGGCAGCCTTCTGTCCCAATGCAGGTCTCTCCAGTGTGGCTCTAATGTGCCTGCATATTGGTGCATCACTAACTTGAAAGGCAGATGGCATCACAATGACCACTTGACGATAAATGTCAAAGAGGTCCTGAATGCCTGGTACAAGGGTGTTGTGTGGGAGGTTCATGCGAAGGAAAGATTGCAATGCAGGGAGAAAATCAGTCGTGCCATGTGCACCTACAATATTTTGGACAGACTGGTGTGGATGGGCTGGGGTCTTGGCAAGGATATGTGTAGTAACTTGAGGTTGATGTCAATGAGTGTCTGCTGCTTCTGACATCAAGTCTGAATCTGAATCTGAGTGTGAGTCTGGTGTGTGACGTGCAGAGTGAGGCTGTTGTAATAGCCAATCCAAGTAAGCACTGTGCAAGAAGATGGCTTCCTGGCATTGAAGCCATAAAACCATCTGCTCCTCATAATCCCACTTATTGCTAGCATGGTATGTGTCCTTTGCGAAATCTATGTGCAAACACTCTGGAAGTTCTGTGTTAAAGCTATCAGCCGCCCCAAATAATGAGATTGACTGGACATAATGAGTAAGCTAGTGTAATTTTGGAATGTTGAAGTGTTCACATATCCCGAGTTCCTTGAGAATGTCCTTATTGGCATGAAATTTTGCTAAGGCAGTGTGTAAGCCTTCCAGCAACTCGACTGTGTGAATTTGGAGCTGCGCATAATATGAGAAATTGAGAATTGAATGTGCCACTGCTAAGACATGACTACCAAATATAACTTAGCATCAAACTCTATCTTCAAGACTCAATAAACACACCTAGGTACCACACCAGCAAGTAACCCCACAAATACTTGCTGCATCTCTTTATGCTCACTTCCTGTCCATTGTTTCATTGTAGATATACCTTTTTTGAAGTGCTGAAGTCCAGGGTAATCTGGTATTGCTTTGAATTGTGTGTCCATCTCTTCCTCACCAATAATTTCCAGACACCACTTAATCAGATGATCTTTGAACACTCCCTTATGAATCTGGTGCAAGAGGTCGGGTGTGAAAGCCAGGAAAATATCAAAGTGAGGCATATCAGACCAGAACAGTTTATAAATGGCACATAACCCATTCTCTTCGAATTCTGGTGGATGCTGACCATTCTTGTGCCTTTGCAAGATATCATTCATGGACTCAGGATCACACATCACTGAGTCTAGCACATTCCCTTGCTTGTTCACTGCAACAAGGCACTTTGGACAATGGTTTTCCTTACAGCAAGAAACTAAGCATTGCTCTGGGAAATCTGCGACATAAGTGGCCAGAATGGGATAGACATGCTGAATGTGGGAGTCTGCACACACCATATCAACACCATTATTTCCAGCAGCAATGAGAGGATGGAGGAGCAGACTCATGCAATGATGAAAGAGTCAGTACCCAGCCAGGGAGCATGCATCAGGAGTTAAGTAATCAAGCTTCTCTGCAGGTAAGTACCCAATGAGTACTGTTGCATGTGCTGAAGCCTGACATCTTTTTGCTTTGGCAATATTGCCAATAGACATATACACTGGCCATGCAGACTTATCACCTCAAAATTGAGACAATGATGTTTTGTCTGACACTAGAATCATTGGAGCTATCATAGCTCCATTGGGCATTGCTTTCTGCATGAGAGGTCAGTTCATTCTTATTTGATCTCTCTGGTCCAATCTCACCTGTTTCTCGCCCCACCAGTTTGCCATCCACATCTCATCAATAATTCTATGCTCACCTGCACTGTCTGAATAAGCTCTGGCAGGGGTGTATGCCATGTCCACCTTGAATGCAGGGTTCCCGATAAGTTCCTTCACATATCCAACTGGATCTCAACTCCATAGCTCAACCTCTTCTTGTAGCAGCTCTTCATTCTCATCCTCATGGTTACCACACACAGTCACCTTCCTACAACTCCATGCTGGACCATGTGGAAGTTCATCAATTGTTTGCAAGAATGAGCGATTATTGTGAAAAGGAAGCTTCAAACAGATTTGAGTCTGGTTACAGTATCAAGATGGTGAGCTCATATTTCAATCAATGTTCAGATTGGAACATACTATTGGTAATTTCAGGAATTCATCAGTCTGGGCTTGTCCAAGGTTTTTGACAAGCCATTGGGCTAGACCCCACTCTTCTCTGGTGAGTCGTCTACTTAGTATATGCTTTGCCACCATGATCAAACACTCATGCATTCTCAAAGGGTGCACATGGATCTTTACCCCCTTCCTGTTGCTCTCTCTGATATCTCTCAAATACAGTCTCCCCTTCATGTAGTGCCCAGCCTGCATCTGGCTGAGATTCAAAATACCAGCCATTGGTGAGTGATGTCATGTCCTCATCCTCGTCCTCATCCTCGACTTCTTCAACTGTGACCCAATGACTTTTGCTGACTGTAGAGTTGTGGTCCATATCTGGAGATGAGCGCTGGTGAACTTGGCCTAGGGCTGTATCTTCATGGGAGAAGTTGACATCTTGTGCATCCATGTTCTCTGTATCTGCTTCTTCAATCATTAATTTCCACTTCCTTTGGCATTCAGGACGCCCCACAATGTGTCTCTTGAGACCCTCGCCTGTAGTCGTTTCCTTCCCACAAAACGTACAGTGAGGCATTACTTGTTTATTGTTGCTGAGCTGGCCATTCACATCCTTTTTTTCAGCACATAGTGACCAACTACAAACCCCGAAATGGATGCAGTTCATAATGGTAAGCTGCCTTTCACGCCCAATGTGACAGTCTAGCTGGTGCTAGCCTTGCATAGGTCCATTTCCATTATTGTCTAGCCCCTATACCACATAGTGCAACCACCCCTAACCCTAACACTATCAATATACAGTGGCTCAAAAAACTGTCCGCATGTTTTGACATTTTTCAATATCTATAATATTGTGTGAGAACAAAAGAATGCCTCAAGGACATGCTAGTACCTCATTGTAGTATGGCTTCAGGGCTTCCATTTGAGCCCTACACTGTGGGAATCAGTGGAGATATGGTGGAGATATAAGGCTTACAAAATGATGACTCATATGGACAGTTTTTTGACTCAAGTATTTTACAGTGATAATCAGGTATTCTAGTACTTTGTGCGACCTCCCTTGGCTTTAATTATTTCCTCTATCCTTCATTATGTTATTTTAAAACTATATCTAACTATATAAACCAGAATATCTCATGTGTGATAGTTGTAATCACTATGACAGCTACCTCCTATGCTCAAAGGGATAATACACATACTCTGTCCTATGCTGGCTTCTCTGCTCATCAAATTTTCTTTAGAACTGGAGTATGCAAGTCCACTGTGGCCAAGGTTATCAAAGAAAGCCACTCAGATGAGGAAAACTCTTGTGAAGGATGTCCATCCAAGCTCACCTCTACTGATAAATGGGCTATTATTCAACATATGACCACATGAAAGGCTGACAATGCTGTCCAAGCCACACATTGTATCAGTTCCACCATTATTACCACTCTCTCTTCACATACTGCAAGGAAATTTTCTCAATGCAGCTCATCTCAAGACTGTAACAAACCTCTTCTCTCTATCCAGCATAGACAGAAATGACTAGTCTTTGCTTTAGCTCATCAAAACTATACATATACCTTCCCATATGACCCAATCCTACTAATTCTGGTTTTATCTGACAATATAACACACTTTTAGTCCTCTACAGTCCAGTTTGATAAGCCAAGGCAGAGACTAGTCTTTTCTGTCTATGTTGGATAGAGAGAAGAGGTTTGTTACAGTCTTGAGATGAGCTGCATTGAGAAAATTTCCTTGCAGTATGTGAAGAGAGAGTGGTAATAATGGTGGAACTGATACAATGTGTGGCTTGGACAGCATTGTCAGCCTTTCATGTGGTCATATGTTGAATAATAGCCCATTTATCAGTAGAGGTGAGCTTGGATGGACATCCTTCACAAGAGTTTTCCTCATCTGAGTGGCTTTCTTTGATAACCTTGGCCACAGTGGACTTGCATACTCCAGTTCTAAAGAAAATTTGATGAGCAGAGAAGCCAGCATAGGACAGAGTATGTGTATTATCCCTTTGAGCATAGGAGGTAGCTGTCATAGTGATTACAACTATCACACATGAGATATTCTGGTTTATATAGTTAGATATAGTTTTAAAATAACATAATGAAGGATAGAGGAAATAATTAAAGCCAAGGGAGGTCGCACAAAGTACTAGAATACCTGATTATCACTGTAAAATACTTGAGTCAAAAAACTGTCCATATGAGTCATCATTTTGTAAGCCTTATATCTCCACCATATCTCCACTGATTCCCACAGTGTAGGGCTCAAATGGAAGCCCTGAAGCCATACTACAATGAGGTACTAGCATGTCCTTGAGGCATTCTTTTGTTCTCACACAATATTATAGATATTGAAAAATGTCAAAACATGCGGACAGTTTTTTGAGCCACTGTATACAGTTACCGAGGTTACCACACCCTTGCTGGACTACCATGCCACAGTACCGAGACATGTTCCATGAGCCAATGCCCATTGAATGCCCATGCCATGTCAACTAGTTCCATTTGGTGTGTAGTACATTCCCATCTACTGTTGCTAATCCCACAGCAAGCTTTATTACATGTAGAATGTGTTGTAGCAACCATATTGCCGCTAGGCTCGTGTCCTAGCTATTCTACATGCATCTCAGATCATAGCCAAGGGAACTGAATGTCAAGTGGCACTCGTACCGACCATCCAAACTGCGTTGTCCATCCATGTCCATCCTATGTCCATCTAGCTCCATTTGGTGCATATTAATTAGTAACTGTCGAAACTGATCCCACAGCAAACGCTATTACCTGTATGCCTCATGCCACAGTACTCAGCAGCATGATTACATATTCAGTCCAATTGCCTCGCATGCTCGCTACTATACTCGCCTATCCATCCCAGTCACTCACACACTATGTTAAAAAGCCTCTCAGATATTTTTCGTACTGGACTTCCTCGTTCTGTGGTAGCCATAGAAGTCACTCGTAGTATTATCTTTTGTTTCATGCAATTATATCTTCGTTCTTGCCTTAAACTTTCAATCTATCGGCACTTAGTACCGCTATAAGTTGCTGTGGGATACTACGAGCTAAGCTCTCATTCTTAGATTTTTGATTTTATTATGGAGTATCGGACTGCTACCAGTGACTCTTACCACTGCCACTGTTCTTGATCATTACCGCGGACATAGCATTCACATTTCGGCAGTTACCACAGTCGCTATCTCGGTATCACTAACTAGCACCCTTGCTGTTGAGCTTTCATTGACGGATTATCTTGTTCTGCCGTAGTACCGCTGACGGCGGTAACATTCAGAGTGGTCTCTTACCTCTATCGTCTAGTCTGACTGCATTCCCTCGCTAACTAACAAAAGGAAATTGCTTCTATTGCAGTCCTCTTGGGTCGAACTACATACTCGCACCTTCAGTAGGATAAATAGTTGTGTCTACCTATAGGCCAGCTGTTATTTCCTTGTTTCAGCATGCCACATCACATGCAGCACTATTACATATTGCTATGGCTAAGTCTCACATATTTGCTACTATTCTCGCCTATCGATTCCACGTACTTACAATGTATGATAAAAGACTACTGACTTCTCCTCCATTCAACACTCCCCTTCTACCGTACAACAGTAGGAGAAGTCACTTACAATCATTTTCTTATATCATATCATTCATTTGATGGGATTCCCATACTGCTACTGGAACCCTTTGACAGTCTTCGCTCTCAACGCTACCCTCACTGCTATCTTTGCTAAGCATCGGTATCCATTGGTATCATTGGTATCATTGTCATTATGCTATTGCTCTTTGCTGTCCCTCGGCATACAGTGCTATCATAGTTATCAGTACATGCTATCATACTGCTCATTGTTAGCGCACCCCACAGTATCATTGGTATCATTGGTATCCATCTTTCAAAGGACACTTAGCATCAGCATCCATGGAATCCACAGCACTATCAGTGGCATCACTACCACTATCATTGGCATCACTTTATAGGGGTATCACGCATCTCATATCAGTGTTTGACAAAAGTATATCCACTAGTAACCCCTCAGGTCAAACATTCTTGCCTTGCAAGTATAGCAGCTAGGTAGACACTTGACATATACTAGTCTAGAGGGTAGTTCGCTATCACTCTAGCTAGATTGTAGTCTTTACACTGACCCTCTTTGTTTTATTGTTGTGACTCCCCTTAGGCAGAACTCTTGATGTGAATGGTTTTGAGTGCAGGCCTTAACCTCGTCATCTTGGCTTTGAAGGTGTGTGCCATTCCTCTCCTTAGGCAGAACTCTTGACATGAATGGTTTTGAGTACAGGCCTTAACTTCATCATCTTGGCTTTGAAGGCATGACACTTGGAATCTGTTTTTTTGGATAGACAATGCTCCATATACAGTTCCAAGATAGCCCAGGTATGAGGAGCTTGTTCATGTGTAACATGACCTTTCTTTCAGATACAGCTCATGATGGTGCACCTAGCCATCTTTCATGCCAATGGTGTGCCTTGACCTCAATCACAGGTGCAGTTTATAATGGTGAGCCACCTTTCATGCCCGACCCTTCTCTGGTGTTACTACTTCGTCTTGCCATTCCTCCCTTTGCAAACATGTAGAGTTCACACATTACATGACCTTTTGTTCTCATTTTATCTTGTCCCAGACTTCATGCTTCACATGTCCTTTCTCACACCTCACATGAAGGCTTTTCTTCTTTTCTTGTCTGTTTCTCTTCTCTATTTTCTTTGGCTCATCTTGTTTGTCTCTTCCTCTTCTCTTCCTCACACCTTGCATGTCTGTTTCTTCTCTATTTTCTTTGGCTCATCTTGTTTGTCTCTTCCTCTTCTCTTCTCTCTTCTCTCTTCTCTCTTCTCATTCTAGATTTCCTGTCAGCCTTGGTTACCATCTTTATCTCTATATTTATTCATACTCATGCACCACAATTCATGTCCAACCTCTGTCATACTGATTAAATTGGGCTAGTGATACCATGAGCTGCAAGTAAGAGTTCCAACAGTTGAACTTTGCATGCCTCTTTGCAGCACAGCTTCTCAGCTAACCAGCGCCCTGTTATCAACTCTCACACAAACACTTGGTGAGTGATAGGCCCTTGAATGCATTCTGAGAGCTGCGCTTTGCATGCTTCATCACAACGCCTAATCTCTGCATCCCAGCATTCCAAGATGAAGGTTCACAGGTAAGTCTGAGAAGTTGTGATGGGTCCAGGTGTCTGACGAAATGGTTGCAGTGGATAATGAAACTCAGAAGGACGTGGACCCTCCCTAGCCCATACTGGAGCCACTGCATTGAAGACTCAACTTGGAGGAGGCACAAGGCTACTGGATGGTGAGTGTGTCATTGCTGTTCTTAGAGAAACCCACCATTGACTGAAGTCAAGTTCAGTTTCATTTTGTTCACTAAATGGCAAGAAGACCAAACTGTGATGTCGGTTAATGCATGGTGAGTCTCAGATGAGCCTGTCACTTACTATTTGGGCATTTTGCTGAAATGGGTCGCATCCACTGTAGGAGTTAAGGGTAATATAAATTTCTTGCTCTCTTTATGCTGTTGTGTTGACTATGCATTGACTATGCTTAGTCATATAGGAACTCTAAGATTGAAATCAACAGACCACATTGTGGTCTGTTGATCGGTCACTACGGCAAGGGTATATAAAGGCATGTTATTCTGTTTTTTTGGCCACACACTATCTTGAATGATGGCAGGCAAACTCGCCTCTCAAAGAGGTTCCAAAATGGCAATCTGGCATGCCCAGGAGGAGCTATGCACACAGATGGTATTGACTGCTGGTTGTACTGCAAGTGGTTGTCAGCACTGGCCAACTGAAAAAAGAGACCTATTGAAGTAAGTTATTCTGTGTGGTTGCTCAGTGTGTGTTTGACTCATATCTACTTAACAGTTTTAAAGTCTCATGGTGGACAAGACCACAAAAAAACCTTGGAAGTCAAGGCAGAAAAAAAGAGCTTGAAGGTGCTGTGGACAAAATATAAAACAAATCCTGAAGTCTTTGACAATGAACCTGCTGAGCTACTCAGCAAGATTGACAGGGATGAGGATACCATGGTCAGTGTCTTATACTTCCAGAACTCAAGTACTAACAACTATATGATAGTTTTCACATCACAGTGTGTCTGCAAAGCCACTGGCGCTCAAATTCAGCATGAGCAAAACTCCTCTGGCTTTCTTAGGACAAATGAATATGAGTAAGATTGTTGCTAAGTCAAAGAAGGTACTCGATCTTGATGGCATGGTCTTCAACTAACTTTTCATTGCAGTGCCTGTCATCTCATCTGGTGACGACACAAGCAACAACATAAGCAATGACACAAACAACAACACAAGTGACAACACAAGCAATGATGGTAGCAAACCTCATGATGAGGGTCAACAAATCAATATTTCAAATAGCAATTCTGAGTCCATTTTGGGGGCTCATGACACTGGCAATGACAATGATGATGTGGGTAGCATCACTTCAGAACAGTTTCCCAGGTCCAAACGTCACCTGGAGGACACCAACAATGAAACCAAATCAAAGATTATGAGAAGTTTAAATGGTAGTACATGCCAGCGATTAAAGGCTGGCAACTTTGATGATGTCATGAAGAATGTACTCACCACAGCTACATCTATTTACTGCTGTCTAATAGTCACTCAAGCACCCTTTCCTGAGTCACTCATCATTGAGACTAAGCTAGCCAAGCATGCCTGGCATGACACATCTGAAGTCACTGAACTTACTCTCCAACTAACACCTTCATTGGTGAAAATTGTAAGCCTGAGCAGTCAGTGTTTTGCATCTATATCCTGACCATTATGTTTACTGTGCAGATGACAAGGCACACCTCACATGTGTGTGGGGAACTCAAAACAAAGATGCATGGTCTCACTGCATCCTTTTTTGGCTTCTGCGCAAGCTGATCGATAGCAGCCATCAAGGCCAACCATGACTTGGCTGAGGCACTCAAGGAAGGATCATCCTTTGTGTTTCAGGTAGGTCTGCTTGAGAAATATCAGTCATTGTCTTACTGACTGTGTAAAAGGACTGGGAGAAGAAATCCAGCACATACAAATCTGATTTAATCCAGGCAGGACTGAATGATATGTGGTTTGCGAACTGCATCAACGAAGGTATACTCTATGCTAAATACTTCAACCCTTTGCCAGTAAAAATTATTGCACTTGTACTCACTGTGGTAAGTGTCTTTGATCTGTCTGATATTTATCACTGCATCTAATTTCTGACAGATTGAATGTTATATCGATGAGTGGGCCACAGGAGTGAGGGAAGACATTAGATTCACTGCAGTCACTTATTCACCAGTCTACCTCATGCATCTTGACTCCTTGAAGTGGTTTGAGGAGTGGACTGCTCCTTACAAACTACTGGGTAAAATCACTGACAATCTCCTCAACACCACTAGGTTAGTGTCTAGTTAATCACATGCATCATGCTGACATTGATTGGAAGGTTCCATGCTGGTGTCAATCCACTCAGGGCAGCAGTAACTATTGATGGCTTTTCAGACAAAGTATTTGACAATGCAATCCGAGAGTATGAAGTTGAGGCTCAGGTAGCACAAGAGCAGCGTTGTGTTGGAGGTGTGGAAGTCGATTGACACTTCAGGAAGCTACTGGATTTCATGAGTGTATGCATGCTTCTGTGCCTTGAAATATATTTGGTTTCGTTGTTTTGTGGTTCTGGCATGGTTGAGAGTCATAGTAGCAGTTAGTAGCAGTGTGTAGCTACCTGTAGTTCAAATAAGCTGCTCCTGTTGTACTATGTAACACCTATAGCAGTCTGTAGCAGTCTGTAGCAACTGTAGCTGGTTGCTACAAGTGGCTACAGGAGTTGCCCATAGCGCTATATAGCTAGCCATGTGAGTATGTAGTTATCTGTAGTCGGCACTTGACACATTGGGCTACAGGTACTATACTGACTATATAGCACTATGTAGTCAAGGGTATTTTTCCTGATGAACTTCTATAGCGTAACGCCAAGAATGATCATAGCCCTACGATTGATACAATTTTAATTCAAAGAACGAGGTGCACGGTGTCCCACAGTAGCCACTCCCTCGTGTTCCCTTCATGCTACACCCCGGGCCTTAAGAACCACACATCTTGCAAATTTGAATTCGCCTCCTGTCGGCAAATTAAATAAGCCCACCTTACAGCAGTTGAGTGAGCAAACATGAACTTCTAAATTGGGAGTTGTCGCATGTGCCTCACTCGTGTCAGCAAAGATCTAAGATCTCAGAGTCGTCGAAGTAAGTCTTTAAATAAGTTTGCGAACAGCAATGCAGCGTTGAATGAGTCAGCGAACACGTACTCCTACAACGGGAGTCGTCTCTTGTACTGCAATTCAATAGCAGGTAACATGCTCTAATCCCTAGCAAGTTCTAGAATCTAACTCGTGTTAGGGTTTAACTAATCCTTCGACTCCAAGGTCTCAGGAAAATTTGATCTAATCATTCTTCTTACTACTGTGGCACTATACTCGGTGGCCCATTATACAAGTGCCAGCGAACGCGATGGCAATGAAGTTGGCCACCTTAGCCGCGTCATCCTGGTGAACGATTACACTTGCTTTGAACGTTCTTACTGGCGATGTTACAGTTGTACATGCGGTAGTGGAACATGGCTCAAATTGGTATAACAGTATGATGAGGTCTCTAGGTGAGTCCAAGAAACGCTGGTACGTGAGTCACATTCAAATTGATCCATCCACTTCCCACCAATATCGAATCCTTGCACTCGTGATGACTCGGATCGCAACTATCGTCGTCGTTTTTCGAAGGGGACTGACGCGGCTAGGTTCCCGGGCGTTGCTGTCGCGTTCGCTAGCACATATATAATGAGCAACCGAGTATGCTTTCCAGCAAACCATGTTCTCCACTGTACCATTTGTGGCACTCCTGGCTTTATCAGTCACCGGATCGCCCGTTGAAGTTCGCAATACCCGCATCTCCCTCCCCATAACCAGGAGGCTCAAATTCTCCAATGGTACCAACCAGGTACAGCACGGTGAAGCTCGCGTGGCGGCCTTTAGGGACAATAGCACGCATAGCCGACGTGATGGTATTCCTCTGGAAAACGATAATTGGAGCTACACCGTACCAGTTGGTGTTGGCAATCCCCCCACGTATTGTAAGTTCAACAATGAGAAAACACGTGGCTGCTAATATTACTGGAGATGACTTGAGTGTCGACTGCGGTAGCGCAAACACATGGGTTGGCGCCAACAAGGAGTACGGGAAAACCGTCAGCAGCGTCATGACTCCATGGGAGGTGGCGGTAACATACGACTCCTGCTCCTTCGCTGGTATGACATACAACAATATCATAAGTTGAAAATACCTACGATCATCTATAGGAACTCTGTACACTGATCTCCTCACTTTCGAAAATGGGTTCACCACCAGGTTGACCATCGGTGTTGCTTCTGATTATGCGGGAATCACTGATAATGGTATCCTTGTGATCGGGCCTGGACCCTTGTCAGTGGGCACTGTGACAAATGAACTGGGAATGCAGCTCCCCACTATCACTGAGCGCCTATTTACCAGCGGCAGCATTTCTCAGCCCCTTGTTGGTATATTTTTCCAGCCCTCCAGTGTGGATGTAGACGACTTTGGAATCCTCGACTTTGGTGAACCTGAACCTGCCTGGTACACCGGCAGCATCGCATACACGTAAGCTCCTAGATCAATCCAGACTGATAGTAATTGTTTTGTTTCAGTACTGTCACCAAAATCCCCACCGCATCGAGATATTGGGGTATCGAGCAGAGGATTACCTACGGTACCACGGAAATCTTACCCATCGCCCCTGGTATCGTGGATAGTGGCTGCACCTATAATTACCTTGCCTCCGGTGTGTATTTAGAGTCAGCCAGTAATTTTTTATGCATTCTAATCAACGTTTGATAGATGCTTATGAGAATTACAGGGTCGCAACCGGCGCTATTTGGGATGCGGAAACCGATCTTCTCTCTATTACCCTTGAGCAGTATGGTGCCCTGGATGACCTGAAGTTCCATATTGGGGACGTATGTCAATTCTGTCAACTGTCGCATCCCTTGTTCACCATTTTGCATGGGCAGCAAACCTACCTTCTCACCCGTAACGCCCAAATCTGGCCTCGTTATATCAACTACAAGATTAATGGTCTTGATAGTGGCATATATCTCGCGGTTAAAAGCCTTAGCACACCCGTTGGCTATGGGAACGACTTTCGTCTTGGCTATGTATTCCTCCAGCGCTTCTACACTGCGTTCGATATCGCCGGGTCCCGTGTTGGTTTTGCCAGAACCCCGTTCACTGATGCCACCACCAATTAATTTGGAATTGTCAAAGTATATGAAGCAGCGCTTTTCAGACGCAAAACAGCATACGGACTTGAAGGTTGTACGGACTCTTCTCAAATAGGTTATGGAGGTCTTATTCCTTAGTTGGGTTTCTGTATGATTAGGTTGACGCAACACAAGTGAATACTGTCGTTGCACGTCTCGTCTTGTAGAAGGGAAAGGGAATTCTGTGTCTAGTACTATAGAATATTTTCTTTTGTGCATTAAAATATTGTATATTTATTATTGCCGTCTATCCTGCCTCGTGAAAATAGAACTCTCCCCAATGAAATGTCTTTGATGTTTGTCTCTGATCCACGTGACAAGGCTGCACACATATGGTAGAAGTACGGTATACAGGTTCCCCGTATACCGTACATGGCATTGCTGGCGGATGAAGTAAACAGTATGCATCAGAGTATTCTTCTATGGTTCCGGGCCCCTGATACATTGTTCCAACTGTTGAATAGATGCTGGGAATCATTTAAACACGGGAATCTATTCATATATGCTCATAAACATGTTCTGAATGCTATGTGACACTTCCATATCAAAAGGGGCAAAGATGCGAGATCTCTACTCAAAGTTCGCTACATAAAAGCCCTCGTATCACCTATATCACCGTTACATGATTCCAATAAGTACCACGACAAAACCTGGAGTAAATTAAAAAAAAATTGACCTGCTCCCTGCACACTGCCCGCCAATCGCAAAGCAATCATGTCGAGCATCTCCTGCGTTACACACTACCGCCAGTTGCCACATGGACGCGCTCCGGGAAAGCAATCGAAGTCATAGCGGTTGCTGTATCGGAGTTAGCTACAAGTTCGGCGTGATATTCTCGAACACCGAGGATCAGGCGTGGTCCTAGCACAAACATCGTCACGAACTGAAATATCTGAGAGAGACCAATATAAATCTGAGTGTCCAAGAAATATATATCCTGTAGAAATGATGGATCATGGTCGCATGTAGAGGCCAGCAACAGATCGGCATACCGTTGAGAGTTTTGGAGAGAGTAGACCGATCCGGAAATAGGAGAAAGCCAAAAAACTAGCATGTACAACACTTCAGCGGAACAAGAGAACCACATTCACATTATGAGCTCACCTTGCGAAGTAACTCACATGAGTTTTCATTAACACCGTGAAACAGTCCTCTATAATACCACATGTTGAGTGTTGTCGCAGTTCGCGGAAGTGCTTGACAGCAATCCAGACCGCAAGACACAGTGCAATGACCTCCCGTACAGTGGCAAGTACCAAACTCATGGAAGCCAGAAATAGAGTATCTTCCGTATAGCTAATCATGCACCTATAGGTCCCGGAAAGAACAGATTCACCTGGTATTTGTCAATGAGCCTGATACATCAAATAATTAAAGCTTACCCCCTGAAACCTGTGTCATCATTACTGCAACCATCACTACATTGACGGTTGCGATGGCCAGAAAGATGACAACAAGAAATATCAACACCCCTTTAGATCGCTGATACATGGCATATAACCGAGCGATCATGATGACTTGCATGATGTATCAGTCAAGTCAATATCACGAAGGTGTATTATGTATAGCTTACCGCCAAGCATTGCATCTCCAAACACAGACATCCAATCAAGTGCACCGTACATGATAACGCCTGAAAAATCCAGCAACATTAGTCTTCAGCTTTAGCAGATCACAGGAAACTCACAACTATAGGAATCGCTACGTTGAATCAACGAGTTGTTCAAGAATCTTACTCACTCCTGCATGGTAATTCAGTTGTTTGAATGGGAATCGAAAGCATCAGTGTAGAACGCTCACTGCATCTGTCATCGAAATCATTGGAACACTGGCTGTATGCCGCCTGTCACAATTATGAAACAGTCTATACGAGGAAACATACCCAAGATGTCAATCCTAATTGTGAGAGATGGGTAAAGAGTCGACATCGATGGTTTAAACTTCCAAACGTACACAGCATATCCTATTCCACCATAGCGCAACTGGGATATTTTGAACTCAGCAAAACTTGGACTTGCTGAGCATAAATATTGAAACGCAAGGTACGTACACTGAGATAGAGAAAGGTCATCAGGGACCAGCGTTGCCTCTACCATGAACAAGTTGTATTTTCACGTAGTTCTTTTAATGTGGGAGTCCGCTCACCCAGATCAGTTCAACCTATAACGCAATTCTGAGCGAGTTGGCTGTCCCAGTAATGGTGTCAACCTACCTCTTGTGCGAACGTAAGTCCTAGAAACACGATGATATCAGTGGTGTTTTCATACTCAATCTTGCTTACCCCAATCATATACTGCCCCGACAGAACCAGCAACTGCAAAGTGGCAACGGAAGTCAGTCATAGTCATCATGCGACTGACTCCTCACGAACCTATACAATAGCTGCTAATAAGACTCGCATTGATGACTGGCCACCAACTGGGATCATTCGAGACTAGGACCATACTATTGGAGGATGGGAGTGAGCGAATGGAAGAACTTGGTGGACGGACAACAGTATTTGTGCTTGCTCGAGTAAAACTTTCACGTTGACCAAAAAGGAAGTCAACTATGCCCTTTCGACTGCATGTATGATGTATCGCACCACAATTTCAGCAGCTGAGCAACACCCCGAGTTGAGATAGACTCACTCATACACTGGTTCATCGCGTGATTTAAGAAATAATACCAGTCCCGCACCCCTAGTATGCCGCCCTCAAACACTCGAAGCAGTGGGCTGGGAAGGAGCCTGGTTTTGAATGTCTCAGTTTTTGTGATGATGGCTTACCGCTGTTGCAAACTAGAACACTACTAGGCCAATCGTCAAAAGGTCATATATGCAATCATTGCCTGATCAGCTGCGAATGTCACAACCTCCTCCCGTAACATTCTATTCGGCAATGCTATGGAACGCGATTGATTGTCGGACGCTGAAATTTGAAAGTTCGTGGTTTCCGACTTATATTTTTTTCTTTTTCTTTTTTGGGACTAGTCTAGCATTCTGCAAACGGTTATACAGAGGTAAGTACAGACTGATACAGGCGCGTGCGAGGTTGCCGCATCGTTTAAAGGGTGACTCTGAGAACGGAAAGAGCAGAGGAAGCCAGGTTAGTTATATGGTCATAATATCTCAACAGCTCAACTGACTTTTGAAAGAAACAGCCTACATGCAGCACCGACGTCACAGCAAGGTATAACTTGCGATCGATTGACTCCATACTATGGCTGACCCCAACTCAGATCGACGGAGTTGGTTTATATTACGATAATATGACGATATCCTCTTTCACCGGTCGGGTCTTATTTGACGCGAAGGTTGTGATATTCACCATCGCCTCACCTCGACCCCACGGCAGATGTATGAAGAAGAGTTTCAGGGTTTTTTTTCCCCGAGCAATTGATGACCATACAATTCCAGAGTCACACGTAGTATCATAAGCCTACTCCGACCTGCCACGCGAGTCAGTCAATCAAACCGGTGAGAAGATATCTCGTAATACATAGGTAAGGATTCCGTCACATTGGATTTAAATCAACGCCGGACTCACGGAACCGTTAATTGATGATTGGCGCGGTCAGGGTGATAAAATTTTGAAGCTAGTTTCGGACCTTCAAGTCGGATCATGTTCTCTCTCAGACTCATAATCGTACAATGAGACATATCCTGGCAGGTTTGGTGCTGTCGAGTGCACTTGTTGCCCGTGCATGGGCTGGGAAACCAATACAGATTTATGGTGTTAATTTGGGTTCATGGCAAGTGTTACTCTACGGCTCTGACTGACTGTTTAATATAAGTGGTAGCGCAGGTTAGTCCTAGAGCCATGGATGCTTCCCCAAGGTGATAAACCAACAAACTTTGCAAATACGCGTTCAATGAACACGTTTCTTTAGAGTGGTTGGATATGGGTGGAGAGTCATGTTCTGACAGTTGTTGGACATGTATTTCAACCGAGTCGTATGTTCCAATTCTACATTGTTTGTACGGGAAATTTAGCTTATTTTAGATCATTGGCAAAGGCGTATCCTGATACTGTCGACACTAGATTCGCTCAGCACTGGGACACATGGTTCACGCAGGACGATGTCAATACACTGAAGGCAGCCGGTATCAACACCGTCAGAGTTCCTGTGAGTTGGTTATAAGGTGCACTGCAAACTTGGCGAAACTAACGTTAGATGGTTTGATCTACTTTACCTTTTTCATCCCGTGCAAACTTCCATACGTCATGCAACGCGTTCATTCCCAGCTGGGATATTGGATTGTAGAGGCTTTGGTCGATAAGCCACAGGAATCATACCCCCGGGGCGGTCTTCATTATTTAGTGAGAAATTCTGCTGTAATTCAATTCTCCAGTCAAACTCGAGCGTTTGTGATTAGCGCCGGGGCTTGGGCTGGCTGAAAGATGCCGGGATCCAAGCCATCCTGGATCATCACGCATTACCTGGAATTCAGACGCCTGGACAAATGTTCACCGGAAAGTGCGCTACCATTGTTTCTCTAATTTTTTCTGCATTGAGATTAAATTTTACCAGTTGCACTACCGATGTTCAATTCTATGTGGGTTATTTTACAGCCGGTAAAAGTAACAGCTATAAATCCTTAGCACAGACTCCATACAACTACCACCGTGCGCTGGTGTGGACAGCGGTCATGACTGCGCTTTCTCACCTGGACCCTAATTTTGGAAGCGTCTTTGCGATCGAGGCAGTTAATGAACCCATTGCGAACGCGACTTTGACACCTCACTATGGCACCTGTATGTATCACTCACCATTCTTTTATCTGTACATTTACGATTCCTGAACCTTCATACAGTCCAAAATAACTTCGTCCAGGTAATGCGTGCAGTTGAGCTCACACTCGGAATATCCGTTCCATCATCAAGTTTATTGTTATCGGTATCAGCGTCCGTCTCGAACAACTTCATCGCTGCATTGAGAGCGACATCTTCAACAACCATATTCTCGATGGAGGTGCAAGCAGCACTTTTAGATGCTGTTCCGATTTTACGAGAGATTGGAGCAGCGTACGGTTTGCGGACCATATTCGAAGCATCACCCTTCAAGCAATCCCGTGCTTCGTTGGTGGCGAAGTGAGTTGACTACAAGTCTTTGCTAGGATTCATTGATAATGGGATGCATAGCTTCATGGATGTGAATTGGCAATTTGGCAACCCTTCTAACCCAGCTGACGTGGCGATTGGCCCCCAAGCTTATGACAACCACTTGTATTATTCGTGAGTGTGCAGTTGACTACATCAAGGTCTCATGGTTTCTTAATCTTCTCTACAGATTTGGTGTATGTCGGGTGCATATAGCTTGTTGCTCTTCATTGACATTTTTGTAGGGAGTCGCAGCTGCTGACCCGAAGTCTTACTTGATCAGTATCTGCAGTGTGTTTTCTTCGTTGGTTCGACAATTGCGTACTCATTTTTGGTAAAGATATCTCACGTATCCAGGCCGACGCAGCAGTTGGCGACTCTCCGCTCTGGTTCGGAGAGTGGGGACTTTCGACACAATTCAATGCCACGGACGAGTTCCTCTACAAGTGGGCTGATGCACAGAAGTTGGCTTATAGTAAAGGTGCTGGATGGATTGTACGTGTCGCATTGTGTTTCAAAAAGACGTCACTAAATATATATATATATTGCAGTTCTGGAACTTCAAAATTGAAATATCAAACCTTACTAATGGGAGTGCCCTTGCAAGGCAGTGGTTAGTCGTAATGCATCCAAGGGGCACATTACGAATGATCTGACGGTCGTCTACGTAGGTCTTACCTTGAGGGGTTAAAACTTGGATTCTTGACCCAGGACCCTGCGGCACTCCACGATCCGAATGTGTGCGTTCCATACGTGAACAGCACGTCTAATAGCACTGGTTTATGATGTGCGTACTTGGTAGCTAAGTAAGCGATAGTGCAGAGCGTACCTTATATATTTATCCCTGCTAACCCACCATTCCTTTATCCACGTCCCTTACTGATCTCTCTGTAATCACCGTACTGCACTCTCTAGGCTCGCATTGACACCTGCACACAGAGTTGTTAAGCAGACATGGACTCCGTATGAAGAGTGCGACTTGCCAGGAGTCGCATGAGCAGCTCGACGAGTCACATAGCGTTAGAAACAGGGACTTCAGTGATCCATTTGAGTACCCTGAATCTAAAACACTACTGGCAATTCATTGAAACTTAGTCCGACAACTTTCCTTGGTGCTTAGTTGGGTTCAGCCAAGGCCAACTAGCTGTCGCGGCTCCTCACAAGTCATCCCCATTTGCCCGAGCAGTCGTAAAGATCATACAGATAAAAGGACCAGCGCTCTGCGCACTCAGTGTGGGCAGCCAATGCCAGTAGAGGCATCTAGGATATTGGTTTAAACATTGTCGGAACGCATCGCACATCATTTAACTAAATGCTACGACAAAAAACTTGTGCCCGGACCTGTCTCCTTGAAATTCACTCCGGAGCAACTAGATCAATACCATGATGAAAGTAGGAATAAATAAAAGTAAATTGCCCCGCTCTCTGCAGAGCACTAGACATCCATGAACTTCACCGAGTATTATACACTACTACTAGTCGATATATGGATGCGCTCCTGGAAAGTAATAGAGGTCATAGCGGTTGCTGTATCGGAATTCACCACGAGTTTAGCGTGATGTTCTCGAACACTAAGGATCAGGCGAGGTCCTAGCACAAACATCTGTACAACCTCAAAAACCTGAAGCAAGCCACCATAAATCTCAGTTCCCATGGAAAACGGAACCTATAGAAATGATGAATTGTGGTTACCAGGCAGGGGGTAAGTGAAAGATTGACATACTGTTGAGAATAACGGAGACAAAATGATGAGCTGCGAGCAAGAGACAACGACAAAGCTACCACATTCGACCCTTCAATGGGAAAAAAGGGAACAATAATCACAGTATGGGCTCACCTCGTAAAGTAAAGCACGTGAGTTTTCATCAACACCGTGAAACAGTCCCCCATAATCACTCCCACTGGATGTCGTCGCAGTTCACGTAAGTGTTTCACCGCAATCCACATTGCGAGACACATTGTGAGGACCTCCCATGCAGTTCCGAGTATCCAAGCAATGGAAATCAAAAGTATGAGATTTTCCGCATAGTCAATCGAGCACTGATAGGTACCGGATAGAACAAGCTCCTCTGGTATTCATCAATCAGACGCATATTTAGTCATCCACAATTAAGCGTACCCCCTGAATTATACATCGTTAACATTATAGCTTCCACTCCGTCGTAAATGTTGATAGCCAAGAAGGTGATAACGAGAAATATCAGGATCTTTCTGGATCGCTGATACATGGCATGCAATCGAATGATGATGATGGCTTGCAGTCAAGTCAATATCACTGAGGTCTCGCAAGAGCCAAGCTCACTCCACAGCATAACAAATACGACAACACTAATCCAGTTGCATATGGCGTATACAATATAGCCTGACAAATCCAGTCAGTAACCAGCCTCGTGCAGCACACACTCCAAAGAGACTCACATCTGTGGCAATCATTAGTAAACCAAGAAGTTAGTTACTAAGAACCACACCCACCCCTACAGGGTACTATAGTTAATCGGAGGGGAATGGTAAACATCTGAAGACTGACTGTATCTGTCAGCGAGATGGTCATAACACTCTCTGTATGCCGTTGGTCGGAAGAAGCAAAGACAGAGAATATACTAAGGAGACATGCCCAGCATGGACAGGCTGATTATGAGAGATAGACGATCAGCACAACATTGATTATTTAGTCTTGCGAATGTACGCAGCATATAAGATTCCAAGGTAACGCACCTATGATACTTTCCAATCAGCACAACATAGCAGCCACGACAAATAAGCTATATACACCGAGACAGAACTGTCACTAGGGACCAGCGTTGCCTCTGGAATTAAGGGTATCTTCATGTGTATTTCTATGACATGAGACTCTACTCACCCAGACCAATTATACCTATAAAACCATGCTTAGCAAGATGAGGGCTGCTCCAGTCATAGCATCAACATACTTCTTGTCCGAATGTAAGTACTTAAAACACTTGTAAGATGTCAGCAGTCCTTTAATAGTATGATGCTCACCCCAATCATAAGTCACTCCAACAAAGGCGGCTACTACAAAACCGCAGCCAAGGCTAGATGGAGACATCAGTTTCAACATGCGACTGCTCTATACGAACCCATGAAATAGCTGCCAAACCGAAATGCATTGATGGTCGGCCATCAAGTAGGACCATCTGAGACGACGGTCATACTGATAGAGAATGGAGGCGCGGGTAAGAGGCGAACTTGGTGGACGTATGGTGATGGCATATATAAGTACCAGTGCTTGGATAACCAAAATAAGATCCAGGAATGATGTCCGTTCCTGCTTCGTATCACCGAAGGTAAAATTAGTCTGGCGAGGGTTTGAACGTAAGTGTTGGTCGTGTTGGTGTGATGGTGACAGGGCATTGGTTTATACAGCCAGGCACAGCTTAGTTGAGAGACCATCACTGATATGCAGCAAAGATACGATGACATTGCGAGATAATGCTGAGAGAATACGGAGAAGGCTCGTTGCTATGACCGCATGGAGCCTTTCTTCAAAGTTCAGACTGTATAGGCTGATTTCGCAAAGCTTGATAATCATGCATCAAGCTCCAGCAGCGTCCATATCCTAGGACTCTTAATTGTATGAGAAAGGCCAGAGGCGGCAGTTGACACCTGATAAAAAAACAAGTTTAAGAGAGTAGCTCACCTGTGCGATACAGTTGCCGATGCACACACCCTATACAGCCTATTTAAATGACTATAGACGTAAAATTTGGTCTAACAGAGGCCTAGGGGTGATGCAACCCTTTGAAAAAGCTTGCTGTCTCCATGATTCTTGATGAGTATCAGCAGTCTCGAGTATAACAAGGACCTCCCAAAGCCGACATGACAGAGACATTGGATATGTAAAACAAGGGAGAAGTAGACTGAGCACTCACCTATATAACCCTCTCAATGAATAATCCGTGTCCTAAGCATATGCGCACCTTCTCACCTCCACTTCGGTCATCGGCCTATCATATCATAAGGACACCCATGAATGTTAATGCGGAACCTGACGCAAAACGCCTTGCACTTGAATTGTTTGCGGCGTGGGGTTGATCAAATGTGGATTCATCATGTTTTGATTGATGTGCGGTTAATACAACACTATCCCTAGACTAAACAGAAATGAATACTTATCAACTTCATATTTGATTATTTCGATACACCCAAGTACTTACGCAAAATGAGACAGCTGATCACATGTGTTTGTGGTAGGACGGTAGGCACGACTTACTATAAGCAACGATCAAGCTGGTGAGTACTGAGCGCTGAACGTTGAAAGTTCGAACCATCGACGGACTCGAGCTAATGTCAGAGTTCAAATTTAAAACTGTCAGGGGTACTAAATGCCCGAGGCACGCCGGCTCTGCACCAGTGCTTGCTCAAGCTTGCGTCATGTCTGCAGGACATTACATAATCACGTACTCCCTAGCTCTCACTAATTGCAACTCGGTACCTGGCACTCCCACTTATCCCTATGCTCCACATATCATGTTCCTTTAGTTATCAGATACGTCCTTCAGTAAGTTCTTTTATTTCTTCTGCTTCATAAAACCCTTCTCATAGGTCTATCGCACCTCGTTTTTTATTTTGCCCCACGGCTCCAAAGGAACGGTGGTGATCTTGCTTTTCCGTTTGATGTCTTTCTTTCTTTGCATTATTTTTGTTCATTGTCTGCAGGTTGCTTCTTATTGTTGCTCAGTTTTCTCGTTCTTCTCTTGGTGTCGCCTTTTTTTGAAACTGATCTGGTTTCGGTACTTCGTTAGTAAAACTTTCCTGTTCATCCTGTCCACCTCCACCCCACACTTTGACATCTCTTCCGCTTATCTCGTCCTCACCTATCCCTTCGTTCCTGACCAGTCTTTTTCGTCTTCCAATCGTCGAAGGTCTCGCATGTTTATCACCTTGTATATGTTGACGATCCATATTTCATTCTTTATTTCTTAGGATCCCCACATGCTCGCTCATTCACCGCTACACACACCTTCATTGTCCTCTTTAAGTGGCTACTGTCTCATGCCATGAAACGCACAGTTCACACTCCCCATTTTTCGGTTTCTTGATTGCATCTCTGTTTCCTTTGGAGAAGTTTTTTGTGGAGGAAATTCCCCCTTTCCCAACTGACTATTCGCCCCTTGAGTTCGTCGACGACCTTGATATATCTCTAGCAGTGCATCCATCCCATCTCATCATTACTTATCAACCACTAAAAAAACATTCATTAATTTCCCATTTAAAGCGTGTATCATCACAGCCCATTTATTCTTGCTTTTGTTCCTAATACTTCCATCTGCGCTTTGTATAACATCCGACTTTCTTTTCATGACTGCGCTCATCGCCACACGTCGTATTTTATGACAGGCATTGGATGCGACGCGTGTTATGCACACTTGGTTGCATTTGTACGTACGAATCAGAACAAAGGTTGTGGATTCTGCTCGTGTCTTAATTCATGGTGTCTGCTATGAGGTCGAAGGCGCCACTTCTTGTGTTGCATCACAGATGTCATCAATCAGCTGAGGCCAAACCCTCCACTTGACTGTGGCGACAATACTAAATACTAAAAGAATACTAGCCCCCACTGCGGCGCATGTTGCCGATGCCACGAACAGTTGCGGCAGCGTTTTGTGAGTCATTGCTTTGCGATCTCGCCAACTACTGCTTGATCCCATCAATACCCCTGGATACAAATTCACTTTCTAATTCAGAATTCATGCAGCTGAAAGGCTTAGTTCGATCTATTAGATATCATCCCTCAAATCTCACTTCAGCGATGCTGGATGGTGATATAGATATATCAAGCACGAATACGATTCCATAAGTTCCTGTGTTCACTTGTTCAAATCCTCTGAGCATGACACTGATCTCAAATGATCCCAGTTGGTGGCCATTCATCAATGCAAGTTTTACTGGCAGCTATTTTGAAGGTTCGTGGAGGTCAGCCGCATGATGACCATGACTGACCTTCGCTGCTATTTCGCAGTCGCTGCCTCTGTCGGTGTATTGTACGATTGGGGTGAGCAAAATAAAATATGAAAAGACCACTGACATTATGGTATTTCTAGGACTAACTTTCGGACAAGAGGTAGGTTGACACCATTACTGGAACAGCCAACTCGCTTAGAATTGTGTTATAGGTTGAACTGATCTGGGTGAGCGGACTCCCACATGAAAAGAACTACGTCAAAATACAACTTTTTCATGGCAGAGGCAACGCTGGTCCCTGATGACCTTTCTCTACCTTAGTGTATGTACCTTGTGTTTCAACATTTGCACTTAGCAAGTCCAAGTTTTGCTGACTTCAGAATATCCTAGGTGCGCTACACTGGAATAGGATTTGTTGTGTATGTGTGGAAATTCAAGTCATTGCTGTTGCGCTCATTACCTCTCTCTCACAATCAGGATGACCACGTTGGGTATGTCTCATCACAGACTCTGTTTCTTTCTTGTAACAGGCGGCATACAGTCAGTGTTCCAACAATCTCGGTGACAGACACAGTGAGCATTCCACGCTAATACTTACCATTCCGACCCAAACAACTGAACTAGTAATGTAGGGGTGAGCTAGATTCTCGAACAACTAACTCGTTGATTCAACATAACAACTCCTACAGCTGTGGGTCTTTTTCAAGCTTGTGATCTTCCGAAGCTCATAACTAATATTATTGGATTTATGAGGCCTTATCATGTACAATGCACTAGATTGGATGACTGAAATTGTAGGGATAATGCTGGGCGGTGAGGTATACATCTTCATGGTATTGACTTGACTGACACATCATGCAAGTCATCATGATCGCTCGGTTACATGCCATGTATCAGCAATCTAGAAAGGTGCTGATATTTCTTCTTGTCATCTTTCTGACCATCATCATCACCAACATAACGATGGTTGCAGTAGTAATGATGAAGATTTCAGGGGGTAAGCTTAATCCTAGGTGAGATAATTAGTGTTTCAGGCTCATCGACAAGTATCAGAAGAATTCATTCTCTCCGGCACCTATCACTGCATGTTTGACTACGCGGGAGATTCCCTATTTCTGAATTCTATGATTTGGCTACTTACTGCTGTATGGGAGGTCCTCGCACTGTGCTTTGCGGTCCGGATTGCTGTGAAACACTTCTGTGGACTGCGACAACACTCAATAAATGGTATTATCGGGGACTGTTTCACGGTGTTGATGAAAACTCATGTTAGTTACTTTGCCAGGTGAGCCCATAATGTGAATGTGGTTCTCTTGTTTCACTGAATTTTTGCATATACTAGTGTTTTGGTTATCTCTTGCCTCCAGATCAGTTTATTATTTCTAACAGTATGCCGATCTGTCACCGACCTCTGCGTGCGACTATGATTCATCATTTCTATAGGACTCATATTCCCTGGACATTCAGATTTATATTGGTCTCCTCCAGATGTTCCAATTCATGACAATGTTTGTACTGGGACCACGCCTGATCCTCGGTGTTCGACAATATCATGCCGAGCTCGTGGCCAACTCTGATTTTGCAACCGCTATGACTTCAAGTGCTTTTCAGGGGCACATCCATGTGTCAACTAGTGGTAGTGTGTAGCGCAGGAGATGCTTCATATGATTGATTGGCGATAAGTGGACAGTGTGCAGGGAGGGAGAGAATTTGTTTTAACTTATTCCATGTTTTGTCGTGGTACTTAGCATAGGTATACAAGAGATCAGGCTACTTCACTGAGTCCAAGTAGATCTGGTGCTGCAGCGCCATCAACCACATTCAAATTGAGATGGCGAAAGTGAATAGCGGATGGCGTGACTTGGAGCTAATCTTAAAGTGCGGTTGGAGCACCATGGATACCTCGAGGTGTACAGTAAATACACCAGGTATTTGTGCTGGAACTATATCTCATCCTTAGCATTCGAGAATATCACGTTCAGCTTGTGGCTGACTCCGATACAGCAAGCACTATGACTTCAAGTAATTTCCAGGAGAATGTATCAGAAATAGTGTAGACAGTAGCTCGGGAGATGGGTATCGGATTGAGCTACTTAGACGTTGGTTAGAAGGCAATGATTTTCCACAGAGGAGTGATCATTAACAGTGATAATGATGATGGCATAATCCAGGATACATCATTCAGGTGTAAGGCTGGCAGTGAGTTCGGCAGGGAATTGTGAATGAAAAGAGATATAAACTCCAGTTTTTATTGATAGGTTTTTCTGACACAATAGCACTGACAGATCAGATTAAAAGACACTTCACTGTTATGTCGGGCAAGAACCGGGTGGATAGTTGGTGGACAGAATCGAAGCATTAAATATCAAATTCGCACGTGCGCTCACTAGGTGGCATCTGGCCCAAAGGCCTTGGAGACGTGCTCATAGTACGCACGCGAACTTATTTAAATCATTCATAATCACACTCATTGCTCTGCAGGTCTGGGCAGTATACTAATATTGAGGTGTCAAAGGATATGTGATGCGACATTGTTAACGAAATACTAGACTGTTGTAGCATTTTCTCATTCTGAGGCTGGAGTACCAAACCACTGGTGTTTTTTACGTGTCGCTGTTTTTAAGGCATACACCAAAGCTAGGAACATAAAATTACAAAGCAGACACATACGGCAGCTACATTTACCATGGCATAAACACGACCTCGATTGCGTTACGATAGAACCCCCTGTCCTCTTCACGTTCAGATATCGTCTTCGTCGTCTTCGTCGTCCTCGTCCCATTCCTCATCGTCCTCGTCCAATTCCTCATCCGAGTAGGTGTCATCAAGACCGGGCAGGTTCCGAAGTTTCCTTAGTTGTGAAAGTGCTTTTACCAGTGCCGATTTCAAAGCGGCATCGGTCTCGGAATACTCAAAGTTGTCGGCCCACGCGAAATCTGATACATTAGGAAATACCTCAGCTAGGAGATATGGGACGCGCGCGACTTCAGACACCTCCGAGTGTCTAAAATCCAGGTACTGAAGGACTGTTTGCGTGGGCCAAAGCTCCTCCGTCCCATCCGCTGCTCGAGGAGTTGTCGTTGATTGCGTAGCGTCAACCGTCAGATCCAATATATGCAACGATCTGCACTTTGACGCTAGTGACATCATGGCGGCGAAGGTGACGGTACAGGTGGCACGTCTCCTTGAGTTGAACCTCAAACATCGAATATTCGGCCAGGAAACTGCAACATCTTCGATAAAACTATCGTCAAGGATGTAGTTTCCAATGTCCACGAGTTGAACAGACGACAGCCTGTTGAACCTGAGCAAAGGTCGGAATATTTCGGAGGGGAGTGGGATGAAAACATCATCATGATGCGCATATGATAAATCGAATGCTTCGATATGTTCCAAGGATCCAGAAGTTTGCGAAGTAGACAAAGATTCGATGAACGCGATGATTTTTGTCGGGCACGCATGTTCTTCGTACGAGATATATATGCTTGACAGTTGTCGGGTGGTGACTTGGCGAAGGAAGTGCGTGCACAGTGGCAAAGAACGGCCAAATAAAGCAAGTATTTTGAGACCATGCAATTCGAGAGGCATACCACCCTCATCGCAGTAGGTCCCGTACAAATGAAGTATGAGGGTCTGAAGACCCCAAACTTGCTGGATATTTGTAACTATCGCCCTCGTCAGGGACACATCGATGCCGTGAATGGTTAGCTTCATTAACTTTGGCAGCTTTCCTAAACTCGGAAGAACTTGAGAAGGCGTGGTACCACAACTCGCCGATAATGTCAGTTGACGCAGGCCATACGCTTCTGCGGGAAGAGCATCAAAAAATTGCTCTGCTTCATCCGTCAGGATGCCTCCAGGTATATCAAATCTGAGCCCTTCCAATTTAGACGACAAGAACCGCCGAAGTAGCAAGAATCTTGTACTGCAGTCCACTGGATCAAGCATGGGCCCGACATCCAATGCACAGAGCTTTGGAAAGAGCTTTGTTGGAGAGAACCGCTCGAAAAGCCTCTGCAGGACATGAGGACTGGCATGTAGCTGCAGGGGAAATGAAGGATCCATAATCAGCCGGCACACTCTTGATGCATTTTTTTCGAGGCGCCCCCACTCGGTGAGAGTTGGCTCTCTTAAAAAATTCTGCAAGTTTGAGTATTGTGAGTACTGTCCTGTAAAGACTCAAATCGTATACTTTACTCACGATAGTCCGATCCTCCGTGATCTCCCAAGTGTCTCGCGGTAGGCACAAGATAAGAGGTATCAGGCTCCGCTGTTCGAACCAGATCATGTCGAGGGCGAGTTCTCCCAGTGTGCGGCAAGTCATCGCCACGTTCACTAAATCCGTCCCGGAGGGCCTGAGGTATTCTAACACAGTATAAATGATATCTTCGGTTTGAAGAGCACGATGCATGATGAAAAGTTGGTAGTGCTCGAGGATCCCTCTTATCATTTATATAGCAAATCCTACAAGAATCAACAGAACCACAGATATTGGTAATCTTTTCGTGTTGGCATGCCTAATTGTGGAGGTCATGACATTATTGACTCGATAGACCGCTCCGTTGTGGACAGGATGAGACACGAGACATTGTTACAATGGCAATGTGGAGAGCACCTGCAGTCATTGATTGTCTTCGGAATGCCAGCGAAAGGGCCCAAGCGGTCGTCTAACTTGACTGTCCTGATAATGCAAACACTGATGAAAGTCCAGACCACAGGGATAACTCAGCTGAAGAGATTGTGATTTCATCAGAGAAACTTGATTCGCTACAGCGTGTTACAGAGCGTTACATAGTGCTTCGTGACACTCTGTGACAAATTGATGTTGTAATACACTCAAGTTCAAGATCTGATTGTGAGCTGATGATAAATAACAAGAGCACGAAACAGACAACTGAACGCCGAACATGCGTAAGAAAATTAGCCTAAGAATTACACTCGCCTTCAGAACAATACGCATTGGCGGAGGTCGAGCTGGCCAGGAAAATTGAAACCCTAGAGGCACATAGTATGGCCTTCGCTTTTGCCTGTGACAAAGCAATTCTTACAGGTGATGTCTTTTGTTGAATCATTGAATACTACAGTAATACTGGCATGTACGTGCAATATATCAAGTCGACTTTCAAAATTTCACTGAGGACTTGCTCATGTGAAAAGCCTCCAGTTCACACGAACACTTGAGCTGACTGTAGCCTATTCGCCTAACAGTAAGTTTGATCGTTTCCACACCCGCATTTCATCATCCAAACAACAAAGTTATCTCGGATCACACCATGCAATTTGTCACATCTCGGTACTGCCTCTGTGCAATTTGAAAAGTCATCTGACGGTGCACATTCGGAATCGCACATCTAACCCTCTAGCGTCTTAGCTTCGGTACCCCACTTTCCCCGATCATTTGACCAGTTCCCAGCTGGAGATACGGGGTGTGTGGATCCCTAGTTTTTGCTCTGATGCAGATGTAGTATTTGGCTGACGATATTGCGTTGGAGAGCAGTCTGCAGACTTGTGGTGCGTCCCTTTTTTGTGCGCAATAGGAGGGCTGTTAATAATACTGCTACCGGTATGTATACACTGCGTACTGTCGATCAAATTCTTCCTTGTTCCAACACAGCTCAGCATCAATGGCTACATTCCGGGTAGTCTCTTCCCGTCGGATGTTAAACTTGCATATACAGACCTATGATTAACTTTGTTCACTTCAGGAAGAGGTGATGTACTAGTCTATGATATGCCTCATTTTTGACATTGATGATAACATACTTGTTCAAAGTGGACATTACTCCTTCGATCGCGCTGGCATAAATAAAGTCTTTTATGAAATTATACTGTTCGTGTCCTTTCTGCTCCTCACTAGACACCTATATCGTGCGTTCAGCTTCAGTGCGTGTCATACTCTGTTGAGATCGTCAGGAATGTCAGATCCTGATTAAGATTTGCTCATGTATGTGCACGGCAAAGACAGTATTACATACATATCCTTGCCGAGACCGACCTGCCCTCTCATAGCTTTCGTTATGATATTATCACTTAGTATATGTGCCACCGCGCTTTCTGGACTTTTTGTACCGGCTCATCCATCCATCAGGCATACTTAACAAAAGGCACAATACGCGTTGAAGAGTTTATCTTACTGATTAAATCTTCTTGTTAGTGGCTAGCACCGCCGAGCTTCGAGATTTGAATCCTTGATTGAGATGGCATGGCATGTGACATGGGCCAATATCCCAGATTAGAAGCCTGATCGCTCTCCAGTGGAACTTGACCTTTTTCCCAGTGTCTCCTATACTCTTAATACATGTCATGACGGTTCTAAGGATTGGATATGGTGTTGTCTACTCAAACCGCTGAAAGAACATGACATCTGACACCTAGTTTACTAGTCCGAGAACACTTTTGTTCTCCCCTTCTGCAGTTCGAAGCAGAAGACAAGGGCTCGACATTTACCCTCGTCGAGTGCCCCAGTACGCCCCTTGATTCACTCCCCTCCTACGACATTGAAATAAACATCAAACACAGGTGGAACAGGCCAGCTGATCTCCCGACTCACAAACAATGAAATCGATATCGCAATGTACGCCTCGCCCGATCTTTAATGTTTCTGATCTTATCTTATCGTCCGATGCCGAAACAGAGCTCTCACAGATCCATTGATCGCAGGAATCGCAAAGGGCTCGGAGGCGTACAAGCTCGTAGGGAGCTACGTCACGTCGCCTCTCCGCTGGTGTGCCCATTTCTCTCGTACATCAACATATGAACACATGATCATCGTTATCGCAGGGCGGTCATCACGGGTCACAGACCCTCAGCATACAATCAAATCTCCGACCTCCAAGGCAGCACGATCGGTATTTCGAGAAATGGCAGGTGAGCCTTTCGCACCCAAAATCACACGCTTTTACCGCGAGTCCGTAATTCATGTTCCTATATCGGTGACGTAGTGGGAGTCAGACGATGGCATACGTCATGGCGTTACAGCAGCGCTGGCCCACGAGTGAGCTCAAGTTCCAAGGTGCGTGTCCGATCCTTCCCATTCCTTCTTAGCCATGACTAACGCAAAAGTTGACGCCCAGTCAATAACGACATCCGCGGCCTCATTAATTCCGTAAATGATGAAACCACGAGTGCATTCATGTGGGAATGGTTTACCACGAAACCATTTGTTGATGCGGGGGAGTGTCGCTTCGTGCGTTCCATGGCTCTAGTGGTATCACAATAAACTGACCAGTCCCATTTTGGTCCGTCGGATCTAGATCGGCCAAGTTCCAACGCCATGGCCTTCCTGGCTCATCGCAGCGCACCCAACACGCGGAGAACCAATTTCAGTACGCACGTTCCTCGACAATCTCTCGCGTCACATCCGTGCGTTTGCGTCTGCAGAGGCCCGAGCAGGACCGAGTATGAAGTTTGTGATGGACACCTTCGGGTATCCTGAAACGGATGTCAAGGTGATATCTTATCGCGTACTTGTTCGGTTGATCGAAGAGATGCTGATGGTGCGTTCATTTGTAAAGGAGTGGCTCGACACCGTGGAGTACCCTGAAGACTGCTCAACGATACCGTGGAACGTCATCACCGACACGTTGAGGTAAATCCATTTCCCTGCATTCTGGTTTATTCCTAGTGCTAAGCAGTGTTTAGTGTCCTCCAGCAAGCTGGCGTGGTGGCCCCATCCGAAGGAGCGATCAAGCGAGACCAATTCGTGAATCTGGACGTCGTGAAGCTCCTTTGACATGTGAACAATCGACTCTTTCATCTGACATTATTCGCCATTTGTTGATCCTTGTCGTGTCAGTAGAGAAGACTGCAGTTGCAACACCTGATAAAGTTCAAATTCCGGATGACGGTAATTACAGCATATGTATGCAAATACGGTCCGAGTCCTTTAATTGAATAGTGTTCCGCAGTATTGAAAATTTGAAAGCGCGTATAGTACGTAGATAATCAGCAGTACATGAGTGACAGGTTACATATAAGTTGATAAATATCCAGCGCCGTGAAAAAGGTCAGTATGAAGAAAAAGGGCCAACATGAATGCGGTGTCCGACGTAAGCAATGGCGAATGCGGTAAAAGTATAACAGTTCTCTATAAAGTAATAATGTCATTCAAGGCTGTAACATATGAAGGTCCATCAATGATCCGAAGGAGGCTGTAGCGGTCGTACAAGTCTAGAACAATAATATTAGCACGCCTATCCATCCAAGCAACCAACAAAAAGAATACTCACTTTAGCCATATTCGCCCACCACCGCTCTTTTCTCTCACAAACTCCCACACGAAAACCTCGCCCGCATCGCCTGAGAGACAATCTACGAGCGTTTGTCGCCCTTCGCGTGTGCCTTCCGTCTCGAGGACCCATTCACCTCGCCACCCTTCGCCAAGTCCATCGTCGACATCAACGAAGCCCATTCCGACGCGTGCACGGGCGACCCACATGTGCTTTTTCGCTGCGGCCCACCCTCCGCGGGACTGTGGCGATCGGACGAGTTCTGTTGTTTGCACTAGATTGAGTTCGGGGACGCCGCCGCCACCTGGAGGTGCAAACGCAAATAGGGGGTGAACATGCGAAGGCATGATATGTGAATAGTACAGCGGTGACGGAAGGCTGAGGCAGTCATCAACTGGCGGGGGTGCAGGGGGGACGAACGGGACAAGCGAGCGGCCGTCGTAAAGCAACCATGAATTGCGTACCGTGCTTCTGTCGGACTCTTGAGATGATGATGACATCTCGTCCGATTCGGGTGCCGCGGGAACGTAGCCGAAGTTGCAAACGATATCCCCGGTTGAGAGGTGTTCCCAGAGACCATTGTCAATTAGTTGTTGTTCGCATAATGAAATTGCTGTGGGGATGAGGCCTGTGCAAGGTACGAATACGCGCAGCACCGGCGCCCTGGTTCGCGAAGTTGCCGTGTAGAGCTCGTGTGGGGAGTCAGAGGAAAGTCCAGAAGGGTCTTGCACCCCTCTGCGAGAGATTGGTGGGGATGGAATATCACTAGCCGAAGATGAAACACTAGACACCCCACTGGATCCTGTGCGTCGGTGGCTGCGCATTACAGGCCTTCTGATGTCATCTTCTGACATAACATTCCGATTATTCGCATACGTGCCCAGTGGCGCAGGCGCTTTGTGTGGCGTGTCAGTGATGGTGCGCCGCCATCTAGCATCATAGTATTTGAGAGATCGGGGCTCCGAGGGTGGAGGGGGCGGAGGGTTTCTCCCACCGAATATGGAAAGCTTCCTCTGTTTACGTTGATTGACTGACATAGCAGAGGTCCTGGCGTTTGAAGGGTCTCGGCTCCTTGGCATGGGATCATGTGGTAACTGTCTGCTATTTGCTCGGTCGCGGGGATGACTTGCGGATCGCCTTGCATCTGATCCTGTACCTGAGGAATAAGCGCTGGGCGGGCCCTTTTCACATGTGTCAGATACGAATGACAGAGGGGCAGGAAATGTGAGCTCGCGGAGGCCATGAGGCAGTGTGGGGGATACCGAGGAAAATCGTGGGAGTTGAAAATTGGAGTCATCATCGATAGGTAGGGGGAGAGGAGAACTGTGAACGAGGGACTGAAGAAGCAGTACGAATCGTGAATGTGTGAGACAGAGAACGGCAAGTTTATGGGTTAATTTCGTGGTAGTTACGTCATAGTCTTGGCTGGGTGGGATACTGGATATGCTCCTGAGTGCGTGAACAGGGTAATGATGAGGGGGAACGCGTTGCGAGATAACTAAATTAACAGTAACGTTAATGCCAGAATGTAAACCGAAGAACAGAACTAACGCAAGAGGTCAAGGTCTTGAAGAGATATGTCCAAGTCTTGATATTTGGAAAGGTCACAATGCTGAAGAGCGTAGCTGTACCCCGGGACAAAATGGGATAATATGATATCTCTGAAATCACGAGTATCCCAGAGGCGCCTCATATCGACGCAAGTTGATAACAGCACGTAAAAATCAGCCCATTGTATGAACTGTAATAAGCGTGCAAGAATATGTGGCTGCTTGAGAGAATGGACGGCCACACGGTGCATCCTCTTCCATGCCAATGATTTGGCCAAGGATGAAGTAGGCTGCGGTGGGCGGTCCTGAACGAGGCTCTGCGTTCTGGCCGACTTCAGTGAGCCATTTGGGTATATAAGACTTTCCCTTGGGGGGCCATGGTATGATTTTCGAGACAATTCACGAGGTATTGAAGGAAGAGCCCTGTCCCTGTCTGGGGGTACTGGTGGATCCATGGGAATAGGATCACTCGAAGTGCTAGATCTTGAAGAATCAGAGTGAGTGAGTGATGGAGTGCGTTCAGCATATAGATCCATGGCAGGAGGGGAAGGGGTATAGGTCATCAGTATTTTTTTTTCGCTGAGTGGTAGGGGGGGATCGACGGTTGCTAAATTTCGATGGTGATTTGAATCATGGTCACTTTAAAGTAGGAAGGGGTATGTACAAACAAATTAGGCGTGGTCCAGGGTCGCTTATTATGTATATTATGTAATCCCCAGCTCCACTTTACCCTTGTTTGCTCTACTCACTGTCACCACCATTGTCTCTAATGCCGCCACCACCACCACCACCACCAGGAGTAGGTTTTGTTTTTATCTAAAGCAAATCATACCCAACGCTGCTAACTCAAACCAGGAAGGCGAAAATCTTGAGCGTGACATCTTCGGTGATGGTTCTGAACTATCTTCAGAGGAAGATGGCACGTTCTTCCATCTCTTCTCACATTATCTGTAACTCACTGCTTCATTCTCTCACAGATGTCCCGCAGCAACGCCAGAGACAGCAGCAACGCCGTCCTGTCGAGGAAGATGCCTTTGGCTCATCTGGAGAATCTAGCGATGCTTACGTGCAGGAGCGCCAGATCAAACCGAAACGCCGCGTCAAACGTCGCGAGGACGATGAACCACGCAGAGTGCAGAAAAAGCGCAAGCGAAAACAACCGCTCACCGAGGAAGACCTTAACGAACTCCCCCCTGAGAAAGGTTCGTTTTAAAATTGAATCACCGGCCCTGACCAACGTTCCTCCAGCAAACAAACTCCGGCTAGACATGCAGTTCGACGCTATTCTCAAGCCAAAAAAAGCAAATCGGCAGAAGAAGCCAAAAAAAGATGACGAGGAGATTCTTGACCGGTTTGCGGATGAGGAAGTATCTCGTCTCAGGGAGGCCATGCTTGGTGCCGCAGCTGATGACGAACAAGCTAACCGTGATAAGCTTCCTGCTACCAACAAATTAAAACTTCTTCCTCAAGTAATGGAGGTCCTTCGCAAGTGCGCAGTCATCCTCCTTTTTGTTTCACCTGAGCGTTAATACTATCCCCTAGGCAATCACTTTCACAATCTATAATGGACAATAACCTTTTGGAAGGTGTCCGTCGCTGGCTGGAGCCGCTGCCAGACCGCTCCCTCCCAGCTCTTAATATCCAGCGTGACTTTTTTCCAATTTTGAAACGCATGGAATTTATCGACAGTGCTGTACTCAAAGAATCCGGCCTGGGACGCGTCGTGTTATTTTACACCAAATGCAAGCGCGTCACATCTGATGTACAGCGTCTCGCCAATGAACTCGTATCCACGTGGTCACGTCCCATCATCAAGCGCAGTGCCTCATATCGTGATCGTGTTGTTCCGATCGCAGAGGAGGATAGTGCGGAGCGCACGAACGAACGTCTCAACGCTATTTTAGCACGTGCAAAGGAGGGTGAAAAGAACCGCATCCGGAAGAACGCCGTTATGATCCCACAAAAGGATATCGGCACATACACGGTCGCGCCGAGGATCAGTGCGAGCGTGATGAAGAGTAACGCGAGTGTGGACACCGACACTGTGCGGAGGAAAGTTAATGCTGAACGGTTGAGAACCCTTTCTAGGAAAATGGCCACCCGCGCATGAGCACTGCATGTCTTGATTCGAGTATTTTTGTACTCTAAACTTTGAAAATATAGTACCTGATTGACCCGTACCGGCTACTTGGAGTGTATATAAATGTGAACCGCAGATCAGCTACGTGGCACTAGCATAAGTGCGAGGCACATATAGCCTGAGTGTCTGAAAGGTAACCGTGGCTACGGCAGACATCAATGCTGGCCATGCCCTCGAGTTTCGCCCGTTAGTCACGAGGACCAAGCCGAAAGTTAATTATGGCCTGTTGCGATCCTGAACTCTGCAGAGCGCTAGGCTAGTCCAAAAAAGACCGCATAAGTCAGCAAATCAAACAAACCACGAACTGTCAACTTCTGACAATCAATATTAGTCGCATTAACCTACACAGGACGTCACATATACAGAAAATCATGGTACCTGTTTGTACATAGCAATTCAAACAACGCTGTCCTGTTTTATTTTTGACGAATGGCCTGGACTACAGCATGTTCTGCAAACGACTGTAACACGTCTATATTGGACCCATTTCCGAATAATATGGGTAATCATTCACATCGCCCAACATTCGATAATTTCAGACTTGACAGGAGACTGGTGGCCAAGGGGATAATTGACCGTGTTCCTGATAATCATTGCCGCTGGGGTCAGATTCCCATCTAGTGACATAGAACGTGTTAACCATAGGATCAGCATCCGTGCATAGAATCTGGGATGATCTGGAACAGCTGGACGCAGACCATACCATCGTCGCTCGCTTCTGCGATAAGTTCAGATTGATTGACGCGAGGCTGGTGGCCAGGAGTATAATTGACCATGCTCCCCATAATCATCATGTAACCAAGCGATACTGAAACATAAGCTTTCAACATCACTGCCTTTTGGCGTAACAATTAAGCGGACAACGGTATTTATGCAGATTATGGGAACTTGGCGTGCTTACACCTGGGCGCCGAAGTTGGAATCCCTTCAAGTCCGTCGTGTGAGGTCCGAGCCGACCTCCGTATGTATAGGAGAAATAACCTGAATATCAATAGCGTCAGGTCGCACATCGAAAAGAGCACATGGCAGACGATTGCAGTGTAAGGATGATATCTGCATCCGAACACAGCACGAGAAACTCTGGTGAGTCGAGGCCGCGGATATTTCAGGATGAGCAATGACTCGCTTATTGAAATACAATATGTGCACGCAGAAGCGATCGTCAACGGCAAATGTCCTCTGTGAGGAATATTAGGACGCAACCCCAACATATCCGAGGCTCTGTGGGAAGTGACATGAATCCAACGGTCATGACCGTGGTTTTAGGAGTAGGGTAGCTGAGCACGGGAAAATTGGCGGAATGAAGGAAAGGCGAACAAGTGACTTCGAAGCTCTAGGAATCGACAAGTAAAACGCAACTGAAAACTTGCTGCTGCTTGCAGGATATTTGCAGTACATAAATTCATTACGTACGTTGATGACAAATCGTCCAGGATGAATTTGAATTTGTCTAGTATGACCTTTTTCCAGTTTAACCATCTATATGATAGGTCCAGGGACGACTCGAGTATGATTGAAATCAATTTGTGACCAGTCGATTTGAACTTGAATGTGCATTAAACCTGGCCATCACTGCATTCATGATTACGAACACCTTACCCGTATACTACTAGTAGGAATTGGTCAAGGCGGCACAACTCATTATCAGGAGAAAGGGAATGGCCATCGATCCCAAAAATCCATGATGAGTTGAATATGGTCCCTGGACCAACACCGCGTCAGGTCGAACCTAAGTTAAACAATGTCAAGCGTTGTATATCGCAAGTAAGAGCGTCTCACCCATGTTAAAGTAAGGTTCCAATAATAACCCCTCAAAGATGTATAACAGACGGTAGTGTGAGAATGGTTCGAGATGAAGTCATCATTGTAACAAATGTGAGCGATCAAAGTAGACTTGCGAATCAGATAGTCCGTCCGGTGAGTCAGAGTTGGAGATGCTTTTGCTTTTGGAGATCCAGAGATGTACATCGGAAGGAAGCAGGCGATTCGGTGCCACAGTAGCCCGCCAGGGTCTTGTAATGTATACAAGCTTATAGAAGATTTCATATCGATGACAACCAAATATCTGTCGGTCTACGAGATGGAAATTATCCTGTTGATACCAACTTTGAAATTCACGGCCCACTGGATACTGCTGATGCTAAAAGTGGTGAAACAATTCAATGACGGGACTTACACACACTGCCTCTCCTTTCTTCCAATCTACCACTTGTATGAACATCGATTTCGTCCATATATTGTCTGTGTATATACAATAGGGGACAACCATGCGATCCCCACAGATCGCAGGTTCTTTCATAGATGCAACATAGTGAATGACACGTGCATCAAAATGAAAATGATGTCTGCAGTCCAAGGAAGTACGCACTGAATCCGGATGCGGGGCCTGCGATGAAAGCATGCGCATTTCCAGCCAAAAAACTGAACAACGCTGTACATCGATGAGACGAAGAAAGGAGATTGTGACAACAAGGTCCTGCAGAGGGTCCACGATGACTTGCGCCAGCTTGTGCTGTGGCACGAGGGATGAGTTACGGTTTGGCCATGTCCCGGTAGTATTTGTGTTGCCAGTGCACTCCTGAACCACGAAATCGTCATCCCTGGACATCCACCAAAGTCCACATTTCATGGATTGTGTCTGTTGGGTAGCAGCATACGCAGCCGCAGGCACTGTTTCTTACAAAACAGTGTTCACATGGAAATCAGACCGCGACATGAATGCCGATTTCTTCAATAAACTGTTCTTTTTTTAAAATCGATTGAGTCCTGGGTAATGGTCTCGGTAAATCCCTGAGCAAAAAGCTCGAGCTTGTGCTGAATTTGCACAGAATTCTAATCTGGGCCGCATTCCTAAAGGTAACAGAAGTTAGCCTAGGGATAACCTTGAAAACATGAGAAATAGCGGGCTGCTATTGCACAACAACGAAGGTCTCTTGGAGCGAGGCAAAACAAGATGCAACATATCAACTCTGCAGGAAGTGATAAGAACCCAACATTCGCCATCGTCGTGGTTCTAGTAGAAGACAGGGACTTTAGGAGGCCGAAAATTGTGACCAATTACATCATAATCTTAATCACATGATGCCTATGTGATGATTCGTCAAACTGCCAACTCAAACATGCAGTACTATCCTAGTTCACTGACGGTCTGTCATGTCACACATTTAAAAGTTCGTGCTGTGCACATCGTGTTCTCGGCCTTGTTATTTGCGAGACAGAGATAAGGTGGCCTTGCATGTCTTGCAAGTCGAGCGAATTTTCTGCTTCAATTGTAAGCATGCTGGCTTACTAGTATAATCTACACAAATACTGTCCGCGACCCTGAAACACAAGCTTTCAGTATCACTGCCTTTTGGCGTAACAGTTAAAGCGGACGATAGGCTTGACTCAGTTACAGGGGAACAGAAATATTCTAGTATGTGCATTGGGCGAGTCAGTTTGGGAAGAATGTCGGGTAGGCGATGCACCATGTCACTGTTCATGTCATGTCCTATTCTCTCGAACATCGCCTGTCGTTCCCTTGCAAAGTTGGTGTGTATTTGCTCCTATTACATCGGGGCGCACGCTACGTAGCAAGTATCATATCATTGAGCCAAGAGATTTGGTACAAGGATGCTACCACAGAAGCATCTCTTGGAATCATTGGATAAGTATCATCCACGCCAGAACAAAGTAGAAAAGTCTATAATACGAGAATACCATTATTCTCGCAGCTCAATAGATTTCAGGCATGACTCACAGGAGTGGGTATACAGCGAGCAGGATGCGCTGTGGTTCAATTTTCGTGCCGTCCAAGAAGTTTACGGATGCTGGAGCCAAAATCCAGAGTCAGTGATTGGATGAGTTGAAGTGAAACGAACATACCCCATATGCACCAAGCCCAGGCAGCCAAGGCCACTGGCGCACGCACCCAGATAATACGCACGAAGCATGAAATAAGTGCGGCAATATCTAATGGCGCTATGCAGTAGCCAAGTGCACAGAGTCCTTGAAAAAAGGACCTAGTCATCAGAGTGTAAGTCTCGTGGCTGGAAATGAGATAAGCAAAGCCGAAATGCATTGCTTACACTCTGCCGCCGAGAAGCTAGAACCATTTGAGAGGTAAAGTTAGTGTTATTGCATAAGCGGCGATGAACATGTGCCACCTTAGCTTGAACAGTCACGACAAGGGAACCAACGGACACAATCACAACCACGGAGGTGAATACCCCTAAAGATTGGTTGGATGGTGCCTGTAGTCGGCGTGAACAACTTGTACGTACAACAAATAAAGAACGCACATTTACGCTCAATATGATACCTAGGCATAGACAAAGCAACAACGGACCCCAAAGATCCCAGTCTCTGCAAAGACGATATCAACAAACTGGCCCGACTGGAGTGCCACGCACAACAAACCTGAGAACTTCGCGTCCACTGGACTTGCGAGGGTAGAGCACGTGCACCAACTTCGAGTATATCGAGAGCAAGTCGCGTGCCTGGGCCTGGGGTTAGCTCGTACGACAGAGCAAAGACGGCTGCACTGACAATTGTGGTGGTGACAGGCTCATCAAGAGTGTCCGCTCCAGAATACCTTAAAAAATGTTTGCACAGGATTGGATGCAAATATGATATGCGAGGTTTACCGAGTCTCAACTCGAATGCCGCCGACAGTTTGCCTGTTGGAACTGCTAGACGAGCTGTTGGAGCCAATATTGCCAGACACGTTCTGATTCGAAGCGGGAGCTGCCGAGGGTGGCTTGGCTAACTGCTCTGGTTCCCTTGATTTCCCCTTATCTATGGCAGGTGACGGTACTGAGAACCCGGGAATGTCTTGCTCGTCTAGGTCGTCATCGTCGTCTGCATGGCCTCTTGTTCAAATGACTATGAACGTCGTACGAATGTAGAACTCACCTGCTTCTATGAATCGCGAAGCAGACGTCAAGGGTGAATTGCTCATGGTCAGTTTACGTTGAAACTGTAATTTATATGGGCACTGGGCAGTAGTGGTATGAATATGAGTATGTTTTATGTTGCAACAACGCTGGCACGACATCCAAATAAGGAATTAATTTCACACATCCGTTTTGGAAGGACTGACGCGTCGAGCAGTTCTCAACGTAACGTACTACCCGACCACCCATCGTACTTCAGTAAACATGGTTTGTAGTCAGCTGCAGTTCTTCATCTTTATCTGACCGTCTTGCAGGGAAACGCACCATCAGGCATGCCGCCTAGCCAAAATCAGGGGCAAGATAATAAGGATAACAAAGATAAAAAAGCCGAGCCGCCAAAGAAGAAATGGGAACCACCTCTGCCGACTCGTGTTGGCAAGAAGAAAAGACGTGGACCAGCTACCGCCTCTAAGCTACCCCCCGTCTTCCCCGCTACACGGTGTAGGCTTCGTCTACTTAAGATGGACCGCATCAAAGACTACTTGCTCCTGGAAGAAGAATTCATTCACAACCAAGAGCGCATGAAGCCCGAATCATCTCGCGAGGAAAAGAATCAGGATGAAAGGTCTAAGGTGGATGATATTAGAGGGACGCCAATGATGGTGGGCACGCTAGAGGAGATTGTTGATGATGACCACGCTATTATCAGTACCGCAAGTGGTCCGGAGTCATATGTTTCGATCATGAGTTTCGTCGACAAGGACAGGATTGAACCCGGGTGCTCGGTCCTACTAAACCACAAGAACCAGGCGGTAGTCGGCGTGCTGGAGGACGATACCGATCCTCTAGTTAGTGTCATGAAGCTAGATAAGGCTCCTACGGAAAGCTACGCTGATATCGGTGGTCTCGAGAACCAGATTCAAGAAATAAAGGTAGTACTATCTCCTTTATTTCCAGAGTCATCTTGTGACGTTTTCTTCGTTAACTCAGGAATCTGTCGAACTCCCGCTAACTCATCCGGAGTTGTACGAGGAAATGGGAATCAAGCCGCCAAAGGGTGTCATTCTTTACGGGGTTCCCGGAACAGGAAAGACCCTCCTTGCCAAGGCAGTCGCAAACCAGACGTCCGCAACATTTCTGCGCGTGGTCGGTTCAGAACTTATTCAGAAGTACCTTGGTGACGGTCCGAAGCTTGTTCGCGAACTCTTCCGCGTAGCCGAGGAACATGCCCCAAGTATTGTTTTCATTGACGAAATTGATGCTATAGGTACCAAACGGTGAACGACGCGTTTTACTTTTCATCTACGAATATTGACGTTGCTATCTTTGAAGTTATGATTCAACATCAGGTGGCGAACGTGAAATTCAAAGAACAATGTTGGAACTACTCAACCAGCTTGATGGCTTTGATACTCGTGGTGACGTCAAGGTCATCATGGCCACGAACAAGATTGAGACGCTAGATCCCGCACTCATCCGACCAGGTCGTATAGACCGAAAGATTGAATTCCCGCTGCCTGATGTGAAGACCAAGCGGCATATCTTCCGGTAAGTCTTTCCTCGTCCCTCACAAATTTAATGCTGATTCAATAATCACAGATTACATACGTCACGCATGAGCCTGAGCGAAGATGTTGATCTGGAAGAGTTCATCATGGCCAAGGATGATCTTTCCGGCGCTGATATCAAGGCCGTCTGCACAGAGGCTGGTATGCTGGCTTTGCGAGAACGTCGGATGCGGGTGACGAAAGCAGACTTCACTGCTGCGAGGGAAAAGGTAAGTTGAATGTTTGAACTGCGAGTAACATTGCTGAGCTGTTGTAGGTTTTGTACAGGAAGAACGAAGGCACTCCCGAAGGCCTGTATCTGTAGCTTGTCTTTGTCGATTATTAATTCGCATTTGCATTTGCATACACCATCATCTAATTGATGTACGCTCATTTTGTAAGGTGACTCTTCTGAAACCTCCTGTCCACACGCACGTCGTCACCTCACTATCTGTCCTGTCCTCTATCTAACTGAGGATATACTATTGTTCTTCACGCGTAGATGATACTGTCAACCAGGGTGGGAGCTATAGTCCGGTCGAACTAACCTTACCGTGACATCTCAAAATTGACGATTGGTGGTTTTGGAAGAAGACCGTGACTTCAACGTTGAAGGGTTCAGATCAAAATGACCGAGGTGCCAAGATACTACACCTACATAGTAATTCGTTGACAATCATGCCCAAGTGAAAAGTGTGCTTCCTTCGTATTTTCTGCTCATGCTTATCACAATAGCTACCAGTAAGTCCCAGACATCAACACCGGTTCGTGCCCATGATGAGTTTGATATATACTCTGACCAATGGCTTGAAACCTTTATCTGTACAGGGGAACGATTTGAATTTCACGGATTCATAGAGGGTGCTGGACATACAATGAGCGCATGTATTTGTGATGCGACATTGAGCTCCTATTAGAATCGACCAGAGTATCCAAGACACTGCGAACCGCCTCTTTCGATGCCTTTGTAGAAGTTCAAGAAACTCACTCTTTGACATCGACCGCAGGTGATCTCAGATCTATGTACAATTATTCGAAGACATGGAGAAACTCCAGGGCGGACAGTTCCTTCTCTTTGCACCTGAAATGCACAAAGTGATAGAGCATACGTGGGGGAAAGAGTTGTTATTTTAGAATGGCAAAGATCCGATCAGTGCAGTGTGGATACTTGAGGATGCTCGCGAACCTTCGCGATGGAGACAGGTACATTTCTTACCAGGTAAATTGTAACTCGGCATTACTACATTGCCACTGTCCCGCAAAGTTCGAACCACTAGTATATATATACCACTTCGAGACACTAAATCATATAGATACTACAACTAAATGTACAAAGTCATGTTCTGTTGCTTCCCGTACTAGAGTACCTGATATGTCTTCCCTTGCTACACACTACAACTGGTTGTTACATGCACGCGCTCCTGGAATATGATTGAAGTCATTCCAGTTGCTGGATCAAAGTTAGCCATGGCCTTAGCGTGATATTCCCGAACGCTAAGGATCAGGCGTGGTCCCAGCACAAAAAATTGCACAGGAAAAACAATTCGAAAAACGCCAGTATAAATCTGAACTCTCAACGAATTCGGGACCTGCAAAAATAATTAACCATGCTCGCACGTAGAGGTCAATGAGAGATCGGCATACTGTTGAAACCGGAGACAAAAAACAGCCGAAAAAGAAGCAAGAAGCAGCAACAAAGCTGGCGTGTGCGAAAATTCAGCGGGAAAAGATGGTGTCATTCGCCTTGTGATCATGAGCTCACCTCACAAAGTAAACAACGTGAGACTTCATTAAGACTCTGAAACAATCTTCGATAATACTTCCTGTTGGAGGTCCGAGTCGTTGCAGATCACGGAAGTGTTTTACAGCAATCCAACCTGCGAGACACAGTGCGAGGGTCTCCCATATAATATCGAGTGTCAGATTTATGGCACCCGGTATATCATTTCCCTTAAACTCAGCAGTGCACTGGTATGTGCCGGACAAGATAACCTCCTCTGAAGTTGGTCAATGAACCTGATACAATTAAGTCTTTCATTCATCAATTAAGGCTTACCAACTAAAACATGCCTCAACGTCATGACCATACATATCGCACGAAAGATGTTGACCACCAGGAAGATGATGACAAGAAATATCAGCACCTGTCTAGACCCCTGATACATGGCATGTAGCCGGGCGATCGTGATGACTTGCATGATGTTTTAGGAAAGTCAGTACCATCAAATACGTAGCTCACCACCGAGCATTGCAGGCACGACCACAACGATCCAGCTTTGCGCAAAGTACATGATATAACCTGAATAGTCCAGTTAGGGATTGTCCTTGGAAAACCACACTCTGCAAAGACACTCACAACTGTGGCAGTTATTGGGTTGAGCTAGAGAGTAGGTCAAGAGTATCACTCACCCCTATGGGAGAGTATGATTGTCTAAGTGGAAGAATGTCATTCATTAGTGTGGAATGCTCACTGTATCTGTCATCGGAAATGTCGGAAGATTTACTACATGCCACCGGTCAGAAGAAATAAACACAGCGTATGGGAAGACATACCCAGAATACTAATGCTGATTTGACGCATGACTGATTAGTATAACGCCAATCGTTTGGTTGTCCACACATACACAGCATATACCATTCCAATATAGCGCAGCTGAAATTTTAATGAGCAAGACTTGTCAATCACACTTATAACACGAGGTTCTCACACCGAGGTACAGAACAGTCATCAACGACCAGCGCTGACTCTGCAACGAATTGATTATGCGATTTTTTTGAGGTTTGAGTCTGCTCACCCAGACCAATTCGACCTATAAAGCGTTCTTAGCAGGATAGCTACTCCGATGGTATCAACTTACCTCTTGTGCGGATATCAATGCTAGACATACTATAAGAAACTCGAACAAGTGATTCTTGAAGGCTACCCTGCTCACCCGAATCATAGATCACTCCAACAGAGGCAGCAACTGTGAAACCGTAGCCGAGGTTAAGATAAAGACAAAGTTACTGTCATCGCCCTCCCACTCCACGAACCTATAAAGTAGCTGCCAGTACGATGAGTATCAATGGTATCCCACCAAATGGGATCGTTTGAGACTACGGTCATACTGTTCTAGGGTGGGTGTAGTGAATTTGGTGAACGAGTGAAGGGGGCGGTCGTGCTAGAAATTCCACCATCCAACGCTTTTATGTCTCAATGACCATTGCAACGGATCTGTTCTTGCATTGATTGACCAAACTGAGTATTGTCGCATGATATCAAATAGGAAGGTGGAACGAACCCAGGGGTCCTCGATCAAATAAAAGTATGTGAGTTGGGTGTGCGTGATTCAATAGTTCCATCAGTAATGTTCATCCGTCCCACACAGGCTTAATAGTAGGTGTGACTCGTGACCATCGAAGAAGCATACCGTCAAGCCAATCGCAAAAACGCCTCATGCGTATCTCCCTCTTTGTTTAAGTCATCCTGGTCATCATATCACAAGGAGAAACGCACAGTGAAGCGCTTCTGATGAAAACAGATTAGCAAAATCCACTGAGTTGTATTCATCATAAGGACAATGTCTTGGTGCTTTGGATATTGCTACTAGTAGTAGGATGGGTGCCAGAGACTTGTAGCACAACCACAGTGCGTAACAGTCTTATCATTATGCCATATGTATGTGCGGCTATTGTGACTGTTCGCAGTTAATCCGTTCGTCCATGTACATAATTATTATCAACTTAGCTTCTTGTAGGGCAGGAACCGCGAATGAACACAGTATGTGTATATGCAATACAAGCGCAGATATCTCATGAGCCAGTTACAACGACACCTTAGAACTATTGACACACCAGGAACTAAACCAACACCCTGGAACTCCTCCAACTCTTCACAGATAAACGCTGAGTGCTCTGGAGGGGTGAATACAATACTTCCGTTGAGATACAGATATATACTGTATGTGGGAAGTGAGTTTGCGACGAAGTAGAAAGCAGTGAGGAGCGTGGTTGATGATCGGGATGAGATCTGCTAGAAGTAGAGGTGTATAGCCAAAAGGCCATGTATATAACTGGTGTTATTTGCGGTGGTAAAATCATAACACGACACCAAACACTCGATGTACTTACCTTTGGAAACTGTCTTCAGCCTGGCAGTTCGTCAATATGTCCCTAAAATTTAAAACCAAGCCCTGCCTCCTCGAGCTCCTCGGTTTCATCCCAGACCTCACATTATTAGTTCACGTATGCACGAGCATCCTTCGTGTCCAACACAGTCGCAATCGCACGTGGGGTAGGATGAGCTAGCGAGGGGGACTAGGATAGTAGCACTGACAAGCACTACGATCATTCAACTCTCAATTACGCTTGGAATCGTTGAAACTAAGGCTTTAAACAACTTGAACCTCCGAAATTACAACTCGTGATACAAGTAAATAAATAAATATTGCCACTGCTCTTTGAGACAGGAAATTTATTTTTTTGCCGTCATTGTGATATAGTTATTTCTAGTTGCTCAACTTTATTTTTCCAACCAAGTAGCCTATCTCTAGAATACATACTTAAATTTTCAAAGAAAAATATGTTCGAGCTCAACGTCCGAAACAATGAGGCAAATGTCACTAACCCGACTGATTAGGTAATTCTGTACAAACAAACAATATCAATCACTATAGCATTTCCACTAGCCGACAGACATTCCTTTGCTATACATGCAATTATAGCACATGTTCTAAATAGCTAGAACTATTATCTATACATCCTGAACAGTTTCATGTCTCTCTGATTCACTGTTATTGTGCAATGTGGAATACAAATTTCAAATTGTCTAGATTTAGGGTTTTGAGTGAAGACACGCGCCTTGGTATTATTTTTGTCAATCAATATAATACAATATTTTCTATGGGGCAAGATACATATCGCCTAAACGCACACAAGCAATTTTGAGAGAAGAAAATATGTTATTGTGTGAGGCGTGTTTTGTATCAATGAGCCGAAGTGTCACAATGAGCCGTTGGTGACTGTATATACTATGCCATTTTCATTTTGAAACACTAGATCATACAGGTACCACAAAGAAACATACAAAGTCATATTTGGTTGCCTCCTGTTATCCGCAGAGTTCCAGACATGTTTTCCCTTGCTACACACTGCTACAGGTTGCCACGTACACATGTTCCTGGAAGGAGATTGAAGTCATGGCGCTTGCTGTATCGAAGTCGGCTGCAAGCCCAGCGTGATATTCTCGAACGCCAAGAATCAGACGTGGTCCTAGTACAAAATATTGCACAAGTAAAAAAATTTGAACCATGCCAATATAAATATATGTGCTCTGGGCATTCGCGACCTATGAAAATAATGAGCCATGCTCGTACGTAGACATCGATTAGAGATCAACATACTGTTGAGAGCACCGGAGAGAGACAAAGAAAAAAAAGACAAGAAACAGCAACAAAGCTAGCGTGGGCAAAACTTCAGTGGGAAAAGAAATTCTCATTTGTGACACTGAGCTCACCCCGCAAAGTAAACAACGTGAGTTTTAATTAAGACCCTGAAACAATCTCCGATAGTACTTCCTTTTGAAGGTCCGAGTCGTCGCAGATCACGGAAGTGTTTTACAGCAATCCAACTTGCGAGACACAGCGCGAGGATCTCCCAAATAGTGGCGAGCATTAAATACATGTTGCCCAGAAGCGAATCATTTCCCTCGGGCACAGCAGTACACTGGTATGTGCCGGACAAAATAAACTCCTCTGGAGTTGGTCCGTGAGCCTAATACAATGAGGTCTTTTATTCATCAATTAAGGCTTACCAACTGAAACATGCCGCAAGATTATGACGGTAAATATCGCACCATAGATGTTGACAACCAAGAAGATGATGACGAGAAATATCAGCATCTTTCTAGACCCCTGATACATAGCATGTAGCCGGGCGATCATGATGACTTGCATAACGTTTCAGTCAAGATAATATCATCAAATGCGTAGCTCACCATCAAGAATTGCAAGTACGACCGCATCGAAACAGCTTAGCGCAGAGTACATGATATAACCTGAATAATCCAGTTAATGACCGTCCTCGGAAGACCACACACTGCAAAGACACTTACAACTGTTGCAGTCATTAAATTAAACTAGGGAGTAGGTCAAGAGTATCACTCACCCCTATAGGAGAGTATAGTTATTTAAGCGGAAGAATGTCATTCATTGGTGTAGAATGCTCACTGTATCTGTAGTCGGAAATGTCGGAAGATTTACTACATGCCACCGGTCAGAAGAAATAAACACAGCGTATGGGAAAACATACCCAGAATACTAATGCTGATTTGACGCATGACTGATTAGTATAACGCCAATCGTTTGGTTGTCCACACATACACAGCATATACCATTCCAATATAGCGCAGCTGAAATTTTAATGAGCAAGACTTGTCGATCACACTTATAACATGAGGTTCTCACACCGAGGTACAGAACAGTCATCAACGACCAGCGCTGTCTCTGCAACGAATTAATTATGCGATTCTTTTGAGGTTTGAGTCTGCTCACCCAGACCAATTCGACCTATAAAAGCGTTCTTAGCGGGATAGCTACTCCGATGGTATCAACCTACCTCTTGTGCGAATATCAATGCTAGACATACATAAGAAACTCGAACAAGTGATTCTTGAAGGCTACCCTGCTCACCCGAATCATAGATCACTCCAACAGAGGCAGAAACTGTGAAACCGTAGCCGAGGTTAAGATAGAGACAAAGTTACTGTCATCGCCCTCCCACTCCACGAACCTATAAAGTAGCTGCTAGTACGATTATTCTTAATGGCATACCACCAAACTGGATCGTTTGAGACTACGGTCATATTGTTCTAGGAGTGAGCAGTGAACTTGGTGAACGTGTACTGAAGGGGGCGATCGTACTGGAAATTCCACTATCCAGCGCTTTTATGTCTCACTGAACATTGCAGCGGATCTGATCTTGCATTGATTGACTAAACAGAGTGTTGCCGCATGATTTCGTGGAACGAATCCAGGGGTCTTCGATCAAAAAAAATATGTGAGTTAGATGTGCGTCCAACACGGGGCATATCTAATAGGTGTGACGTGACCATCAAGTCAAATTTAGTCAAATAACGCCTCATGCGCACTCTCTCTCTGTCCAAGTCATCTGGGTTATCATATCACTAGAAGAAACGCATAGTGAAGACGGTTGAAAACAGATGGGTAAAACGCACTGAACTACATCCATCATGACGTTAATACCTTGGTGTTTTGGATACTGCTACTAGAAGTAGGTGCTAGAGAACTTGTGGCACAATCACGGTATGTAGATAGTCGTATCGTCATGCCGCATGCATTTATGGCTATTGTGACAGTTACGCAGTCAAGAGTCATCTGTTCGTCCCTGCATATAATTATTAACTTACGTTTTGTTGGGTAGGGACGAGGGATGAACACAGTATATGTGTATATGCAGCATAAGCGCCGATATCTCATGAGCCAGCCACAACGACACATTAGAACTACGCTGACTCACCCGGAACTAAACCAACGTCCTGAAACACCTCCAGCTCTTTTACAGATAAATGTTGGGTGCTCCGGAGGAGTGAATACAATAGTTCTGTTGAGATACAGATATATACTATGCGTGGGAAGTGAGTCTGCGGCGAAGTAGAAAGCAGTGAGGAGATCGGGATGAGATCTACTGGAAGTCGGGGTGTATACCCAAAACGCCATGTATACATAAGTGATGTTAATTACGATGATAAATTATACCGCGCCTCCAAACACTCGATGTACTTACCTTTCGAAGCTGTGCTTCAGCGTGGCAGTCCGTTGCTCTTCAACCGCACTCTCAATGTCTAAAATTCAAAACCAAACTCTGCGGCTCCTCGAGCTCCTCGGCTTTATCTCAAATCTCGCATTATCAGGCCACGTAGTGTGTGTTCTCCGTGTCTGGTACAAACATCATAGTCGCGATCGGACCTGGGAGAGGATGAGCTAGCGAGAGGGGCCAGGACAGCAAGTACTGAGAAGAATTGTGATCATTCTTGAAATCACAATTCTAAATTATCGGAGCCCTTAGAATCGGCGATTATTGGATGAACATCCCCACTTACGAACACCGCGCGAAGTGCACACACTTCCAGACAGACACCGAAAACCTAGAGCACGTCCTACTGGAATGCATCGACAACGCACGGTCCACCATCTGGGACCTAACTAAAAACATTTGGCCAACCAAATACGGCCCCTGGCCCCAAATTACCCTAGGAACAATCCTGGGCTGCGACAGCACCCGAGGCAACTAGTAGGTAGTTTCAGAGTCCCACACCCCCCACGAAAGTGGGGTGCATTTTCTCCTCGGGCCGGTGTTCCAAGAACTTTTCTAGTAGATTTTGTTCAATACATCCAAAAAAAAAAATTTTAACTTTCGGTAGGCTTGAGTTGTGTTTATTTGGCAAAGCTTTTAATCCAAACAACCTTTAAAGTGATTCAGTCCTTAACCCCACGGAGCTGCATTGCGTATAGAGAGCTTGCCTTCCGTTCCATCGTCCAACATTCAATCTTGGCAAATTCTCTGTTCGGCCCACGTTAACCCTGGCAAAATTTGGATCCTACAGAGGAAATTTGACCATTTGTGATCTCGGATACGCGCATATATCTAGGATTGCTCTCTACTTCCACTGTCATTGCAGCGCCTCTCCCGAGCCATGGGTCTATTTGCGACAGCAAACACGATGATGAACATACATTGCCGCTTGCACAATTCCTTGAGGGAATCCGTAAAACCGTCGAGCTAGAAACAGCAAACGAGGACAAATATTGCAGCTCATTCCGTGTTGTGCGGGGTGAAGCGCACAATCATATAAGGCACTCAGGATGACGAGTGCCGACTTTCATCCTCTAATGAGATCGAATATATGCATAGAGTCAAACGGCTCAGGAACGACAAGTTTCTCCGCGAATTGTGAAATAGCCGTCCTGAGGATGGTAGCTACTCCGGCGTTGACCATATTCGACCACAGTCTGACTTTGATAATGATACAGCTCATCAGTCTTAACCTCCCACGAGCCAACCTAGCGCAGGTGCCGCAGAGGAAATCTCTCTTGATGGGCTGTCTGCGAACATAAATACGTCAAAGGATGTGGAGACTTTCATGGCCTCGTTTAGAAGTGGTCTACCTGCTAGAGTGGCTTCAAGGCTCGGAAGGTGCCCTATACCCTTATATTGTCTTGCTTCTGCCCATCGAATTTTCGTTAACGCGATATTTAATTTGTCGTCCAGACGAGTTCTTACCGCAGTCAATTTGTCAACCAGCTCAAAGATATCGTTGACTACGTCAAGCAGGACCTCGCATGCGTGTCCTTTCAGGTATATTATGTCCCTTTCTTGCAGTGGAGTAACTGATATTGATCACGCTTCCTGATCGTTATACACAGAGCCAAGATCACTCTTCATTCCCGTCTGGACGACCAAGTGCGCGATCACCGTAAAGAATGGGCTCAGCTCACCGAACGTTTCAAACGAGGATTGTCATCGGCCAGGACAGATCTGATCTCTATTTCCCGGGGGAAGCTGTGTGGTTAATGCTGCGGCTTCCTTTTCGTCTCCTATGCTGAAAAGAATGTAATTTATGCATGTGCTTCGTGAAACTAGTTTTCAAATGTCTATTTGTACGATTGCGGCGATGCTATTATGTTTCTTTACATCTCAGGTCCTGGTCCTTCAGCGCTCAATGTACATCAGCGTGACTGTGACGTCAAGAGTGTGGCTAGTCACGTGGGTATGACGAGTGGCGTTGTGTCTTGTAAGACGCGCACCCAAGTTTCACTGAGCCTACGTGGAGCTACACGGCAGTTGTGTTCTACTCTTCATACTCTGAGTCCGTGAAATATCTCACGTTCAATTGGATGTTATGCTACTATGGCAGCTACCAAAAGACACCTGACGCTAGATGTTCTTAATTTCTACTATGCAGAAGTTCATAATCTCCAGGTTTATCTTCAGAAAATTATCAAGGAAGAATCCTACACACAGACTTGTGGCGATGGGCAGTCTGACTTTCCCCTGCAAGCACCTGACTCTGTCCAGTATCAGGAACTTCTTACCTGCTCGTTTGTTTGCTTGTCGAAAGAGTCCACCAAGGAACATATACAATTTTCAGCCTCCGAGCCATATATCGACATGAAAGATGTACGTGCAAGCATGTGTTCTGATCATCTACTAGGAACACAGTATCTAACATGCTCTGAAGGTTATTCAGAAGGCTCAAGAGCGTCTATTTGGTGCATCACATTCAAAGTCCAAGCCAGACAATATAATAACATCGGGATATAAGAGAGTGAGGAGCTCATACCGCATTTATGCACTGTATACTTAATTTATCATAGGCTCTTGATGCGAACGCAGCTCCATGCGGCTTTACGAACACTTTTGTAAACACAATTATCACGGCTCTACAAGCTCCCGAATGGGTAGTTCTGTTGACAAGGTAAAGCAACGATTGCCACAGGGTTCACCACTAACTTTTCTCTTGCTACAGAATTGGGGTAGATGCCATGCTGCATCTCCTCACTAAGACCTCCATTTTTACTAAGCTGCCGAACGAGTGTTTGTGTCAAATGACGGGCATGCCGTTGATTTATGCCACGCCTCCAACATTGGATTGGTACATGCCTTCGAGTGATTCTTGTATAAATGACCTTGGGAAGCGGAAGAGAGACCCGTTGGAGGGCTCAGGACCACGCAAACGCCTCAAGCTCATCACATGGAAGAACCTCTCTAAGAAGAGTCGCCGCAAATTGGAGATCATTCCTTCTGAACGGTGGGAGAAGGGACGTTACATCTGCCTCGTTTCGCTGACCAGTTCATCAGACGAACATCGGCCGATGTTTTATTCATTCGTGCACGCATGTTTTACGCGCGACCGAATCGTGAGCATACATCGCGAAATATCATTGTGGGCTTGCCTTGTACCCGTAAGCCTGCCTACATATTGGATTTACATCCATTGACCGTATCGTGAAGATGTCCTTAACCGCCTGAATCCTGCTTACTTTCGTCCAACGCAGCCACAAGCTGGCGCATATCAAGACCCTGATCCGCGCGAACAAGCAAAGAAGACTAGACACCTGAGCAAATATATCTTTCCGTTGCAATATGGTCTATCCAACGTATTCAGTCAGCCGTCAGCTGCTAAAGAAACTTACAAGCAGCCAAATTTTGCTGATAGAGAGCGTGAGATTGAGGTGAGGCAAGGTCTGTCAAGGTACATGCATGTCGAGTGAAGACGTGTACATTACAGCTCTTTGGACCATGCAAGACACCGAAGCGGCTGAAAGACGTACTTGTACTTTTGGATAAGATGATCTGGCGACATGGTAAATGTCCTTACAAGCTACTTAGAGACAAAGTTTGTACGTCAAAGGTAAGCAAGCTCTAATTTATAGTGCGGACTGGTATTATATTCGCCAATAGATCACGACGACAGACAACAAGACGTTGGACAGCAGTATCATACTGGTGAGTAAAGTAGAACGGTGTCACAGTTTTATCTCTATCTGTCTGGCAGGAAATGGTGTCCGAGAATTCAATCCAACTGAAATCGCAAGCATCGCAAAACAACATGTCTATCGACTCTGCAGGAAACAGTATCATTGCACATCGAGTTCCAGGTAAAAAGGAAATGGAAAACAAACCACGATTCCTGGAATTCACTTGCAGTCACGCCCAGGTACATTCAGGGATTCGTGCATGCAATACCTGCTAACCATTTACTAGGTTTTTCGTTATGTTATGCTCGTGACTAAGGCTGTCATTCCGAAAGCTTTTTGGGGATGCGGGAGGAATTTTGAGGTTATTCAAGGCTGTATGTGTGTTTATCTCTCACACGCTTACAGTTAGCTGACACTCATCAGATGTTAATGAATTCATCGTATGCCGGAGATACGAAACATCTACGTTACACCACGTACTTCAAGGTTTTAGCACATCAGAATGCGACTGGCTGATGCCTCACGGAGAGGGTGCACGGAATCAGCATAGAGTGTCCGTGACAGATTCTCTCAAACGTCGTGAAGTTCTCGAAGAATTCCTCTTTTGGTACTTCGACTCCTTCCTGCTTCCGCTCCTCAGAGTTCGTATTTTTTTCTCGACCAAGATAGTGATGTTTTATCGACATGAATGTTTTCAGACAACGTTCTACGTCACGGAGTCATCAGCATTTCGGAAGCACGTTCTTTATTTTCGGCAAGACGACTGGGAAATTCTTTGTGCACCCCTGATAGACCGATTAAGCGAGAAGACTTTCCAAGAGATCGAGAAGGTTTGTCTTGAACTTTGACTGGATTACCTTGATTCTTATCTTCTGTAGCATGAAGCAGAAGAGATCTTGCGCCAACGACAGCTCGGATTTTCCTTCATTCGCTTGCTGCCCAAGGAAACTGGCGTTCGCCCCATTGTGAACCTTCGCCGAAGAACGAACCCCAAGGTCCGTTCTCCCAGTGAAATTGGTGAAATTCTTGCTCATTCCACATAGGGTCACTCTGCAAGGCCAACGTTGTCAATCAACCAGACTCTGAGGACGACATTTGCAATCCTAACATACGAGAAGGTGTTTTGTTTCGTGCTACATTGAAATGGCTCATGCTGATGTCATGGTTAGCAACAACAACCAGACCTCCTCGGAGCGTCTGTGTTCAGTTCCAATGAGATATACCAGAAGCTAAAGAGGTTCAAAACAGAGTTATCGAAGAACGCATCCTCAGGGAAACTGTGCGACCTATTGATTCAATTGGAATCTTCTCACTGACCCGTGTGATTTATAGTCCGAAACTATATTTTGTCAAAGTTGACGTGCAAGCATGCTTCGACACCATAGATCAGACGATGCTGCTGAAGATACTTCACAACATCATATCCGAGGTAAATAGTCATGTCTACTTCTACTTTCTGTTCTAAATTTACATGATCACATAGGAGAACTATATGATACGGAAGCATGGGCAGGTTTCAGCTGATTTCGGAAAAATCAAGCGCGCGTATGTCAAGCAGGCGGAATCAGACGGTGGGTCATTGTGCACCAAGCTACTGGTAACGTGCTCATGGGGTATTCTTCAAGATAACTCTACGGACTTCGTGGCCTATGCTCGTGAAATGGCTGCTTTCCTACGGCAAACAATCTTCATAGACCAGGTTGGTTGCTTAGTGCATGTCTTATATACAGTCATTCATTGTCATGTAGGTTCAGTATGAGTTTCAGAACAAGATAGCCACTCTCAAGCTCCTTGAAGAGCATATAAGGGAAAACCTTGTGAAGGTCTGTTTCGTCTATCTTGAATGGCTGTCATAAGTTCCTACGTTTTTTGTCAGATCGGCGACCGTTATTATCGACAAGTCGTTGGCATTCCTCAAGGATCCGTGCTATCAGCTCTCTTGTGCTCGTTTTTCTACGGGGATTTAGAAAGAACTCGTTTACATATATTTGATGACCCTCAAAGCGTGCGTGTTTCGTTCCTCCTTTTTGTGAGAGCATATTCACCTCAATACATAGTTATTGCTTCGATGGATTGATGACTATTTATATGTGACAACCAGCTTGGAAAAGGCAAAGGAATTCCTAGATGTCATGCATGAAGGTAAACTAGCGTCCCTCGTGCTTTACTAGACTTCATAGTCTGAACTGTACAGGACACCCTGAATACGGTTGCATCGTATCCAAGCAAAAGACCTTGACTAATTTCGAGTACGACTCCGTCGAAGCAACGAACGTTACCGAATACAACCAAAAGCGTATGTTCAATCATATTTCGTCGCTATGAAGTTTCTTGAAGATGCAATAGATTTTCCTTGGTGTGGCCTGCTGATCCATATGTCTACCCTCTCGGTCATGGCTGATTACTCGAGGTATAATGGACACGGTGAGTATTTCCTCGCGTGTTATGACGATAGAATTCCAACGTTCGACGTTTTAGATATCGAGTATTCGCTTACAGTCGACAAAAAACGCAGGCCTGGCGTGACATTCACTCGTAAGATGCTATTGTGAGTATGGTATGTCCTTCGTTGAGTATCAACTAATCTTCCCTAGGATAGCGAAAGCTAGAAGTCATATGATCTACACGGATACTCACTTGAATGGGCTGCATACTGCATATGTCAATGTTTATCAAAGTTTCATCATTGCGGCGATGAAAATGCACCATTATATCATGGGGTTGGGTACTGGTATTGCGAAGAATGCAAAATTCCTTAACAGTAGGTTGAATCTGATAAATATCAACTCTAGGCTCATGTTGCTGACCGAAAATAGATGTTATCTCACAGGTTATTAGGTATACCTATACTGCAATACGCCACAAGTCGTGCAACAAGGTTGCGCGCGACAGCGGAGGAGTTTGCGATTTGCAGAAACGTTCTGTATTATGGTGAGCGTTGACTTTGGTATCGTACTCCGTCGTTCTCATTTAACGCCCCCAGGCTGGGGACACACGCATTCTACACTGTGTTCTCGAGGAAGCCTGATGTTTACCATGATTCAAATCTGCTAAACTCACTTCAGTTTGAGTTATCTTTGCGTCGCAACAAATCGATGCGGTACCGCTTTAAGGATGTGGTGAACAAGGGTCTTAAAGGTGTTTCTGGGTTAGATTTTTGAAATGGCGAACATGCTGGTATTATCCACATATTTATTATTTGCGTACTGCTTGCACGGCATTGATGTCCCGTTGCGCCAGTCAAGGCCAGTACCGTACGTACGTGGATCGATGTTCATTAATGATTTCGGTCTTAGTAGTAGACAAGTAGTACTACCGTTCTCTAATTGTTTTCACACCATGCCCAATTTGGGCAGTTCACATTTGCTTCACACATGCCGTTATATAGCACTGCAGGAGTACAGTGTGCACACCACGTTGGAGACCTTGCTTTCTTCATTCTACCGCGGCCTCGAGGCTGAATCGATTGAGGTGTTGATTGTTTGTTTGTTCGAACTTCAAATATTAGGCCACGACGCAACCCTGCAGTACAGCTTGAGACTTCCTTCCCCCAGGAGTGATTCCGAGTAACAGACATTCTTTTCGGAGTAGTTTTCGCCTAGGTGCTCCAAACTGTTGTGGTTTCAGCAGTGAGGTATATAATGCGTTCTACTTAGTATGCCTCTTCACTGATTTCGCTGTGGTATCGAACAGGCACACGACATTTTACAGTAATGTCTCGTGGAACAACTTTGGCTTTCATAGCCATCCCTTTACTTGCGTTGTCACTCGCGTATTACGTACAATCCTCTTCCTCGCCTCTTGGACCCGCACCTCACCTCGGAACTGGACTACAGCTTTCACTAGCTTTGTCAAGTCTCATCGGATATGCCCAAGCCGCCGTGCAGGCACCTTTCAGGTTCAAAACCGTAGAACAACCTGCACAAGCAGCCATCGATACGAATGAGTATGAATATGCACCAGAGCCTCGTCCACGTTTCTCGCGCAAAATTATTGCTGTGGGCGATATACATGGTGACATCGGGAACGCAGAGCGTATCTTACAAATGGCCGGCGTCGTGGACGAGAACAATGATTGGAGCGGTAAAGTGGATGTTTTTGTGCAGACTGGTGATATCATCGACAGGTAAGGGCTTCTGACTGGTGTTCCAATCATGCTCAACATTTTTGCAGGGGTGATGATACGATCGAGTTGTTTAATTGGATGGAAGACCTTCGAGAACAGGCCTTAGCGGTCAACGGAATTGTGATGTCGCTCCTCGGAAATCATGAGTATATGAATGCGATAGGTATGCAATAAATTTCATAACGTGGAGTATGACTGACCCAATTCTCCGACAGGCGATTGGCGGTAAGTGGTGCCACTCACGGAGCATGCGTTGTCATTGAGGTTGATCACAGTTACGTTTTGGAGTCGGAGAAGAAGACCTTTGAGCCTCGCGAGAGCCGCCTGCAAGCTGTTACAACTGGCTGGCTTGCAGATGCGTGGGCAGAGAATTACACTACCGCTGCGCGACTTCCTCTTCACGGTTTACTTGGCCCTCCCAATACTGATTACCCGGTACCAGACGGAAGTGCGTTTGCACGTGCCAATGCAGGACCTCTTTCGCATGCTGCTTTCTCGTTTGTGCATGGCGGTTTGGCTCCTACATACCCCAATCTTCAGCCATTCCCAAGCGCCATTAATAATCTTGGGTCATCGCTTTTACACAGGCTGAGAGAGCGCAAGCCTCAGCCTCAGCCACACCCACCCAGTTCGTACCCCGGTCTTCCTGCAGGCACGACTCGCGAGGAAGCCCGCCTGTACGGTGGCGATGGGCCGCTGTGGTACCGTGGCTGGGCCGATGAAGATGAAAAGAAGGTGTGCCGGACGGTCGATGAGGTTCTCGAAAAGACGGGCACTCGCCGCATGGTGATGGGTCACACCCCGCAATTTGACGGCATTACAGCTAGGTGTGACGGAAAGGTGCTCATCATCGACACTGGTAAGTTCTGTCACACCAAATATTGCGGAGTATTCTCAGTGTCAACATTAATAAAGGTATCTCGCATGCTTATGGCGGTCCCTTATCGGCACTGTCAATCGAGTACACGTTGGAGCCTGTCAAGGGTGGAGGATGGAAAGAGCAAGAAATCGTCAAGGCTCTATACGCTACCAATGATGACGAGCTGCTTGCTGTCAGTACGCGGGACCTTGAGGACCTCTGGTAGACCTCTCCAAGGTTTCACTACACGGCAACCTACAGAGCGGGAAGGATGATCAGGCGTGATGAATTCTGGAACGTGACAAGTGTGAAGATGGTATTGTAGAATATTCCTCGTTCAAAGAAAGTTCTTTGAAGTTTATAGTGGTATCGTGTTCTGACAGTCAGGTACCTAATTGAGTATGAAAATCATTTTCCGGTATTTTGCGGCCCCTGTTATGCTCGTTGTCAAGTGCAGGCCGCAACTAGTGTTGTGGGCAGAACTCTGCCATTCTGCCACATGGCAGGGCAGAACTGGCACTGCCAGGCAGATGGCAGACCTCCCGGGCAGAATGTGGCAGAACTCCCGACAGAACCGTGGGAGGATGTACTATATACCATTTCCGTGTATGATAGCGTGAATCAAAGCACTCTATTGAACTCATTCGGTGTGCACACAAGATGTCAACACTACGACTCAAGGATGGCGACGACATGGAGTTCTTTGCTCATGCAAAGTCAGTCTTCAACCGTCGATTTCATTCAATCAATACAAATATCACACCTTCGCACTACTCCTCCACCCAATGTGTCGTAAACTTGCTGTTACTGAAGCAGCGAGTGGCCGTCCATTCGAATTCATGTCAAAGTGGCATTGGAAATTGCACTACAGTGAAAGTGGAGTAAAGCAAAGGCCGACACACTTGTCATGGACCATAAGGCATATAATCTCTGCCACGCACCATTCGCTGGTGGCCAGGCAGACGGACTAGCTTGGTGGGAGAATCTCCCAATCAACTCTGACGCACACCCACTGAAGGCTCTCGCAATATCCATCGTCCCACATGCGGCCGAGGTTGAACGGCTCTCTCAGCCCTTGGTGGTACGCAGTCGGCCAAGCGCTGCAATCTTTCAGTTCGCACATTCGAGACACTTGGCAAGGTCCGCGCTAATCTTCGCTATCACGTCCACCTTAAAAATGTTACTGATGGCAAACCAACACGACGACGGCATGCTCACATGCATACAACCGAACTTTCGGGAATTGATACGGAGGTTGCCAAACAGCTCGAAACCGACTTTGCATTCGTTCCCCCACTTTCAGCAGTCTCCAGTGACAATCTCGAAGCTCCTGAATCAATCTCACTTGATGGTATTGATGCTGAGTTTGCTCGACTCGAAGATACTCGTGATGTGGAAAAAACAATGGGCACAGAGTTTGCCTCGGACTGGGATGTGGATGGGAAGGAAGTTTTGCAAGGGAGAGCATTTGACTTCGCAGAACTGCAGCGCATCGATGAGGGATTTGTGCCTGCAGCGATCAAGGATGGAATTATGATCACGGATCATGATGCAAATGAAGATGGGACATGGAATATCAATTCTATGTTGCTGTCGAGCGGTCTTACATCGATGTAGTTAGTAGTCTTGCATCGTTAAAACATCACGTGATTCTGCCATCTGCCACGTTGGCAGAACATGGTTCTGCCAGGTTCTGCCAGTTCTGCTGGCAGAACTACCTTGAAATAGTTCTGCCCACAGCACTAGCCGCAACGCTATTTTCAAAGGTCAACGTGTCACTAGTTCCTCGTTGAATTTCGACAACTCTCTCTAGCATGTCACTGTCACTGCTCGCACCGCTACCATTTGAATTTATATAATTTGCCCGTCATTCAAATTGTACGTTCTACTTGACTCATGTACATGTTGCGACATTTACTACTGCCAAGTGCTGTGGATAGTGCATGGCGCAGATCTGTAGTGCACTGCACAATTCGATCACGATATCGTGTATTACGCATATCCGCTGCCTGGCATATGCGGCTGAGCGCTGAGTCATCTAGAATGTCACGATGTCTCCTATGGATGACCGACAATGACGTTGTGTTCCAAGTCAGTCTAAGATTTTGGACAAATACTTCAACAGATTTGTTTTGTCCTCAATGCCCCGTGAAAAAACACAGTACTTCGACGCACTCCAGTACCCTTCCGAGAACGTTAAGGAATCCAGTAGTCACGGCCAAAGCGTCTCGATGCTAGGCAATGATCTTACACCGAACGGTGATGTCTCAGGCTCAAAGGCCCCGGCCCCAAGGGAAGATAGGAGTATGAAGGACAGCCACTCAGAGTTCACGAACAGTCACAGCGAAAATCTTTCAAACCGCAGAACACCGCTCATCCAATCGCTTCCCGTAGTATGTACGGACGTAGATGACGACGATGCACCTCTCGCTGGTAGTACGGGCGGCGGACACAGCACCTCGTTGGGGAGAAAAGCCTCCGTGCGCACAACAAGAAGCAATCGCACAACTACTAGACCTGTGGCTGAGGCAACAGCGGCCTTTCAAAGCGGGGCAGTTCTCACCGGCCCAGACACTGAGCCGGATGTAGATGCGGCCGTGGTCCTCCGGGGCGTCACCGCTGAGAGATCCTTGAGTAGGAAACAGAAAGAAAAAATCATAAAGGATGAGCGTGAGCATTCTGTCAGTATGAATTTCGTTCATGGCTAAAGTCTTTTAATAGAACGGGAGTCAAAGTGTTTTTCCAAGCTTCTGAAGACCGAGTCTAAGTTGGAGAAAGCTGCATTGGCACGGTCTCTCAAGTCCCTTGCGGCTCTGCAAGAACTTCATAAGGCCGCTTGCAAACTTGAAGCCAAAGCAGGGGCAGCCCACTCCAAGTCACTCTTGGCCGCTCAGAAAGCTGAGAGCACGTTCCTCGAAGCAAGGGCTCGTGCTGAAGAAGAGCACGCGCGATGGGAAGGTAAGAAAGGGGAGGTCAAGGCCCAAGAGGAACGCTTGGAAGCAGAGAGGGAGACTGTAAGGGAGATGGAGGACCGCATGGCAGAATGCGCCCGCGAGATCGAAAAATTGAGGATCCTTAAAGCTACAGACGAGGTACGAGCTTATTAGGTTTTTCTAGTATTGCCATTTATCTCCTTTTAGAGAGAAAGGGAAGCCAAGATAGCGGAAATGTTGGGAAAGAAAACATAATTCGCGTCTATCATATTCATTGCAACCCATCCAGTATTTATATCACGTGATCGATACATATGACTATCGCCATCCCAGGGACGCGCGTTTGCACATAAACGGTCGTCTACTTACATGTATCTATACACACGCTCCATCCTCGCGGTACGATCCAGTGATTCAGGCCTGATTTCAAGTTCTTAGTAGCACGCACAATCTTGTCAAGTGAATAGAATCATTGTCAAGTGTAAAAACACAAACACTACAAGTTGATGTCGATAAACGACCTCTTAAACATCTTGCATGATGCAATCCCACCGTACTGGAATGCTATGCAAATATCTGTGGATATAAACGGAATCAGCATCAATGCTATACACGTAAATGAAAACGTGGAGGGATCAGATGGCTGTTCTTAGTTTTTTTGTAGTGTTTTCACCACCGCCACGAAGGCTTCGGATTTGGTGATATGATAGATATCATCCATAAAAGAAAAGCTAGTTTCGGAGAGACAACTTACCTATGAAGGCTCTTGAATGGGCCATTGTCGAAACGTTGGCTGACAAGAAGCTGATACGGTTAAACAAGGTAAAACATGGTAAAGCGTGATCGACTCCAAGACAAAGAAATTTGTCTGCGGAGATTAAATACCGTATGAAGCGGAGATTGATTATGGCATTGCCGAGTGTTGCCGAGTTCTCCATATCTCGCCGAGCCATCGCGAGAATAACAACTCATGGTTTCATATGGATTGGGGGATTCAATGGAATATGAATATGATGAGTGGAGTACTTATTATTAGGTCCTCGATACAACTGTTAATTCTCACTCGATTCACGGGAATCACCGCATCATATTGGAGAAATGAATGTTTTATGTATTAGCAAAGGCTGTATTACGCGAAGACTGTAGCAAATGATGCCATAAGACGCCCCCCATGCTTCAGGCTATACGTTTTCAATCGAATCAAGTTTTCTCGTAACGCTCATTGTAAAATTTTCTCGGTGGGGATTCCCCGAGATAACAACTATATTTCAACTCGGATTACAAATACAAACAGCCACGAATAACTTGATAAAATAAATGTAATCAGATGTCCGTTGGAGTGAACTTGTATGGAGTGAGGTGCCCCTGAGACCCGCTATAGGAGGGGTATTAATACTTATAAGGTAGCACTTGGCCAAAAAAAGAATTAGAAGGTCGGCAAAGGCTCGAAGCAGCCAATTTGCTGTGTATCTGCAAGGACTAGAGTTCCTCAATAATAGATAGTCAATACTGGATTCAGGATAGCTCGGAGTAGCTGTACATGGGGTATCAGCAGGAGCTTTAGTGAGGCTCATACAGGAACTAACCTTAAAAAACAGGGGAAGTGGGAATCTCGTCGTGTCCCAATCCGCGCCAGAGTTCGCCGGATCGACGGGAGGGTGCACGCCCAGTCAGGGTTATCTCTTCATGTTCTCCCTCCTTCCGAAGCTCCCCGGACCGTCGAAGAGCTGTGCAACGGAGTGTATGTTAGTGAAAGCTTGCAACTTAATGTATTTTAGAAGTCACCTTCTGTAGTCGGTACGACCGCAGGTGCTTCAGAAGAATAGACCTTGTCATGAATATTGTTCTTCCACAGAGCACCAGTAGCTTCCTTATCACGGGGGTTTACAGAATATGCAGAAGTAGCGGCTGCAGTGGACGCTGTGGTCACTGCGATTGCGGGGATGGCAGCACCGAGAACAGATGATGAGAGAACAAGATAAAGTGTAAAGTGGGTCAATGAGGTCAACATATTGCTAGAGTTTAGGTGGGCGAATCTTGTTAATGTGGATGATGTTGGGATATAGTGATTATGAATATCGAAATGATTGGGATCCTCATACCATTTATACGCCGTCATTGCTACTGTGTAGCATATGACTCAGGCCCGTTGACGACCAGTGTGAGTCATATTGGGCTTACTCTGGGGCAAGAGCGATATTCAGGGGGGCAGTGATTAACTTGTGACAGCCGGAAACATGAACGATTTTCGGTTCCGAGAAGGGCATCACCATGTTTATATCATGGAACGAGGCACTCTCGACATCATGTCCCGCGGAAGTCACAAATTTCATTTCCCAGTGGCAGGGCGGAGATGAGAGTTGCGGCTAGGAATAACAATCAGGGCACCGGGTGCATCCCGAACATCTTATTATCTCGGGTATGATAGAATGCCTAAGTGCGGTATTAGATTTAGGGAATGAATAAGTCATGCAAGGAGGCATAGCGGGTGTAGAAACTGCGTTTTGTTTCCTGACACAACAGTCTCGGATGGCGGAATGCATTAACTTGTTGACATCCGAGCGATACAGCTAGACGATTGCGATAGTATCGAGATAATACCATCCAATAAAAGCTCCCCATTATGCAACAGTACTAGGCTGGGACTGACTGAGGCACAGGTACTTCTGCAGACTGACAGTATCCTGTATATATATCTTACTGATTGTCGATAGGTATGAAACCAGCGTTAATGCCTGGGAGTCAGTTGTGATAATTATGAATGGAAGATCCAAAGACCCGCACTTTCTAAATTTGGGCACTGTCTGTCAACGGTCTATGACATAGATGTAGCACGCTCTATCCTCCGACTTGCAGTACGCAGTGTTATGGTAAGGAACATGACCGGAGTTGCCCTGCCCGAGGCACTGTGGGATATTAGTACGGGGTTTATGGGCAAGTCTGGGATCCGGCAGTCTCCGTCCGGCAAACCTTCGACATCGTGTCATACATTGAGTTCATGAAAGTTTTACGACTTATGATTACATTAATCTTGAATACGGTAATTTAGCAACCTTTCAGCCTGGCCTTGTCTGGAGCTCACAGCTTTGCACAGCTGCAGACTGTTTGGGCCTTTGCCTGTCGTCGTGCGCCAGGCTGGCTGGGTTTCTCATCCTCTATTGAAGGGTTATCATGATATTTTTGTGCTCGCCTGCCAATGGATCAACCATGGAACTTCTAGACTCTACACTATTCCCTGTTTGCACTCACGAGGGTGTATCTGAAATACCAAGTCCGGGCAAATCTATGCAGGCACTGTGGCTTTGATAAGTTCCTGTAGTCCTGCCATCAGTTCTGTCAGCGGCCTCTCGTTGCCTGGGAGAGGCAGGCACCACGGGCTGACTCTGGCGGGATAATATAACTAACGGATAATGCAAGGCGGACCGGGCAGCTGACACGCACTGGTTGGAAGCTCCTGAACGACGCCGATACAAACCCGTAACAGACTTCATGCGCACGGAGTCTGCGTCAAGTCTACACAAACTGCCCAATTCCTGGATGTCTCTTTTCGTATGACCACAGCTACGATTGCGGGCGTTGGGCTAAGACTTGTTACTTCCTACAGAGATAAATAGGGGATTCTTGGTTTGAAGTCTTCACCGTTAGCACGAAAGATAAGATAAACACGTGTGAAAATGATATCGCTAAGCGCCAACTGGCCATTTTGCTGGTTGATGAAGGTTGTATCATTCACGAGTCTCACTTCTTCGCTGGCTCGATTACGCCTGGTTACACAATATTCCAGTATCAGATCTGGGGTAGGGAAACATAGCCATATCTCACTCTGTGAAATCGGTGGGACTTGCCGGTCGTTTCTGCCATTCCGGCGTAAACTTGTTACTGCGCCCTCACGTCTCCAAGTAGTACCTTCACCCTCACGACGAACAATGTCTTCTTCCTCTGGAAATACCTTTTACGATCTGAAAACGGAGTTGCCTAGCGGGCAAACGTATGACTTTGAGCAGCTCAAGGGGAAGGTTGTCTTGATTGTCAATGTTGCATCGAAGTGGTAAGTCGGCTGGTAACTATGGTTGACCTACGAGCGATTTACTCTTTGGAACCTCCAGTGGTTTCACTCCCCAATACCAAGGTTCAGTCTATAGTCTTTGAAGTTGATATGCAACTGACAAAGGACACCTAGGCCTTCAGGCTTTGTACGACAAGTACAAGGAACGTGGCTTCGTCATTCTCGGTTTCCCATGCAACCAGGTGGGTTTGCGCTGCTCGAGTCACTGTTTCACTGCGTCATAGATCTCAATAATATCCAATAGTTTGGTGGACAAGAACCTGGTGACGATGCCGCTATTGCATCTTTCTGCCAGCTCAATCACGGAGTGAACTTTCCTCTCATGAAGAAGTCTGATGTAAACGGTGACAACACGAACTCTGTTTACCGATGGCTCAAGAATGAGAAAGCTGGCCTCATGGGCTTCTCCAGAATCAAGGTTCGTTATGTGGGGTCGATGTGCACGCAGCTGACGCAATTTCCCACGCAGTGGAACTTTGAGAAGTTCTTGATTGATAAGCACGGAAAAGTCGTGAATCGCTGGGCATCGACAACTACTCCTCAGGCGATTGATACTACAGTGGAGAAGCTTCTTGCTGAGTGATATCGTTGAATGCACCACAGTGATTTGGATCGTAGTACTGCGATGTGTCCAAACGGTACAGATACTTGTTATCATACGCTTTTTGTAAGAGGCCTATTATGTAATCGATCGCTGAAACACTCGTCATTCAAATATCCTCGAATGGGCTGTCCTCCAGGAATCGAGGTCCTTTCCTAATGTCCTCGAAAGTTGAAGTACTCCTTACCCCACACCGAAGCAAGAAAGCGCCAGGCTCAGATTCGTCGTAGGTCATACCTTGTATCGTTTGTTGCAGGATATATCCACACTTTGTGCCCTGGTCCTTCTCAAGTCCAAGGCTAGCAATGAATTAATGACTGGTAGAAGAGATGGGTCTCGGGTCTCCGTCAAGGCTTTTTGTGCGCGATACTGTGCAGGTGTATGGATCGTATGCGGATTGCACGGTCAGAGAAGTAAATATGAGTTCCAGGTTTTACCAGGTAACTGAATCTTGCAGCCGACGTTCCATCCATCTTGATGGGAGCTAGAGTATTTCGACACTTCCAGAGATCAACAATTCAGGGCTATAATTAGTCCCGGGTCCATCCTCCAAGCGCACCGGAGGTCAAGTGTTCGTGCGTGTAATTCTGTTGAAAGCAATACCAATAATTATTTGACTGTTTACATCACATTCAGATTGCTTGAGATGTCAACTGAAGGCACTCTATGCATCTTTATCGATGTTGAGCAGTTTGGGCTAAAATATAACCGGTCGAATCCGCCGTGCTTTAAAACTTAAGCTGAGTGGTTTTGTCAAGTGAGACAGCCACAAGAGGAAGTTAGCTTTTTTCGTCAGCATATCCGTGTACGTCGTTCCCTATCGTTGCGTCCAATGCGTCCAAGTCAGTGTGCTGTCTATCATTTTGTTGCGTGTTCATTGAGCACAAGCTATGATCTCGAGATATTACTAATGAGCAGGACGCGTGATGCATCCATTGTGCCAGCCTGTGGCAACTGTGCCACATACTGGCTTGGTTGACGCATACTTCACCTTTGTGATGCAAATGGGGCGATATCCACAGCATTGATTTGATTCTAGGTGGGTAATCGGAACATTCACCAATGCATCCACAATTGAATTGTTTTCGGATATTGAGAAATTGCTTTGTGGTTGTGGTAATGGACCCCATGGTGCGTCCACAGTAGCCCGACCTTTATATACTGACATGAAGATTCCCTACACCAGCAGACGCACACCACCTCATATCTTTTGCAACTTTACATCCCTCGTTTCCTTACATCAATAATGAATTCCTTCAAGAAGATGATCCATAAGTGAGTCGATCGCTTTCGTGTTCTGCTCATTGTAATCATACTAACAAATACCTTCAGGTTCAACGACGACCAGAAGGTGTCGTTTAAGCACTCAAAATCAATGCCATTCTCTTCAGAAGGAAGGAAGCGCGAGCCCCCTTGTGACGATCCTTCTCAACACGCCTACCGTGGCAAGACTCCGTTGCAAAACTCCGACGTCGAGCAAGCTTACTACTACCATGGGCCAACTCGCGCGAATGTTAACACTCGCACGGACTCAGAGTTGCTGGCCAAGTTTCCTCACTCTCCTGAACCCATCGAGGGCCTCCCTCGCAGCGGCTTTAGAGCACTTTCTTTGAACTCTCAAAGTATCAAGCCCCAAATCCCTATCCATAATTCGGGTACAAGTAGTCAACAAGCCTATCCCTCCATTCCCCGCACAAAGCAGAGGCACGAGGCCGCTTTTAATCAAGCTTCGGCTGATGTACCTCTAGCCTCTCACGACCATGCTCGTAGTGGCAGACCGGCGGAGCGCATTCGCGCCAAGTCGAGCGCTGCTCGCTCGAACATCCCTCTTCCCCCCGCTCCGGCGCCAGCATATCCACAATCCTGTTGGCCATACTCTCAGTATGATGAAATTTCACGTGAGCAGGACCCGACCGTCCTACGTGGAATGATCAATCGTTATCCCTTGGCGCCTGTTTCCAGAGAACGCTACCCAGAGCACATGCGTCCCATATATTTGGACATGGACGAGCGACGCTCTCCCCACCAGACGCTTCAACGGTACATACGTATGGCATTTTACGAACGTCGTCCCCTCGATGTACGCGCTGGTGGCCCTTACCACCGCGTTGTTGACATCAGTAACATGGGCATCGCTTGAACTTATTTATTTCAGTGAGGTTGTCGTCAGTGACTTTATGGAGACAGACATAATTTATAAAGAGACTTTTGGTACTGGTTTACCTACTCGCATAAGTTATGTGTTATGTATATGTATATGCATATGATTATGAAATGAAATCTAGTTACTATATGGTCAGCTTGACGGTTTAAGTACTCATATTAGAGAAATTCATCTAACTCAAGTACTGCCAGGTCTTTCCGAGGTGGAGGTGACAATAAACCAAACACAACCTTGGCAACATATCACCTGCAATCATTTATTGTTTATCTATCATAATGAAACCACTCAGTCACGTGTATGAGAGACAAACGCCAAAGACATTCTCATTGGGGAGAGTTCTATGTTCGCAGGACAGAATGGACGACAATAATAAATATACCATGTATTGGTGCACAAAAGAAAATATTCTACAGTACTAGACGCAAGTCGCACAAAATTCCCTTCTACAAGACGAGCGGCACAACGGCAATATTCACTTGTACTGCTATCATTCAATCATGCAGAAACCCACCTAAGGAATAAGACCCCTATAGCTTATTTAAGAGTCCGTACAACCTTTAAATCAGTACGCTGCTTTGCGTCCGAGAAGCGATACTTCGGCAATTCCACATTAGTTGGTGGTGGCATCAGTGAACGGAGTTCTGGCAAAACCAACGCGGGACCCGGCGATATCGAACGAAGCGTAGAAGCGCTGGAGGAATGCATAGCCAAGACGAAAGTCGTTCCCATGGCCAACGGGTGTGTCAAGGCTTTTGAACACAAGATATATACCACTGTCAAGACCATTAATCTTGTTGTTGATATAACGAGGCCAGATTTGGGCGTTACGGGTGAGACTGTAGGTTTGCTGCCATGCAGAATGGTGAAAAAGGGATGTGACGGTTGACAGAATTGACGTACGTCCTCAATATGGAACTTCAAGTCATCCAAGACATCATACTGCTCAAGGGTAATAGAGAGAAGATTAGTCCTCTCATCCAGAGTAGCTCCGGTTGCAACCCTGTAACTCTCATAGGCATCTATCAAACGTTGATTAGAATGCATAAAAAATTACTCGCTGACTCTAAATACACACCGGAGGCAAGGTAATTATAGGTGCAGCCACAATCCACGATACCAGGGGCGGTGCGTAAGATCTCCGTGGTGCCGTAGGTGATCCTCTGATCGATACCCCAATATCTCGATGCAGTGGGGATACTGGTGATATCACTGAAACAAAACAATTACTATCAGTTTGGATTTATCTATAAGCTGAGGTAGCTTACGTGTATGCGATGTTGCCGGTGTACCAGGCAGGGTTAGGTTCACCGAAGTCGAGCATTCCACCGTCGTTTTCATCCCTATTGGAGGGCTGGAAAAATATACCAACAAAGGGCTTAGAAATGCTGCCGGTGTCAAACAGGCGCTCAGTGATAGTGGGGAGCTTCATTTCCTGATTATTTGTCACAGTGCCGACTGACAAGGGTCCAGGCCCGATGCCAAGGATACCGTTATCAATCATTCCTGCATATTCAGAAGCAACACCAATTGTCAACCTAGTCGTGAACGCATTACCGAAAGCGAGGAAATCACTGTATAGAGTTCCTGTAGATGATAGTAAGTATTTTTAGTTATGACATTGTTGTATGTCATACCGGCAAAGGAGCAAGATTCGTAGGTTTCCGCCACCTCCCATCGATTCTTGATGCTGGTGCCGGTTTCCTGGTACTCCTTGTTGGCGCCAATCCATGTGACCGCGCTACCGCTGTCGACACTCAAGTCGTCTTCAGTAATATTAGCACCCGCGTGTTTTCTCATAGTTGAACTTACAATACGTGGGGGGATCGCCAACACCAACCGATACAGTGTAGCCCCAATTATCGTTTTCCAAAGGAATAGAAGCACGTCGGCCATGCGTGATATTGTCCCTCAAAGCCGCCACGCGAGCTTCATTGTGCTGTACCTGGTTGGTACCATTGGAGAATTTTAGCCTCCTAGTTATGGGGAGGGTGATGCGGGGATTGCAAACTTTAACTGGCGATCCCGTGACTGAAAAAGCCAGGAGTATCAATAAGGCTACAGTGGAGAACATGGTTTGCTGGAAAGCTATATAATACCCGGATGCTCATTATATATGTGCTAGCGAACGTGATGACACCGTTAGTCACGTCGGTCCCCTTCGAAAAAACGATGACGAGATAGTTGCGATCCGAGTCATCACAAGTGCAAGTATTCGTATTCGACTTCCCGATAAAATGTACGATTGGTGGGAAGTGGATGAATCAATTTGAATGCGATTCACGTGCCAGCGTTTCTTAGACTCACCTAGAGACCTTATCATACTGCTATACCAATCAGAGCCACATTTTAATTGCTCCACTACCGCATGTACGACTGTAACATCGCCAGTAAAAACGTTCAAAGCATGTGTACTCGTTCACCAGGATGACGTGGCTAAGGTGCCCAACATTGCCACCGCATTCGCTGGCACTTGTATAATGGGCCACAGAGTATAGTGCTGCCACAGTCCGGTCCTGAACGTTCCCAGTGAAAACTGGTTATGACGAAATAAACCTCAACAAGTTGAAATACGTCATTTAGGCGAGACACATAGGAACACGTACAAGCCTACAGCGCCCCATACTGGGACTTGTGTTAATAAGATGGGGCAGTGTCCTATATGTTCCCATGAGTGTAATTTCGTATCCAGCATATCTGAACACATCCGCTAGCAGTCCCGCAACCTTGCACATATGCACAAATGGTATCACATGCTTCGAAGTTGTTATGCAATAGCTGGTATTATTTGCAACAGCTACAAGAATACGGTATGAAAACACATTGGAAAGGAGCTAAAAATACCATAAAAAGAGCAGCAAATGGACCAGCGAGACCAATTAGGAAGCGAGTGAAGCGGCCAACAAGGAAGAGAGCGACGGGACAGCAAGGAAGAAATTGGTCAAAACCATGTCCCCATCATCGATATCGATGGAGGCCAAGACTTCTCGGGAACTGTGAGCAGTGCGAGGGACATATGATGCATGCTGCTGCCCATACAGCTGGTGCAACGCGTACAAATTTCTGCAATCAAAATGAGTATGAAAAACAATGTAAACAGTGTACTTACGATCCATTTTTCTTGGGACCTGAATACACTGTTTTTTTTTCACCTGGGCTGGTTTGGCTTTCGTAGCGGTAATCGCACAGTCGTTGTCCATTTTCTCAGGTGCAAGATCAGATCAGTGTTAAACAGCCAAAACGCATGACTTACAGTGAATTGACTGCAAATATCAGAGGTTTCGGACAGAGCTGCAGAAATAATCCGTTCAGTGGTGACCTGGATCAACTGAAGGAGTCGAATGATTTGCAATATTAGTGCAAAGCTTGTAATCGTCAATTCTCATGCATATGTGCACCCTAAAAATATGAAGCACAAAAAACAATCAAAATTAGATTATATGAGCAAAATTTTGGCTTACGGTCCTTGGGTGACAACATAATAGAGCGAGATGTAGGCGACAGGGGAGGCTATAATCATTGTCTCAACGCAGACTCTGCCAGTAAAGTTAACCCTGGCCACCTGGTGGAGAGTTGAATTACTCGCCATTAGAAAACCAGGTGCTGTCTCCCTTTGAACATGCTGGACAGCTCGATGTGGTTAGAGAGAAGGACAACTTGAAGAGAAGAGCGTACGTGACACGATGACGCCCATAATGTCACAACTCTGCCGGACATTTCCGGCAAGCAGTGTGTCGGTATAATTAGTGGACAAATGGTTGCGGATAGGCTTCATATTTTGGATTTCGCACAACGCTGACAATTCGCGCATCTTTAAATTTCAAATATTTTCTTTGCATTTTGTACAAGATCGGTATAAACCTCCCTAAATATCGAAAACCCCGATGCGTAAGGAATAAGACCTCCATAGCCTATTTGAAAAGAGTCCGTACAGCCTTCAAATCCGCATAACTGCTTTGCGGCTGAAAAACGCTTCGTATACTTTGGCAACTCCACATTAGTTGGTTGTGGCATCAGTGAACGGGGTTTTGGCAAAACCGACGCGGGAGCCGAGGGAATCGAACACAGTGTAGAAGCGCTGGAGGAATACGTAGCCAAGACGAAAGTCATACCCTTGGCCAGTGGGTGTGCTAAGGCTTTTAACGACGAGATATATACCATGGTCAAAACCATTAATCTTGTAGTTGATATGACGAGGCCAGATTTGGGCGTTACGGGTGAGACTGTAGGTTTGCTGCCGTGCAGAATGGTGAAAAAGGGGTGGGAGGGCTAATAGAATTGACATACGCTGCCAATATGGAACTGCAAGTCGTCCAAGACATCAAACTGCTCAAGGGTAATAGAGAGAAGATTAGTCCTCTCATCCAAAGTAGCGCCGGTTGCAACCCTGTAATTCTCATAAGCGTCTATCAAACGTTGATTAGAATGCATAAAAAATTACTCGCTGGCTCTAAATACACACCGGAGGCAAGGTAAATATAGGTGCAGCCACAGTCCACGATACCAGCGGTGGAGCGTAAGATCTCCGTGGTGCCGTAGGTAATCCTCTGATCGATACCCCAATAGTCCGATGCGGGGGGGATCCTGGTAACATCACTGAAACAAAACAATTACTATCAGTTTGGATTTATCTATAAGCTGAGGTAGCTTACGTGTATGCGATGTTGCCGGTGTACAAGTCAGCATTAGGTTCACCAAAGTTGAGTATTCCGCTGTCGCCTGTATCCTCAGTTGAGGGCCGGAAAAATATACCAACACAGGGCACAGGAATTTTGTCCAGGTCAAACAGGCGATCAGTGATAGTCGGGAGCATCATCATCTGATTATTTGTCACGGTGCCGACTGACAAGCGTGTGGGCCCAATGCCAAGGATACCGTTATAACTGATGTCCGCATAATTAGAAGCAACACCGATTGGCATCTTGGTGATGGTGAACGCATTATCGAAAGTGACGGTCTCAGTGTATACAGTTCCTATAGATGATTGTAAATATTCAACTTATAATATTGTTGTATGTCGTACCGGCGAAGGAGCCAGATGCGTAGTTCTCTGCCACCTTCCATGGAGTCTTTACACCGTCAGTTTCTACGTACTCCGTGTTGGCGCCAACCCATGTGATCGAGCTACCGCTGTCGACAGCCAAGATGTCTTCGATAATACATTAGCAGCCGCATATTTTTTCAGTGTAACTTACAGTATGTGGGGGGATTCCCAATGCCAACTGATGTGGTGTAGCCCCAATTATCATTTTCCAAAGGAATATTAGCACGTCGGCCATGCGTGCTGTTGTCCCTAAAGGCCGCAATGCGAGCTTCACCGTGCTGTACCAGGTTGGTACCATTGGAGAATTTTAGCCTCCTAGTTATGGGGAGGGTGATGGGGGAATTGCGAACTTCAGCGGACGATCCCTTGACTAACAAAGCCAGGAGTATCAACAAGGGTGCAGGGGAAAACATGGTCTACTGGAAAGCCATATCATATCATACTTGGTGGCTCATTATATGTGCTAGCGAATGCGATGGTAGCGTTCGGGGGCCTGACGTTAGTCCTCCTCGGAAAACCGATGACGAGATAGTTGCGATTCGAGTCATCACGAGTGCAAGGATTCGACTTCCCGATAAAATGTACGATTGGCGGGAAGTGGATGTATCAATTTGAATGCGATTCATATGCGAACGTTTCTTCGACTCACCTAGTGACTTCCTGTGTAAACTGTTATCCCAATTTGAACCACATTTCAATTTCTCCGCTGCCACATGTACGGCTGTAACATCTCCAGTAAAAACGTTTTAAGGCAGGTGTAGTCACCAGGATGACGTGGTTAATGTGCCCAACATTTAATAGTCACTGGTAATAGTCAGAGTGGACAATTTTAAAGTGATATTCAGGAAACAACTTTGGACGTGCCCTGACCCCCTCCGCACCCAAGTAGCATGACACACCCAAAGGAAAAGTCCCGTGACTCGGAAGTACAGTTGAAATGGTCATAATGCAAACCGATGGGACCCCCAAAATGTTATGCATTATGGGGAATATGCAAGACGATATTTGTCATATAAGTGTGACACACGTGTGACCTCCGCCAAAAGTGTGACAAAAAAGTTACGAAGTTAGCGCGAAACTTTCGAAGTGAAAATTGAGGATCACCGGATCACCTATGATATTGCATACATGCAACTTTGAGCTGCTGGCACAAATCAAGGACATCGTTGCGCGTGACTGATGGACCCACATTGTCGTCGTCGTCATCATCATCATCATTAGAATCAATTTCAATGTCATGACGGACCTCATCTGCAATGGATGAATCACCACCTTCAAATGCAGAGAATTTTCCCTTATCTCTCTCCTTGGCAGGGTCTAAAAGTTCATCAATAATCAGCAAGATACCAAAAACACGGTTGCGGGCTTCAAGTGGCGATTTTCTGCCGCTTTGCAGGCCAGTTGTAGTCTTGTAGACAGCAGGCTTGTTGGCACGAGGTTTGCGCTTTAAGTTTCAAGTTAGAGACATTTTTATGCAGTATTGTATCGGTTCAATTGCTCACTGGCTTCTATACATAGTCAAAGAAGACAATATCACTGAGGCACAACAATAGATTTATGCACTGTGTTATTATACACATGTCCCACCCTATCGAATCAATACCTCATAATGCATATTGGGTATGCAAACCTTATGCGTTATGCATTACGCAATATGTGTCGAATTACTTGGGAACAACGTTGGGATCCACAAAAGTCGATGCATTATGAGACTTATGCATTGTTAACATATTGTTGAGTTATCCGCAAGTCTCAGACACGTTCTTCGAAGTATGATCTAACTCGATTGTACAGGGAACCCGTAAAACAAACGCATAGCGTCTTGTACCGTAAAATACCTCCTTATATGTGTCTGCCAGCGGTAAAACTATGCTGCCGATCCCCGCCAATATTGCGCCATCATTCGCGAAGAATCCCAAAAAGTGTCGAGCTCGTACCTCGACCCCTGATATCCAACACATATGCATTGTAATTTATGACCATTTCAACTCTTGCAAAACACAGCTATGACATATATACATAGAGCGCGCGAAATATTAGAAAACAGATATCCAACTCACCTTAGGAATTCCTGTCAGTTTTAGCATCCGACCAGAATCACGTCGAGAATTCGTTCTCGCTGTGAGGTGTTCATTTACATAAAGTGGCTAGCTATTTTTACGAATCGTCTCCACACAAAATCGCTTCATAATCGTTCACTTTGACTACCACTATTACCATCACATTCGCTGGCACTTATATCATGGGACACCGAGTTACTAGTGGAGTAATTGAAATGTAGCTCAAATCGGTGTAACAGTGTACAGCCAACAATGTTTGCTTAGTAATCTCCCGAGACATGAATCCTCGTTTTCGAACTCTGATCTTTTAAATCATTAGTGGGAGTCAAACATGGCGATTTAGGCCACTCTCGAGTCGATTCTTCAATGTGAATCGAACGTAAGTTTGAATACCTCCGATTCTCTTCACTGATTCAACTCGATTCTTGAACGATTGTCATACATAGCGCTTAGATAATTCAATATGTAAATAAGTCCTGCTGTACGCTGATTCCTCGGAAGCTGTATCAAGTTTTGACCCTGACGAGGAGACTGATAGCCCACAGGAACCTGCCACTGCGCACCATCAAAGACGAGTAGCGCGGCACGTACGACACACCTTACAGAATATTTTGCTCATCGTTATGACGCACCACTGCTTTTGTGCTGTTTTCATGACCCTTCAATTCCCTCTTGCTAGTGGTACCAGGTTCAGTGCTCTCCGAGTTCTTCTCGCCCTTCTCGCTAGCAGATTTCGCAGCTGTGCTTTTGCCATGGAATTTTTAGCATCAATTAATTGATGGGAGTCGTCGTTTGTCGTTCGTTTGTAGTCTGATATTTTTCCGTCATATGTTTTTGGATGTATGTTGTATTTAAATATTTAATTCATAACAAAAATACAAATTTAGACTTGTCAAACGATTTTGGTGGTGAAACGAATTGTTGAAGCGGCTCTGGAGTCGCTTCAACGATTCAGGGCGATTCACGATTCTGCTCGATTCTGACGCTCAAAAATCGACTTCAGAATCGACGTCCTAATCGGCGTGTGAATCGATGTGTTTGACTTCCTCTATTAGCTCAATCAGAACTTGAATCAGGACCCTGGAGGCGGGGACTCCAGTGCATATCATTCTGAAGTCGATTCCTTGCAGTTGCACCGTGCTTCCTTTACCCTTGCTCAACGATCGGCATCCCAGTAATCTCTTTCATGCTCTGGCCAGCTCAGTTCTCACTAGGCCTAAGTGTCATTAGTAGTTTATAGAGGTCCAAGCAGAGGTTTGATATACGTCCAATGGTGCTGAGACCGTCAATACATTAAACCTCTGCTTGGACCTCTATAAAACTCTTTTTTCTGGCGTTCCGAGGACAACCAACAGGTGTCGGCACTGAAAGAACAATGTGCTCGCTATCTGGATCTTACCAGGGCTCTCCTCCTAAAGTTACTCCGCATACATGGCGAAGCTTTCAAAATGTGACATGGATAACGATAACTATTGCGTTTATTTTTCTCCGGCTATTACGTGGGGAACACCGCACTGTAAGCACTAGATGATTTAGCGGGACAATACCGTCTTAACGGAAGTGGTGGACCATAGCTACAGTGCCAGTGGAACAATGTCTTGTCACATCTATCCATAAGAGCAGCTGATCTAGTCCATTATGTCATGACCTCCACAAGTGGTCCCAGCCACGCGAACAAAACACCGGAAGAATCTTGTAAGATTGATTATATAAAAGGTGTCTTGCAAATGCTTGAACACCAACAAAAACTTTTAACCATGCATCACGCTCTTCGAGTCGAAGATATTGTTTATGCCGTGTTAGAACACTTGGAGTCCTTCGCGGACGTAGTGAACGTGGCGAAGACCTGCAAGGCGCTGTCAGATCCCGCGCTCAACATGCTCTGGTCCGAACAGATAAGTATAATTCCCCTCATGAAGTGTCTCCCAGAAGACACCTGGGAGGTCGGGGAGGATCAAGCTATTGTGAGTGAAGTATACCGTTCTAGTCTCAACAGGTAATGCTCACCGTGCTCCAATTTGCAGAATTTTTCCAGAGAGCCAACTCCCGCTGAATGGGAGCGGCTCGAATTGAACGCAGCAAGAGTGCGCCAGCTTTATAATTATGATCATAGCGATGGACTTCCTGTTGGAGTCCGATGAACCGGAGACAAAGCAGAAGGGAAGTTCCGAAGAAGCC